>JANAVB010013400.1:10619177-10649177 GCA_029216955.1 Iris pallida
TCACAAGCATGTATTGCATAAAAAAATCTCAGGCATGCTATTTCACAGACAGTTTAAAAATGAAAAGCAATATAAGAAAATAGTGCTAAACAAAATGCTGAACTTAACTGAGATGTCGTAAATGAAACATCATAACATGTCCATGAAGATAAAAGAAATACTGATAGCAAACTACAAAGTACTAATCAAAAAGTAAATGACAAAAACTTGGAATGTCGGAGCATTTCCAAGTATACAGTAGAATGTCACTAGTAATCAGATCAGATCTCATCATCACTATCCTCATCAATATCATCAGCAGCACGGCCAGCATGACCGGAAGTACCACCAGACGATTCCAAAGTTTGGAAGGATTTCACCAAGTAGATAGGGAGCAATGGGTTGGTGAATACCTAGGATTTGGAGGATTTTCGGGCGGCTGTAGCTGCTGGTTGGAAATATGGAAGCAATTGAAGAGAAGAAGCTCTCGGGTTGTGTATATACACAGATACCCCCAACCGAACTCGGGCCGAATTCGGTCAGAGTTCTGGCCGAATTCGCCTAGGGTTCTTTCAAGTTGATTTTGCTACTTCTTTTTCATTGACTCGTTTCAAATATTTAATTCAAAGATTAGTTATTTTAGCTTTTAAATAAAATAATTAATATATTTTATGAGTTAAATATCGTTACACAGCTGTCTCAGATTAGCTGTAGGAGTACTGTCCCAGCTGGCGGAGGTTCACCGGGAACTCTTAAATACCGCTTCGCTTCAACCGTAGTTGTGGTGACAGACAGACTCTTTATTAGCTTGTCTCTAACACAGTTTTTGCATAATGATATACAATCATAAAAAACATCAATTAATATTATTGACGTCCAAAATTCCTAATTCTCGACGTAAATAATTGAAGCGATCTTTCGCTAGAGGTTTAGTGAAGATGTCAGCTAATTGATTATCAGTATCTATGTATACAAGGTTTATATCTCCATTTTGATGATGATCTCTAAGAAAATGATGCCGAATCTCGATATGTTTAGTACGAGAGTGACATACAGGATTCTTAGTCAAATTAATGGTGCTAGTGTTATCACAGAAAATGGGAATATGTTGTAAAATAAAACAAAGTCTTCTAAGGTTTGTTTCATCCACAAAATCTGAGCACAACAACGTCCTGCGGCGATGTACTCAGCCTCTGTTGTTGATAAGGCTACAAAATTTTGCTTTTTACTAAACCAGAGACTAGAGCCTTGCCTAAGAAATGACATGTACCGCTAGTACTTTTTCTATCAACCTTGCATCCAGCAAAATCTGCATCCGAGTAACCAATAAGGTCAAAGGGATTTGGGATACCACAAGCCGACAGAAGAAGTGCCTTTAAGGTATCGGAAGATACGCTTAACTGCGGACAGATGTGATTCCTTTGGGTTAGCTTGAAAACGTGCACACAAGCAAACACTAAACATTATATCTGGACGACTAGCAGTTAAGTAAAGTAAACTACCAATCATACCTCGATACTTACGTGTCGACTGGCTTGCCTTGTTCGTCAGAATCAAGCTTTGTTGAAGTTGCCATCGGAGTGCCAATAGGTTTGACATTGTCCAGATCAAACTTCTTTAGTAAATCTTTTGGTACTTGGCTTGATTAATGAACGTCCCATTGTCGGTTTGTTTGATTTGCAATCCGAGAAAGAATTTTAGCTCTCCCATCATGCTCATCTCAAACTCATTCTGTATACACTTAGAGAATTCTTGACAAAGAGATTCATCAGTGGATCCAAATATGATATCATCAACATAGATCTGAATTAAAAGCAGCTTGCCATTAAAAGATTTAATAAAAGTGTAGTGTCAACCTTTCCTTTTGTAAAACCGTTGTCAAGTAGAAAAGAGCTTAGACGATCATACCAAGCACGAGGGGCTTGTTTCAAACCGTATAAGGCTTTCTTCAACTTGAAACATGGTCAGGATTTTTGAAATCCGTGAAACCCGGAGGTTGTGCTACAAAACTTCTTCTTTTATAAATCTATTTAGAAAAGCACTTTTTACATCCATTTGAAAAAGTTTGAAATCATAAAACATGCAAATGCACATAACATACGAATGGATTCTAATCTCGCAACTGGGGCATAAGTCTCATCGTAGTCGACCCTCTTCTTGATTGTATCCTTGAGCTACGAGTCGAGCCTTGTTACGAGTTACTAAACCATCCTCATTCAGTTTGTTTCGGAATACCCAACGGGTGCCAATTACCGGATGATCAATAGGCTTGGGAACAAGTTCCCAAACTTAATTCCGTTCGAATTGGTTCAATTCCTCTTGCATGGCATCTATCCAGAAACTATCACTATATGCTTCATCATAGATTTAGGTTCTAGCTGTGAAATAAATGCAACACTAGAAATAATCTCTACTGGATGATCGAGTGCTTACTCCTTTGGTAATGTCACTAATTACCAAATCTTGTGGATGATCAGCTGTAAATTTTAACCTTTTCGGTAGACTCTGTAGGTAGCTGGTTCCTGGATCTCCTCTAGGGGTTCAGCTTGTGCAGAGCTTGGTTCAGGTTCAGCTGATGTTGAGCTTGATGTAGGCAGATCTTCATCACTGTCATCGAGTGTCATTTGGTTCATTTCATCAAAAGTGACGTTGATTGACTCTTCGATGATCATGGTACGTTTGTTGAAGACTCTGTATCCTTTTCTCTTGGCCGCATAACCTAAAAATATACCTTCATCGGCCTTTTCGTCAAACTTTCCCAAATTGTCTTTAGTATTAAGAATAAAGCACTTACAGCCAAATATCTTAAAATATGAAACTGAAGGAATTCTATCAAACCATAACTCAAATGGAGTCTTCTTCGATTTGGGTCGAATTAGAACTCTATTGAGCACAAAGCAAGCTGTATTGACAGCTTCAGCCCAGAAGTATTTGGGTAGGCTAAATTGATTTAACATTACTCTGGCCATTTCGGTTAGAGTTCTGTTCTTACGTTCCACAACTCCATTTTTTGTGGAGTTCTAGGGCAGGAGAACTCGTGTATAAAACCGTGTGTGTCACAAATTGCTCGAAATCAGCATTCTCGAATTCGTCTCCATGATTGCTTCTAATACGAGTGATCATGTAACCTTTTTCATTCTGTACTTTCTTGCAAAAGGCGACAAATTCGGATAATGCGTCATTCTTGCGTGTCAAGAAATATACCCACGTGTATCTAGAAAAATCATCTACAATTACAAATGCATATAATTTACCTCCGAGGCTAGCAACTCTGCTAGGACCGAATAAATCCATGTGTAGCAATTGTAGAGGTCTAGTATACATACTGCGTTTACAGACTTGAATGTGGATCTGGTAGCCTTGTTCTTTTCACATTGGCTGTATACCGAATCCTTCTTGAATGTTATGTCCGGTAAACCGCGTACTAACTTCTTTGTGGATAATCTTGAAATTGTATCCATGTTTGCATGACCGAGTCTCATATGCCATAAATGACTCTCATCACTTTTGGCCATTAAGCATCTACCTGAAATGTTAGCTTCTTCCAATAGATAGAAAACATATATATTGTCTTCCCTGATTCCTTCAAAGATAGTACTACCAGTTGAGCTATCAACTATAGTACATTTGTCTTTGCCAAAGTTGATACCATAACCATGATCAGCTAGATGACTTATGCTGAGCAGATTATGTTTCAACTCGGTAACCAGACAGACATCTTTAATCACGGGATAGGGAGATTTACCAACATCACCGATACCAATATACCCTTTTAAATTATTGCCGAAGGAAACATAGCCTTCCTTCTTTTTCTTCGACAGTGTTGCAAATAGAGTAGCGTCACCGGTCATATGCCGTGAGCAACCGCTGTCGAGGATCCATTTGCTTCTAGCATGTGAAGGGTGTTCCACCTACAAAACAGTTTGCAGATGAAACTCTTGGTACCCATTTCTTGTAGGGTCCTGAATTGTTAGCTTTAGGTATCCAAGCATAAACATTTAAATCAACTAGCTTTCTCATTCTACATGCAGATGAATATGACCAATGAGGCCACAATAATGACATTGTGCATGTTGAGTGTTGAAAGCAGAGTGATGTACATGGTTGGTAGGTTTAGGTTTTCTAGTATAGAAGAATGCATACCTATGATCATGTTTGGGCTTGACCTTTTGGGGTAAAGGTTTTATATGGTTTGGTCTGACAGTGTTTGGCTTGGGAATATTCCGAATTTTCGGTAAGTGACACGTGTTATAGGAAGCAGCAGGCTCAGGCTGTTTTCCTAACCTAATTTCCAACCTTTTGGAAGTGTCATATAACTTAGTATAATCAGAAGTGAGTGATTCCATTCTGATTTGTGCAGATTGAAGACTTTTCTTTTCTTTTGAAAGATCTTCTCTCAATTGGTCTATATCTTATCTTTCTCTTCGGATGACTGTTTAGTCTCGTGTAATAAGAGCTTTATAGAGGAAAGCTCACCAGACTCACTAACACTAGTTCTAACCTCAGCTAGTAGGTCGGTAAGTCTTCCTATTTCTCCTTTATACTCTTTGAGTACGTTCTTAGCAGTCTGATATTTACTACGCAGTTTCCTGTAGTCAAGCATCAGGTCACTGAAGGCATCTTCTAATTGCTCAAAGGTAAAGTCATCATATGTTTCTACACAGGTTCAGTAGGTACCTGATCGATTGCCATGAAGCAGATGTTTGCAGCATCCTCTGAATGTTCATCTTCTGAGTCGCTAGCTTCACTCTCATGCCATATGCTGGTGTTGGCGTATTTCCGAGACGTTGATCTTTTCAGGTTGCCTTTTTCATACCTGTTGTTCTTCTTGCTCGATGATTTGATGGAACAGTCCATCTTTATGTCCCTTCTTCTTGCAGCCATAGCAGACAGCATCTTCTTGGTACCAGTTGTTGTTGTTGTTCTCTTTGACTCTTTTCTCATGTCTCATGAATCTTTTGAACTTCCTTGCTAGGAGTGCTTGATCTTCAGCGTCAGATCCACTGCTGTCTGAGTCATCTTCAGCAGCTTTTCTGTGCTGAGCCTTGAGGGCGATAGTCTTCTCCTTTGGTGTAGGCTCTTCAAAATCTTGTAGATCCAGTTCATGAGTGAGTAGCTTACCCATGAGTACTTCAAGTGTCATTGTGGTGAGGTCGTTTCCTTCAATGATAGCTGTAGCCTTCGAAATCCAGTTCTTGGTGAGAGCTCGCAGGAGTTTGCGAATCTTTTCGTGGTTACTGTATTCTTTGCCTAAGGAGGACAAAGGGTTTACAATATCCAAGAACCTCTCGAACATTTGTGTGACTGTTTCATTTGGCTTTATTTTGAACGCCTCGTACTCTTGAGTAAGTCTGCTGACTTTTGACTCCTTGACTTGAGTCGTGCCTTCATGTGTAACTTCGAGAAGCTTCCATACACCATTTGCCGTTGTGCATGTAGATACCATGTTAAATTCTGTTCTGTCTAAGGCACAAAAAAGAATTAATGGCACGTGCGTCAAGACTAGCCTTTTTTTTTTCTTCCTCTGTATAACTGTTTTAGGGTTTTTCAACTAAACACCCTCGACATTTATACGAGGTGGCTTTTGATAGCCATCAAGAACAATAGCCCATAAGTCAAAATCAAGAGACTTTAAGAAGAAACTCATCCGTGTTTTCCAATAAGTGTAGTTAGTACCATCAAACAGAGGAGGTCTGTTTGTGGCCTGACCTTCACTTGTGAATTTCATAGTAGCCATGTGATGTGCTGTGATCTAATAAATAATGAATAAATAATAGCACTTTTACCTTGCTTTACCTGTAACACCCGCTCTGATACCAATTGTAGGAACGATATAGTAAAGCGTAATACTCTAGAGGGAGGGGTGAATAGAGTTGGCAGCGGAATAATGCTAATTAAAAAAGTTAGCAACACAATCACAGTATATAATCACAGATGAAAATAAAGTAAAGACAGAGTTCAGAAAGCAAACGCAAAGACAGCGATGTATACTGGTATCCCTCTGTTGAGGACTAATCCAGTCGGTAGAACTCTTGCTACCAGTTTGAATCCACTATAGGAAAAACTGCAAGTTTTCTTACAAAGTCCTTGCAACTTCTACAACGCGAGCTTTGATACGAAGAACTCGTCCAACTTCAAATGTGAAGAGGTATTCTTCAATCAAGCCTTCTGATTATAATCTCTCAGAAACTTCTAGACCGTACCGCACTGGCAAATCGACTAGAGGATTGTAACTGGCTTGGGATCTGAAAATGAAAGCTCTAGAAAACTCTTTGGAAGATAGAAAGCTTTAGATAGAGAGAAGATTGAAAGTGAATGAGTGATTTGAAATGATCGAAATACTTCTCTATTTATAGGATTTCCAAAGGGAGAACTCTGTCAGAATTTGGGCAGAATTCGGGCAGAACTCGATGAGCAAATCTCGGTCAAATCCGCAACTGCAGGAGGACCAAGTTCCAGAGAATTCAAAATCAAAACGACTACTAACCGAACTCTGGCTGAACTCTGGCCGAGTTCTGTCAGGGTTAGGTTAGGGTTTTTAAAATAGGTTTTGGTGATTTTGAAAACCTTTTTGAAAACCTTTTTGTAAACAATTTGATAGGTCATTTTAAAAATATTTTGAACTATTTTTGGGAATAGCCTATTTGCCAGTACGACTCGGTGTACAATGTATTCCTAGACTCAAATAAAAAGAAAATTACATTGCATAGGAAATACAGACTCAAGTAGGTAAACAGATCTTCAGTCTTGAACGAAGTGAATATCCAATCTTGCTTATGTCCAAGAAGCTGAGAATGTCCCAACAAGCTTTGTATATCCAGACAGAGTTTTGATCAATTATTAAAATCAGGTTGACCATATGACCAATGGGCCAACATATATATATATATATATATATATATATATATATATATATATATATATATATATATATATATATATTTATATATAAATATAAATATATATATATATATATATATATATATATATTTTTTATAAATATAAATATAAATATAAATATAAATATATATATATATATATATATATATATATATATATATATAATATATATATATAAATAAATATATATATATATATATATATATATATATATATATATATATATATATATATATATATATATATATATATATATATATACAATACCAAATAAAATTTATATTATATATAATAACTATTTATAAAATATAATTACTTGATCAGTTAAATAACTATCATTACATATACTCTATATACATCTACATGAACGTCCCTGGACGTACCACTTAACTATGTGGGCTTAGATTGGGTTCTGTCACCCTCATTTCCCGTATTTCGTATTTATACTCGTATCTGAATTTTTGGCAGGTATTTTTATTTTTCTCGACTTGTGGAATTTCGGTATTTCTCGTATTTTGGGTTTTCTCATGGCTCGGTTTTATTGGGTTGGTCTGGTTCGGTTTTATTGGCTAAGTTATGATGCTGTGTAGCTTTGGGTTCACCATGGTGTTCTTGCTGTTTGGAGAAGACAGTGAGCAGTGTGCAGAGCTCCTTAGCGTACGCCACTGAGCCCTGGATACGCTTCCTGTTGGAAGCATGTCTCCTGTGTGTGTGCTTTTGTACATATGCAGACTTGAGCGTGCATGACTTTTCATGTACGCTGCTCCCCTTGAGCGTGCGTGACTTTTCACCTGCGCTGCTCTCTGTAGCATGCGTGACTTTTCATGTACGTTGCTCCCTTGAGCGTGCGTGACTTTTCATGCACGCTGCTCCCTGCGTGCGTGACTTTTCATGTACGCTGCTCCCTTGAGCGTGCGTGACTTTTCACCTACGCTGCTCTCTGTAGCGTGCGTGACTTTTCACCAACGCTGCTTCCCTTGAGCGTGCGTAACTTTTTACCTACGCTGCTCTCTCAGCGTGCCTGACTTTTCACCAACGCTGCTTCCCTTGAGCGTGTGTGACTTTTCATGTACGCTGCTCCCCTTGGGTGTGTCTTGGTACGCAGACTTGAGCGTGCCTTGCGCCTTTTGTATGCAGACTTGAGCGTGCCTTGCGCCTTTTGGTACGCAGACTTGAGCGTGCCTTGCGCCTTTTTAATGCATGGCTCTTCTATAGCCCTGTATATTGATATTTTATTAGATATTTTATGTCCATTTTATATCCTTACGCCTTTTGTCCTGAATTTGATAATCGCGAATTTACTGGATATGTTTGGAATTGATAATTGAGCATGACCTGATAAGTGGCCCGTCGTGGCACACTCCTGACTAGTACACTTGATATGATAACCTGACCTGATATATCTTGAATAGCTGTTGCGACGGCTACCTGATATGGCATGACATGTATAATTAATCCTGACACCGTGGGCGATTGTGCTTGTACAAATAATCCAGTCATGTCTTGCATCATGTCTAGGAGGGGACTCCTAAGTACCACGGTCAGGAGTACCTACGAAATTGGACTAAGGTTAATAATTAGTATAATTCACTAGTCATGAAGAGATGTTCCCCAGTTACAGACGATTCCGTTATCCCGGCCGCAAATAATTGGACTTGTAGCCTGCCGACGAGTAGGGCACATTTCCAGTCCACTGTTATGTGGGGCACTCTTGATTGTCACTTTAATGATTGAACTCTATTGTCACTCTAATGCATTGAACTCTCCAGATTGTCACTATAATGATTGCCTGGATAACCTGGATAGCTGCAGGGCCTGTGACTACTTGGAGCATCTCATTGCATCTTGCTAGTAACTAGGATTGTGATAACCCTAGTTAGTTAATGTAGAAAGCCGTAGGCAATGATTGGCCGTGAATGCTTGGATGGAGTCTAGTCCAGTTTAGTATTGTCTATAATTGATTGATTGTAAGATTGTACCAGAATGATTGAAGGATTGTCACTCCAGATTGTCACTATAATGATTGTCACTCCAGATTATCACTATAATGATTGTCACTCCAGATTGTTACTTGACCTGATTTCTTATATTTATCTTGCCGATAAATGGTGAGAGAAACCAAGTTCCGTTCAGACGAAGGGTTACAACCCCGGTCCTTGTTTGGTTTACGGGTTGTAACCTAGCTATCTGAATAGTCCCATGGTTATCTCATCGTATATCATCCTGTCATGCTTTCCCATATGTCTTATCTTTTAGTGATTCTATGCAAGATCATCTTTTATAATTACCCATCATGTTTTTTTAAATTACTGTCTCTTATTATGTAATTATATTATTGTGCTAATTTGCTGGCTTTGGTTCTTATTTTTGTGGCCTCCTTTGTGGCACTTGCTCTTTCTGGGGTCTGACCCAGCTGGTTTTGTATGGCCAGATACCGGAGCAGCAGCAAAGGATCTACCTGTCTTCCAGCCCGATGGTGGTCACCAGGCATAACCAGGGCTTCGAGTGGGTTTCTTTTGTTCTCCTACTGTAATATTGTAAATTATTCTTTTGAGGTATTTAGCCGACGAGCAAGTGTTAGCTCGATTGTACTTACTTACTGTCTGCCTACGGGCTATAACATGATTGACAAGTCCCGGGGGTTGATCATGTATGACTGAACTCTTGCTAGTCCTCACGTTTTGTAACGACTAGCTTCATGATCATCTGGATATGTAATGTTTGGGACGCCTTACAATTGTGTATTTGGAGATCTGACATCTTGTGATTATCATTAGTTGGTTGAGATTGAGACAATAGGCTATTTTATGACCTTAAGAGACTGATGGATTGTAGTGAAACCCTCACATATCTAGACAGCCGTGACCGTATAGCGGTGTGGATTCCATTCCGTTATACGTAGCTGGCTATGTCTGCCCCCGCTCTCCAGTATTCTGGTTCTGGGGCGTGACAGGTTCGGATCAAGTCCGGGCTAAATTGGCACAACCGGGCCTTCCAAACAAGTCTGTAATCTAATTAATTAATAAATAATTAAATTATTTATAGTGGTCATGTCACAACATGGCCTGGTTTTCTTAGTTATGACACACTTATGGCTTGGCCTTCCCTACCTATCTAAACACTAGTCATGGCACACAACCACACTATCCGTTTCATGATTTCTAGTCACCTTGTACTTCAAATCCCAATAATGACTAAGGCCATTTATCGTAATAACTATTTAATTAAAATACTTATAAAATTCCAAAAATTTCTATCTAAATCAAAATAAAAAATCCAAAATTCCGGGAAAGGGGGTTACACTATCACAAACTGATCCAAATAGGGCATGAATATGCGATTCATGCGATCCATAAATGCTACTGGCGCTTTGGTCGCTCTGAATGGCATAACGAGAAACTTCCAATGTCCATATCTTGATCTAAATGTCGTCTACGGGATGTCTTGCTATCTGACTCTAATCTGATGGTACCCCGACCGCAAGTCAATCTTCGAGAATACTGCTGCCCCACTGAGTTGATCGAGTAAATTATCTATCCTTGGTAGGGGATATCTATTCTTGATTGTTACAGAATTTAAAGTACGATAATCAACACATAATCTTGATGTACCATCTTTCTTCTTCATAAGAAGCATCGGGGCTCCCTAAGGTTATCTACTAGCATGAATAAATCCCTTGGTTCTGAGTTCTTCAATCATCTTGTACAGGATCTCCAATTCTGATGCTGCCATTCTGTAGACTCTTTCTGAAATCGGTGTCGTCCCTGGAATCAAATCAATAGTGAACTATATCTCTCTCACTGACGACATGCCTGAAAGCTCTTCGAGGAATATGTCAAAAAATTCTTCTACTACTCTGGGAAAATGAACTGCTTTTGCCACTGCCATCCGCAAGATTGGTGGAGAAGGTTCTACTTCGCCTCTGGAAAACTCTTCTTCGTCGGGAATACCAAAAGTAATCCTGCCAATATGACAGTCTATTCTTGCATATTGATCCTTCAACCAATCTATTCCTAGAACCACATCATAGTCGGCCATCAAAAATTCTATCAATCTAGTGGGAAACACTCTATCTCTAACTACGATTGGATACGAGGAAAAGACTCTATCTACTCCTACAAGACCGTTATCAGTAAGTATATTAAGTCTTACCGTTAATGACTCGGGCTCCAATCCTATTCGTGTTGTGAATCGTGCATACATAAATGAATACGATGCACATGAATCAAATAATATTGTTGCTGGAAAAGGGTTGACAAGAATGGTACCTGACACCACCTTACCTGATGCTAATTCTTCTGCTACTGTCAGAGCCATAGCTTGACCCTACCCTCGTGGTGTTGATCCCCTCTTCTAGTGACCTCTCTGTCTGTTCTGAATCAGAGCTTAGGACTGAGCATACTGTTGCTGTCATGACCCATACCCGGTTTAGGAGCACGAGTGCGTGACAGCGCCCAGCCTATGATACAGCATTGACGGTGGAACACTATCTAGGTATATTAAACCAACCCATAATACAAATATTATAACCTATCGAGATAGTCAACTCCGAACGAAGGACAAGTAGTAAAAATATATCCATAGTCAATCACAATACTATAAGGAAGATAAATATACAAATGATAAAGACAACAAGATATAAAATATCCAGAAAATCTAACATAAAAATATTGCAAGTCCATATGAGTGTAAGATTATATAACACAGAATTAGTCTCAAATAATACACAAACCAAGAGTATAATTGTAGACAAATCTAGCACAAATCTATCCTAATAGAGTCGTTAATAAGCCTCTTCAGCCTGAGCTATAAATCCTCATGAAACAGTGTCTCCCGACTTATGCCTACTACATCCCATAGCTGTAAAAGGTAGGACAACCGTCATCTGCAAATGTTATTGTCACGCCCCAGAACCAGAATACTGGAAAGCGGGGACGGACACAGCCAGCTACGTATATTGAAGTACAATCCACCTCGCTATACGGTCACGGTTGTCTAGATACATGAGGGCTTATCTACAAGCCATCAGTCTCTTACGGTCATGAACAAGCCTATTTTCTCAATCTCAAGCAAGTAATAGCAGTTACAAGATGGCAGAGCACCAAATATACAATAGTAAAGCGTCCCATACATTACATATTTGGATGATCATGAAGCTAGTCATACAAAATATGAAGACTAGCAAGAGTTTCAGTCATACATGATCAACACTAGGATTTTCAATCATGTTACAGCCCGTAGGCAGACAGTAAGTAAAGTGCAATCGAGCTAACACATGCTCGTCGGCTAAATGCCTCAAAAGAATAATTTTACAATAGAGTGGGAGAGCCAAAATAAAACCCATTCGTTGCCAGGGTTACGCCTGGTGGTCACCATCTGGCTAGAAGGTAGGGAGATCCTCTGAAGCTGCTCCGGTATCTGCCACACAAAACCAGCTGGGTCAGATCCCAGAAAGAGCAAGTGCCACAAAGGAGGCTTCACTTAAGAACTAAAACCAGCAATTAGCACAAGAACATAATTATATAATAAAAGACTGGAAATATGGAAAATCATGATGATATACGATAAGATAACCATGGGACTATTTAGATAACCAAGTTACAACCCGTAAACCAAACAAGGACCGGGGTGGTAACCCATCATCTGAATGGAACTTGGTTTTCTACCATTTATCGATAAAGTAAAAGCATAAGCAATCAGGTCATGTAACAATCTTGTACAGGATCAGGACAAGACTAGACTAGGTTAGACTCCATCCAATCAATCACGGCCAAGCAATAAGTATGGCTTGATACTTTAACTAACTAGGGTTATCACAAGCCTAGTTACTAGCAAGATACAATGAGATTGTTCCACAACCACAAGCCCTGCAGACCATCTAGGCTATCCGGACGCAAGTTAGGGGTTGAATTCATGTGGGTACATCGTCCAGGAAACGTATGTACCCTTAAGTAGCTTGAAGGGTGCAACACATGACAGTGTGCTAAAATTGTGCCCTACTCGACGGCAGGCTACAGATCCCAAGTGGGGCGCCCAGATAACGGGATTGCCTGTAGCTGGAAAATCTCTTCATGATTACTGGATATTCTAGTTATTAGCCTTAGTCAGTTTAAGTAGGTACCCCTGACCATGGTACTCAGGGGTCCCTGCCCTAGACATGATGCAAAACAATACTGGTTCATTCGTATAAACACAATCGTCTACGGTGCTCAGGCCATTCATTCTTATCATGTCATGCTAGCTGTCGCAACATCATTCAATAGTTTCTATCATGCTCGCTTGTCATGTCATATCATGTCATTTACTTGTCATACCATGTCATGTACAATTATCATTCCAGTCATATCAATCAATTCAAGGTTATCAAGTTCGTGACAAGAGGTGCAAGGACAATAGAGCAAACGGGTGCGCAAAGGGGCTCAAAGCCTCTACGCGAATGAAACTACGCTAGGTAAGAGGCCCCGAGCGTAAAGATGGCTTTATGCGAGCAAGACCAAGGAAGGACCCCTCTACGCGAGCAGGCACTCCACGTGCACGAGTACTCGAGCGAGACTCTATGCACGCGAGACTCTATGCGAGCGGGAGTAGCCCTTACGTAGAGCTCGAATGAACTCGACGTAGAAGAGACTACGCTGTCACGCAAATGCATGGGCGTAGAAAGGAGAACACTACGCATGCACGTGAAAACGTGTACATAAAAGGGAAATGCTACGCGGGCACGTATAAACGTGTGCGTAAAGAGCTCGTCTTCTCCCCCAAGGCCGAGACAAGCAGCCATGGGACTCAAAAACTCAAGAAACCCAACTCGGCCAAGACTTGATGAAGTCCAACCATTCAAAAGCCAAACTTGCGTACAATCGAAACTCCCACCACATGGAACTCTCTATTTTTGAAAACAGCCAAGTTAAGAAGATCAAAACCATGAGGATCAAAAATACTAAAATCTAGATCTACGAAAATCCACGCACCAAAATGGAAATCTCGAAGTTCTAAAGTAGTTAAGAATCATGCTAAGAAGCCATTGGAACCATCAAAATAGGTTCTCAAGTAGAAGCAAGTTGCACTTGCCTACTGGATGGTCGGTAGAGAAATAAAGAAGAAGAAGAGAGTTATGAGAAATGAATGAGGAGAGAGAAGGGTTGTTGGGTTAATAAATGGGGGATGGTGGTAGGTAAGGGTTTGTATACTAACCCAAACTAAGCCAAACCAGACCGAACCCAACCGAACCCGATGCATGCCCAAGCCAGAATAGACCATACGAGCCATGAAACGCTAACTAACTCATGCCTATGCAAGAACCCAAGACTGGCCAGCCAGGACGAGTCGAAATACGGGTTCGAGATACGTATACATATAATAAATACGTATAACAAAATCCGAGGGTGACAACTCTACCCACCTTAAAAGAATTTCGTCCTCGAAATTTAATCAAGAGGCTAGAGATGTCGGGCAAGCTATACTAATCACAGGCAAGATACAACTAAGCAGTCAATCAAACAATCAATCACGCAAGTAAGGAATCGAAGGCATGAGGAAGATATTATACCTCACGAGTCAAACAGGTCAGGATATCGCGATCGGATATCATCCTTACGCTCCCATGTTGACTCACCCAAAGAGTGATGACCCCAAGCAATACAACTAACTTGATAGTCTTGTTCTTGAGTATCTTCTCTCTTCGGTCAAATATGGATACGGGTCTCTCCTCATACGAAAGATTGGTACCAACAACAAATTTTGAATGATCAAGGACATAACTCGGATCCGGGATATACCGTCGTAATTGGGATACATGAAAGACATCATGCACCCCACGTAACGACGATGGAAGAGCGAGACGATAGGACACATCACCTACTCGCTCCAGAATGTCGAATGGCCCTATGTACCTAGGACTAAGCTTTTTCCGTATGCCAAAATGAATGACGCCACGGGTAGGCGGGATCCTAAGGAATACATGGTCGCCGAGAGAAAATTCAAGGGGGCGCCGATGAGAATCGGCCCAATGATGCTGGCGATCTTGTGCAACTCAAAGATGACCCCTGACTTGCCTGACCACCTCAATAGTCCTAAAAACCATCTCTGGACCAAGCATCTATCTCTCACCTATATTATCCCAGGCTAAAGGAGACCTATACTTCCTACCGTACAAGGTCTCAAAGGGTACCATCTGGATACTGGCCTGGAAACTATTGTTGTACGAGAATTCTACTAGATGTAAGTAATCTTCCCATGAACTACCGAAGTCGAGTGTAGATGATCGCAACATATCTTCAAGAGTCTGGATCGTGCGCTCCGACTGACCATCTATCTGCGGATGATAAGCTGAACTGAACTTGAGACGAGTCCCCAAATTTTTTTGAAGACTCTGCCAAAAGTGCGATGTGAATCTGGAATCTCTGTCGGACACAATACTGACTGGTATTCTATGCAACCTGACTATTTGTCTGAGGTACATCTCTGCAAGCTGATCTGTCGACTGGCCAACCCTGAAAGGAAGAAAATGAGCTACCTTGGTGAGTCTGTCGACTATAACCCAGATAGCATCTCTCCCTGCTGGGGATCTAGGTAATCGAGTTACAAAATCCATAGTAATGTGCTTCCATTTCTATTCTGGGATCAGCAAGGGTTGAAGAAGTCCAGTCGGTCTCTGATGTTCAGCTTTAACTTGTTGGCAAACTAAACATCGAAAGACATACTGGGCTATCTCCATCTTCGTGCCATTCCAACAAAAATGCTGCCGGATATCACGATACATCTTCGTACCGCCCGGATGAATCGAATACTGAGAATTATGAGCTTCTGCCATAATCTCCTATCTGATATCACCACTAGGCACACAAAGACGCCTCCCATGTTGAAGTGTACCGTCCTCATGGACATATAATTCTGGTCTTTGTCCTGCTACACATTCCGTCCTAAGCCGCTGAAGCTTAGAATCTGATGATTGAGCTAACTTGATCCTCTCAACTATACTGGACTGAACTTGCATACTGGCCATCAACGCCATATTGGTAGGAAGGACAACTTCTATACCCATGTTTTGAAGGTCTGCTAACAACACTGGCTGTACGGTTAGAAAGTAAACTCCGACACTTCTGCTCAATGCATCTGCAACAACGTTGGCCTTCCCATGATAATACTGCTGATTGATGTCATAATCCACAAGTAGCTCTAGCCATCTCCTCTGACGCATGTTGAGATCCTTCAGGGTAAATACATACTTCAGGCTCTAATAGTCGGTAAAAATCTCTACCCTATCTCCATACAAATAGTGCCTCCACAACTTAAGTGCAAACACTACTGCTTCCAACTCCAAGTCGTGGGTCGGGTAATTCCTCTCATGATCACGAAATTAACGTGATGCATAAGCTATTACCTTCCCATGATGCATTAAAACATATCATAAACCTCTTCCTGAAGCATCACAATACACTGAGAATCTTCCGGTCCCATTCGGAAGCGTGAGAATGGGTGTCGTCATCAAGCCTTGCTTCAACTTCTCAAAAGAATCCTGACATTCTACTGTCCAAGCAAACTGCACATCCTTGCGGGTCAACTGGGACATAGGTGCTAAAATCCGGGCAAAGTCTGAAACAAATCGCCGGTAGTAGCCGACCAAGCCAAGAAAACTGCAAACTTCTGCAACTGTACTGGGTACCGGCCACGTCTCAATGGCCATGATCTTATGGGGATCCACTTCTACTCCACCTCTAGTGATGATATGACCCAAGTATGAAATGCGATCGAGTCAGAACACGCATTTACTGAACTTTGCATATAACTGATGCTCTCTGAGAATCTGAAGAACTACACGAAGATGCTACTCATGCTCCGCTTCACTCTTGCAGTAGACCAGGATGTCGTCTATGAACACAATCATGAACTGATCCAAATAAGGCATGAAGATACGATTCATGAGGTCCATGAATACTGTCGGCGCATTGGTTGCTCCAAAGGGCATAACAAGGAACTCCTAATGCCCATACCTGGATCTAAATGCCGTCTTCGGGATGTCCCACTCTCTCACTCTAATCTGGTGGTATCTTGACCGCAAGTCAATCTTCGAAAATACGGATGCCCCTTTGAATTGATCAAACAAGTCATCTATCCTCGGGATTGGATATCTGTTCTTGATTGTCACTGAGTTCAAGGTACGATAGTCAACACATAATCTGGACGTTCCATCCTTCTTTTTCACAAGAAGCATCGGGGCTCCCTAAGGCGATCCACTATCACGGATGAATCCTTTGGTCCTGAGTTCTTCAATCACCTTATACAAAATCTCCAATTCTAATGGTGCCATCCGGTAGACTCTTTCTAACACTGGTGTTGTTCCGGGGACCAAGTCTATGGCGAACTCGATCTCTCTTTCTGGTGGCATACCTGGAAGCTCCTCGGGGAAAATATCAAAAAACTCTTCTACAACTCTAGAAAAATAAATTGCTGCTGCTACTGCCATCCGCAGTAATGGAGGAGAAGGTTCTATGCCACCTCGAAAGAATGAAAACTCTGGCTCACCAGGAATACTAAAAATAATCTTGCCAATATGGAAATCTATTCTAGTATACTGGTCCCTCAACCAATCCATCCCTAAGACCACATCATAATCGGCCATCAGGAATTCTATCAACCTAGCAGGAAACTCTCTACCGCTAACTACGATCCGACACAAGAAAAAAACTCTATCTACTCCCACAAGTCTGTTACCAGTAAGTATATTGAGCCTTACTGATAATGACTCGGGCTCCAGTCCTATCCGTGTCACGAATCGTGCAGACATAAATGAATACGATGTACCAGAATCAAATAACGCTGATGCTGGAAAGAAGATGACGAGAATAGTACCTGCCATTACCTCACCTGATGCTAACTCCTCCACCACGGTCAAAGCTATCACTTGACCTTGCCCTCTGGGTGTTGGTCCCCTCTGCTGGAAACCTCTCTGGCGGTTCTGGGTCTGTGCTTGGACTTGTGCATATTACTGGGGAGTCTGCTGATGAAATGCATGGGTCTGAGGCGACAAGGGCCTCGAAAACGGGTACTGTTGCTGCTGCTGCTGAACTGGTACTGGGGCTAGCCCCCTAACCGAGGGACTAGAAAAGGTTGAGGAAGATGAACTTCCCCTATTCGGACAGTTCCAAACCCTGTGGTCCGGTACCCCACAAGCCAAGCATAAACCTTGGGCTCTGCGACATTTAGATACCACATGCCCTGGCTTCCCACAATGAGTGCAACCCATTACGGAAGACTGCTTCTGCTGCTGCTGCTGGGGATATACCAGGGTTGAATGCTGAATCGACGCAACGGAAGCCGCCTGGCTCGGAGCTCCAATGGTCAAAGCCCTAGCTGCCGGGGCTGGTACTGAAGACTGGTTCATCTGGCCGTGAGACCGCTTCCGACTTCTGGTCCAGTCCATAATCCTCTGGGAGGTATACTCATGCCTCCTAGCTGCTCTCAATACTGCATCGAAAGTCTGATGCTCGAACTGCTCTATCGCCAGTAAAATCTCCAGTGCAGTCCTTGCTGGAACCGTTGAGCTCTGTCGAACTCGGTCGCCACCAAGGTGGGAGCAAACCGACTAAGCCTGGAGAACTCGGTCGCATATCCATCAACCATCCTGTCCATCTGCTTCAAATTAGTGAACCTCGTCTGTAGATCATATCGAGCTACAGCGTCAAAGTACTTGGTCTGGAATCTCTCACGAAATACTGTCTATGCAATAGGTGCCACTAATCCAACGGCCTGTGCCGCCCACCAGTTGCGAGCTAGATCCAATAACTACAGGTGCACCATGGCCACCTTCTCATCTTATGGGGTCCTGGCTGCTTCTAGAATAACCTTAGTATCCTGCAGCCAAGTGTCTGCAGCAATAGCATCTTCACTACCATCGAAGAAGGGAGGGTTCAAGCGTTTGAAGCTGTTGGCCGTACTGTTACCTTGATGACCACCTCTGTTCAAAGCATCTTGTACTGTCTGGTGCAATGCATCACCTCGATGATCATATGATACAAGCAACTCCCTGATGAGTCCAACCAAGACTTCATCATCCTGTCTCTCAGTAAGTATATTGGACCTCCGGGAAGCATGACTCAGGAAGCTGCTCCTGAGTGTTGAGCTTGATCCTCTTATTACGGGGGTACTCGTTGAGCTCCTTCTGGCTGATTGGCAGGACCAAGAGCCGCTGAAGAAGACGACACAGAGAACAATAAGGAAGGACCAGGACATATCAAAGATACAAGCATGTGATCAGGTCAAGATTTCAGGGATTGGAGGATACGAGTAGAGATCAAGGGCGAGTGCTGAATGAGACATCTATTCGGTAAACCCTCGCATATCTTGATTCACAAGACCTGCATGGGCCACCACTTAAACTGTGTCATGCCCCAGAACCAGAATACTGGAGAGCGGGGGTGGATACAGCCAGCTACGTATATTGAAGTGCAATCTACCTCGCTATACGGTCATGGCTGTCTAGATACATGAAGGTTTATCTACAAGCCATCAGTCTCTTACAGTCATGAACAAGCCTATTGTCTCAATCTCAAGCAAGTAATAGCAGTTACAAGATGTCAGAGCACCAAATATACAATAGTAAGGCATCCCATATATTACATATTTGGATGATCATGAAGCTAGTCATACAAAATATGAAGACTAGCAAGAGTTTCAGTCATATATGATCAACCCTAGGATTTATCAATCATGTTACAGCCCGTAGGCAGACAGTAAGTAAAGTACAATCGAACTAACACATGCTCGTCGGCTAAACGCCTCAAAAGAATAATTTTATAATGGAGTGGAAGAGCCAAAATAAAACCCACTCGTTGCCAGGGTTACGCCTGGTGGTCACCATCTGGCTGGAAGGTAGGGAGATCCTCTGGAGCTGCTCCGGTATCTGGCCATACAAAACCAGCTGGGTCAGATCCCAGAAAGAGCAAGTGCCACAAAGGAGGCTTCACTTAAGAACTAAAACCAGCAATTAGCACAACAACATAATTATATAATAAAAGACTGGAAATATGGAAAATCATGATGATATACGATAAGATAATCATAGGACTATTCAGATAACCAAGTTACAACCCGTAAACCAAACAAGGACCGGAGTTGTAACCCTTCATCTGAACGGAACTTAGTTTTCTACCATTTATCGATAAAGTAAAAGTATAAGCAATCAGGTCATGTAACAATCTTGTACAGGATCAGGATAAGACTAGACTGGATTAGACTCCATCCAATCAATCACGACCAAGCAATAAGTACGGCTTGATACTTTAACTAACTAGGGTTATCATAAGCCTAGTTACTAGTAAGATGCAATGAGATTGTTCCACAGCCACAAGCCCTGCAGACCATCCAGGCTATCCGGACGCAAGTTAGGGGTTGAATTCATGTCGGTATATCATCCAGGAAACGCATGTACCCTTAAGTAGCTTGAAGGGTACAATACATGACAGTGTGCTGGAAATGTGCCTTACTCGACGGCAGGCTACAGATCCCAGGTGGGCGCCCAGATAACGGGATTGCCTAAAGCTGGGAAATCTCTTCATGACTACTGGATTATTCTAGTTATTAGCCTTAGTCAGTTTAAGTGGGTACCCCTGACCGTGGTACTCAGGGGTTCCTGCCCTAGACATGATGCGAAATAATACTGGTTCATTTGTACAAACACAATCGTCCACGGTGTCCAGGCCATTCTTTCTTGTCAGGTCATGCTAGCTGTCGCAACAGCAATCAATAGTTCCCATCATGCTTGTTTGTCATGTCATGTCATGTCAAGTCATGTCATGTCAGTTACTTGTTATACCATGCCATGTACAATTATCATTCCAGTCATATCAATCAATTCAAGATTACAAGTTCGTGACAAGAGGTGCAAGCACAATAGAGCAAATGTATGCGCATAGGGGCTCAAAGCCTCTATATGAATGAAACTATGCTAGATAAGAAGCCCCGAGTGTAAATATGGCTTTACGCGAGCAAGACCAAGTAAGGACCCCTCTACGCGAGCAAGCACTCTACGCGAGCAGGCACTCTACACGCACGATTACTTGAGCGAGACTCTACGCACACGAGACTCTACACGAGCAGAAGTAGCCCCTGCATAGAGCTCGAATGAACTCGGCGTAGAAGAGACTACGCTAGCATACAAATATGTGGGCGTAGAAAGGGGAACACTACGCAGGCACGTAAAAACGTGTACATAAAAGGGAAATACTATACGGGCACGTATAAACATGTACGTAAAGAGCTCGTCTTCTCCTCCAAGGCCGAGACAAGCAGCCATGGGACTCGAAAACTCAAGAAACCCCACCTCGGCCAAGACTTGATGAAGTCCAGCCATTCAAAAGCCAAACTTGCATAAAATCGAAACTCCTACCACATGGAACTCTCTATTTTCGAAAACAGCCAAGTTAAGAAGATCTAAACCATGAGGATCAAAAATACTAAAATCTAGATCAACGAAAATCCATGCACCAAAATAAAAATCTTCAAGTTCTAAAGTAGTTAAGAATCATGCTAAGAAGCCATTGGAACCATCAAAATAGGTTCTCAAGTAGAAGCAAGTTGCACTTGCCTACTGGGGTGGTCGGTGGAGAAATGAAAAAGAAGAAGAGAGTTATAAGAAATGAATGAGGAGAGAGAAGGGTTGTTGGGTTAATAAATGGGGGATGGTGGTAGGTAAGGGTTTGCATACTAATCCAAACCAAGCCAAACCAGACCGAACCCAACCGAACCTGATGCATGCCCAAGCCAGCGTAGACCATACGAGTCATGAAACGCTAACTAACTCATGCCTATACAAGAACCCAAGACTGGCCAGCCAGGACCAGTCAAAATACGGGTTTGAGATACGTATACGTATACAAAAATACGTATAACGAAATTCGAAGGTGGCAATTATTCATTCAGGATTGGAGCGAGCACACCACTAACAGCAGTTCCAGTAAATTAACAAAAACTATAAAACTGTAAGTAGAGAGTACGATAAATAATGTAGAATAGAGCTACCAATATGAAAATATAATCTGGCAGTAGGTACTTTAAAGAATAAAAGATGTGAAGAGCACAATATACATGAATGGAAATAAACAGGCAGAACATATAAGTACAGTCCGAGAAATATGAGGTAAAACAATAAATACTATATGCTCTATGTGTTTGAAATACTAGTTTTGAGATGTGATCGGCTTGGGAACTTGTAAAATAGCTAAGTGATCTGATTAATCAAGCGTGAGGTATACGATTAACACTTATAATGTCTACAATTATAATATGGATTTGATCACTTCTCTTACTAGAATCCCCCTCCCTTGTCCTAACTAGTACAGTGGATCCAACATGACATGTTACGATATACGAGCAAGGTTTTTCGATACTATCATGTACAATGTCTAATGAATATATCGTATACGATGTTAATACGATAACCATGGTAACATCTCATGATGGGATCCAGAAATACCAATATGTGTGACCAATGTGTCGAAAATCAAATATAGCATCGCTAAATATGAGAATCATAGTAGAAATCAAATAATAAAAACTATCAGAGAATGTACTCGCCTGAGATTCGGTGTGAAATATCAATAATGTCTGATACAGTGCCTCGAACTAAATATGGAATATCAATGTCAGTTTGTGTTTTGGAAACATAAACATGATGTACAAGGTCAATTCTAGGTCCCCAAGTCATTTCTAGGTCAAAACAGTCAAACTAGGTCAACTCTAGATTTTTGGGACCATACCTTACCTTACCAAGGTACACTTTCTAGGTCAAAACCCTAGGTATTTACCTTCCTAGTTTACCACTAGGCTTAAAAAGCCATACCCCAACTCATTTCCTATTACTTTAGTCTATTACCTAAGTATCCTATTTGGTAACCAATAGCCTATCCTAGATTTCCTAACATTCCTATCTAGGGATACCCCTATATGTATATATTAACTTAGCCTACATTACCTATTCCCAATACCCTTTACATTGATTATTTGATTTACCCCAAGCCATTACCTATACCTATGCCTATGAGATAGGCTAGGACAAGTCTTACCTACCACATAGGTAACCTACACATACAAATCCACGTGCTAAATGCCTATACATATCCTACTCCTATGCCTAGATTGTTGATGATAACTTCCATCCTTTTTTTCCAATCTCCTACTCACACCAACTTCATATGTATGTACAAATGCACACACACCTAACACCCTACCCTCTTGCATCTAGCAATGGCAATGACCAAGCACAGCCTACCCCCTCAGTTAACAGGTACACACACCCTTACATATAATCATATACACACACACCTGTAAATTGACACCGTGAACTCTTACACAATATGCTAATGGGATTGCTGTCCCATTCTTCCTACACAACTAACAAAACCCCTCACTAACTCCCTTGTCTGCTACCTTTTCTCCTCATCTCTCACACCTCTCTTAACAAAATCCTATTTTCTCTCCACTCTACCGTACACACACATATGTATGGGCACTCAACACTCTCAATCTGTATTGTACCCCCATACTAGTCCCTAGGATATGCAACACCAACACATCCATGCCATTCTTACCATTTGTTGCCCCCTTAGTACAGCCTCACACAGGAACCCCCTTTCTCCTTACTTTTCTGATACCTAAAAATAAAGGATGAATCACCAGGTACTCAAGCGCTTACG
Organism: Iris pallida; assembly: GCA_029216955.1. Classification (NCBI taxonomy): domain Eukaryota; kingdom Viridiplantae; phylum Streptophyta; class Magnoliopsida; order Asparagales; family Iridaceae; genus Iris; species Iris pallida. The sequence goes on from JANAVB010013400.1 coordinate 10,642,745, forward strand.
CAACATCAAGTGTCTAGGCTATATAATACCCCTTACTATTACATCTGCTACCTATCTACCTAGATGGAAACCCATATACACCTATGTGGGGATGCACAACACTATGTAGGATACCCACACCACATACATGGGCCATAAGGCAATTACCTACTGCCACAAGGTAGTTACCTGCTGCTGTTCAAAGTCTCGCCCCCCTCTTCAACCATGTGCATCAGTATACTATGATATACTTCCTCCCTGCACAGCTACACAGGTACACATGCCCTAATGTACACTATACATGAGTGCACAGATGCATTAGCTTCATACTGTGTCATGACCCGCACCCACTGTGAGGGTACGAGCACGTAACAACGCCCAGCCTATACCGCAAAGTCTGCGGTAGAACATTATTCTAGGTCACTATCTAACCAACAAATCACGCAATTATATAATATACTTGTCAAAATATCAACTCCGAACGGAGGACAAGTATAGATATAATTTAATATCAATCACAGTCTAAGCACGATATGATAACACAGAAGATTATACTAAGACTAAATAACAGCAATAAAACCAACTACTAAATACTATAATCTCAGACAATCTTAAACTATATATCTCAACTTATTTACAACTCAAGTTCTATAACATGAAAGCTAAAACAAGACAACTAGCTAATCTTCCGATCACTCCTGAGTGTCGGGGCCATAGGTAGCTAAGCCATCTCCTGGTCTATAATATATAGGGCATGTGTCCTCAGGACAATCATCTGTAAAATTTTCAACAGGTCCAGTCAGGACAGGAACGAATATAACCCATCAAGAAAACCCAAGTAAATGACAAAGAACTATAAAACTGTTATATACAGTTTTATTGATGAACATGGTAGTTTATATTCAGGTGATGGTATAGAGAAACAGATAAGATACAAGAAAAGTAAAGTAACTAAAACAAGAGTAGAATCATGACAATAAAGACTGTAATATAAACTAGCTAAACTAGAGTAACATGGTATAAGTCCAGACAGTAAATATAAACAAGTATAATCCTATGTAAATCCAGTACGTGACAAATCTTATACAAGATGAATCCAGTACAAGACGATTCTAGTCAGTGATCAAGAATCCAGGTGAGACCAGCTATAATCTAATAGTATGTTTTAAAATACTGAGATCGACATGTAAACGGCTGTAGGTATCAGGCACATCTTTCACTGATCAGGCGAGAGATGGCTATGCTTCGAGTAGATTCCAATAGGAAGATTCCAGATTTGGGGTATGTCTATATACCTTACTCAATATTTCCCTGCCCCACAATACAAGTAAATCCAGTACAAGACACGAGAATCGAGAGAGTCCAGCCAAACACGATGATACTAGTAATGATTCCAGAATGATTCCAGTAATAGAGGCCAGACAATATGGTAAGTATGTCGCGTACATGAATCCAGAAATATCCATACGTGTGGTAACAGAGAATCACATAAAACTAACTAGAACTGAAATACAGTAACTGACAAATAAATAAGAGAACTATCAGAGAATGTACTCGCCTGATACTCTGAAAAGAGTAGGATAATGTCAAATGTCTGCACCGGAGTCACAATGTCCTAAATAGAGCAGTACAGGTTATAATGTGTTTAAAATAAGACAAATGATATTTATGATGTAATCTACATAATTTCTAGGCCAATCTAGGTCAAAGTCAATTCTAAGTCAAACTTGGTCAACTGTCTAGGTCAACTAGGTCCAAGTCAAACTTAGTCATGTTAGGTCATACTAGGTCAATTGGTCACATTTAGACTCAATGTTGACTTTTGGTCAACTCTAGTCAATCTTGAACTATTGGGTCAAACCTTGGTCAATTCTAGGGTTTGGTTAACTGTTGAGTCAACCAAGTCAACTTTTAAACTATTGGTCAATCTTAAGGTCAACTAACATAGCCTGTAGGGTAAACCTTACTCAAGGCATATATACAATACATAATAACACACTACACTCACATTTATGCATACTTTATATATTACAATCATAAACATACATATTTTTATACCACATTACTATTTATCAAGCATATAGAATATATTATATGTACATATAGTGAGATAGAGAGGGGGTACATATGTTTGTGTGTATGTGTGATACTACAATGGGTGATTTGTGACCAAGTGTGAGAGCCATGTGTGTAATAGGTTTTAGGCATTTAGTGAATAAAGTGTCAATGTGAAGACATGATGTGTATGTATCATGGCAAGGGTTAAAAGTATGTGTGAGTGTGATAGGAACTACATTAGTGCAATGTGACTGACAGAAACATATAGGGAATGTGAAATGAACATAGTGTGAACAACCAACATATGTGTGTGTGTGTGTGTGTCAAATGGTGTGTGTGATGGTACATGTATGTTAGGAAATTAGTGATGTGTGTGTGTATAGGAGGGCACATTTTTCTCAGTTTTAGGCAGTGTGTCTGTGACAGTTAAGTGCTAGAGTGTGTGTAGAGTGGATATGTAACAGGAAAAACAAATGTGTGTGTGTATGTGAATGGAACATTGAGTGTGTGTGTGTTGAACATGGAAAAACAATGAACAAAACCCAGGTTTTAGGTGGTTTGGAACTAGTGTTCTCAGGAATTGAGTTGTGTGTGTGGACTCAGGATTTTGCTATGTGTTAACAGGGAATAGAAGCTAGTGTAATGTGTATGGAATAAAATTCAGTGTGATACGACATAAACAGGGAACAATGTGGCAGATTCCCATTCACCAATCCCATTCGAAAATCTAAAACCTAACACAAACAATCACCAATCATTTAAACAACTAAACATGTTAATTAATATCAAAATTAGTTTAAAAATAGGGGTTAATGTAGTGTGTGATTCCATGAATCTCAAGAAAATTAGAATGACAGTTAACCCATTTAGCCATCAGTTCAAATCAATGCCCAAACACCCAATCGAAATCCCTTTACTCAAGTGTAAGAACCTAATCTATCATGTAAACCAAACTATCAGTAGCTATTACATATGCTCATGAATTTAACATGGCTAAAAACACTCAAAATCAGTTTTAGAAAGGGGATTTAAAATCAGAAATCACATTACAAACTGTGTATCAGTCGGTTCATTTTCAGCCCAATCCTACATTCAAATTCCATTACTCTTGCAACCAACCTAATCTAATATGAAAAACCTATCTAGCTGTGGCTAATATATATGTAGGAATCAATTTGGCAATTAAACATCATTTAAATCGGGTTAAACAGGGAATCCAATCTCAGGATTCAAAACTGAATGTGTGTATCAGTCAACAAAGGGAATGTGAATTTCGAAAGCCAAAACATGGTAATAATTCAAATTATTGGTTGGTAAACATTGTGTCTAGTGTATACGTGTCTTAACACTCATTCGTGTCCAACTAAGTGGACACAATCGTGTCAAAACCAACAAAATACACTGTGTCAGAAAATAGTGCAAATGGACCTCGTGCGTGCGTGTGGGTCGCCCTAGGACACGACACAGGGCGACCCGTGTCTTTTGCTCATGCGTGTGGGTTCGCCTAGGATAGGGCTAGGTCCTAGGGTGCCTGTATTGCGTTGGGGTCGTGTCGTGTCTGATTTATAAAGCCGTGTCAGGGCGTATTTTTGTGCGTGCACAGCCCGCATGCGCGGCCAGTGTGGCCAGTGCGAGGAGGAGAACTACTCGCACACTGCACCAAATAGCCTCAAATTTTGGGAAAGCCATGTCATTCAGTGCCCTGACATCCTCCCAAAATTTGGTGTGTCCTTGTGTCCGACACAGGAAGAAATTCAGCCCAAGAAGCAGGACTGTGCACGTGGCCTCGTACGCGCGTGTCCAACACCAAAAACTGACACAAAATGACACAGAAGTACCTAACACCCTTCATAAAAATTAATCTACATATTTAGATCTATAAATTCATGTAATTAGTTTTACAAAAATTGAAAATAAATTCCTAAGTGACATTTAATCAAACACCTATACGTACACTATGACACGTGTCCGATACGGACACCAAATGGAAACGAAATTGACCCAAACTTCAGGGACAGCTAGGGGACTCCTAGATCTAGCCCTAAATTGAAAGAAAATAGAATATAAGATCAATTTGTGGATTTTTACCTATAGGTGTAAAAAGCTAGAAAGAGCTTCAAATGGGGGGTGTTCTCCTTGATGGCCAAATGCTCCAAATGATAACAAAACTGAGATAATCCTCCAAAAATAGTAGGTAACCAGAAATTAGATCCTAATGCAAAAGACTAGGGTTAAAAAGGAATTAAAATGAATTTATTAGAATTTTTGGAAGGGGATAAAATACCTTTTCTTCAATTTCTAGGTCAAGTACTAAAAGAGGCAAGAATACCTCAACATGACATTAAATAGAGAGGGGTTCTCCTATGGCTGGTCATGAGTTAAATAATTAGGATTAGGGTTTCCTAAATTGGCCTATGGACTTAAGTCATGATTAATTAAGTGATGAAGTCATAAGCCATTTCATAAAACCATAAGTCATGACTTAAATTCACTAAACCAAATCCCCTCATTCTAAAACTAATCTCTAATGACTAAAATGGGCTAACTCAAGTTAGATTAGGGTTACCATGGCTAGGGTTAGCGTCTAGGCTAGTCTACAAGTCTCTATAAGTCAAAGCCCAAACTAGGAATCACCAATCCAATAAATAATCAAATAAGTCAAATAAGTCAAAATGATCAAATTACCCCTAGGCTAAAAATGATAATTAAATATCCCTAATGACATGGTTAGGCTCTAGGTCAAACAGTATCTCATGTTTTACTAGCAGCACATCAAAATCATAAGTCATGACTTAAAACAGTTTTTAAATAGTTTAAAAATGATTAAAAATCACCAAAAGTCACAATATAAAATAAATATCAATAATAATAATAATTACAAAATTTCAAAATTACCCTCATCAAAAAAACTGGGTGTTACAATCCTACCCCCCTTAGAAAAAAATTTCGTCCTCGAAATTAAAATGATCGAACCCCTTCTAGGTCAAACCCAAATAATCAAGGTCAAGAGATAATCATGCAAACAGAATCTTACTGGTCATAATTCTATGGTCTCGAACAGGGTAGCTACACTATCTAGCAAATTACAAACAATATCCTGGCAAGTACTAAGGAATCATACAGAAAAGTGGAGAGGAAGAATGAGAAGGACAAACCTGCTAACCTATCACCTGCAGCGTCGGTCTCCTCGACCGCCATCGCAAAATCTCCACCCCTCTGGTACTGAGCTACAGGTGGCCTTGCTCCCTCAGAAGAAGGTGCAAAGGGACAGTCTAACTTCTGGTGGGCTTTAGACCCACAGGAATAGCAAACCTTCAGCCTCTTCCTATACTACTTCCAGGTGTGTCCCAACTTTCTGCAGTAGGAACAACTGATCATCTTCGGGTCCTGACCCCGATACTGATGCTCCACCTGCTGAACCATCACCGGTGCCCGGGTCTGCTGAATCTGTATGTGAGGCCTCTTGTCCTGGCCTCTGCTACTACTGATGGCACTTGGCTCACTCCTTGCTGCCTGGCCAAACCCGAACTCCCCAAACCCTTACTCCTTCTTGTGCACAAGACCCTTGACCCCTATTCTTTACTACACATTCCCATTCTCTTCATGCTAATAGTTCTCCCCCCTACATGTACTTCCAATCCTGTGCACTTAGTGCATAGGCCTTTAAGTTCTGTGCCTTCCCTTTGAAGCCCCCGACCTGTCCTGCACTCTTTCCTCATCTAAAACCCCATGCCTATCCATCTACCTATATAGCCACCTGTCTATCTAGCTATCAATCCCACTATACACATACACTAATTGTCACACCCTGTCCAATGCACCTACTCACACAAATCTAAATACACACACTTGATATCTCTTGTTGTTCCCAACTGTTGCTTCGGTCTGAGCCTCCTAAACCTGCTGCTCCCTTCTCTACCACTTACTCTCCAATCTATCCAACCAATCTACCTACCTATTTATCTAATGATTAGCTACACTCTCACACTTATATATACATTTCGACACTCACTCATGGCATCCTTCCTATATCTATGGACACACAAATAACACACCCTGCTGTTGCTACTGATCACAACTGCTAACCCCCTAACCTATTTCAGTCCTGTTCTATTTCTCCCAAATCCTCTTTTAATGCCTACAGTAGCTTATTGTACTGTTTCCTACTGTCTACCATTGTAAAACCCCTAACCTATCTAGCTATCCATCTATTTATTTACCAATCTATCTATCTACTAAGCATAGCTATATATTTATGTATATAATTATCAACTCATGTATATCAATAACCACACCCTCAATAATCATATGGAGTTTTCACCTATTTGGCACACCCATATCCACATAGTTGCATATACCCACATTACATATATATATTTATATATACACTATATAA
>JANAVB010013400.1:10654177-11082752 GCA_029216955.1 Iris pallida
CATGCATGCCCTCCAGTGTTGTCTTGAAGGCTAATTATCATATGAAAGGGTTTGGACCTATTTTGGTCAATAGTTTAATCTCTAATTTAACTAATTGGTCATGGCTAATGAGCCTAATGAGTCTAATCTAACAAATTGGTTTATGAGTCATGTCATGCTAATTATTTGGCTCTAGTTTAATGTCTAGGCTAACCGGTATACAAACACAAGTCTATAACTAGGCTAGTCACTAACCATATTAACTAACACAATATGAATAAATAAATACATGCACATGAAATAAATAAGTAGTCACATAATACATATAGTATAAAATATAATTTTTAAATTTTGGTCCATCATAGAAAAAAACAAAAATATCCCTATTCTGGAAATGTAGTAGTTACAGCTGTGACCTTTGCTGCTGATGTTAGCCCAATGATTAGATCATATTTTTGAATATGGCTAATCAATTAAGTTTAACTATTGAAGTCACTAATATTCATATAATCAATATCTTGTTGCTACTTAAACATAGCATTGTCCTTATGTTCACTATATCAATATTGCAATGCTTGTATCATATTGCTTTGTTCGTCTAACATGTTCTTGTAAGACATGCAGTAAGCATGATCAAGCTTTGTCAAAGTAGGACATATGCAATGAAGAATTAATGATGGGCCAAAGATGGCGTTATACAAGAAGATTTCTCTTAATCATCCAACGACCTATCCGGGACCTCGCATCGGGGGTTCCGCTGTCCGGTCAGCGGACTGGGGTCGAGGGGGTAGCGCCCCCCGTGGGGTTCGGGGGCGAAGTCCCCGAAAGGTATTCAAATTTTTAGATCTGCTTATCTTTGAATGATTATCGTCAAGGAAAAATACTTCTTCAATTTCAAGAAAAAGGCGTCATTATATGGTCTATTGGTTTTCATATTTATTATGTATTTTTCTATTTTATTGAGTCTAGATTATTTGTGAATCGGGATCACAGGCAATTAGAAGTCTATCCTAAACCAAACCCATCTTGATTCATTCCTGAACCAAACCAAACCAAACCAATTCTTGATTTAATCCTAAACCAAACCAGATCCAAAAACCAAAACTGCCCTGGAATTAGGCTAACCAAACTCGGCCAGAGTTCTGTCTGAACTCGGACCGAACTCGATCAACAGAATTCACTCCTGGTCAGAAGCTTTACCTATTATTGTGGATCTCCAACGTTTAAATTTTGAACGTTAGGGTACCGAGTTCTGCCCGAACTCTGTCCTACAAAAACCTATAAATAGAGAAGAAATTTTTATTTTATAAATACTCAATCCTTCTTCATCTTCTCTATCTATTCTAAAGTCTTCCTATTACCAAGAGCTTTAAATCTTCCTATTCCCAAGACAACTATTATTCTTCTAAGTGCCGGTGGTTTTCGATTAGGAGTATTTGAGTTGTACAAGCTTGGAGTATAAAAGCTTTCTTCAGAAAGGTGTTGAAGTTTGTACGTGAGCTTTGGATTAAAATATGACGGTGTTGAAGTTTGTTCGTGGGCTTCGGATAAAAATACGGCGGTGTTGAAGTTGACGTGTTCTTCGGAGCAAAACATGTGGTTAATGGCTATTTCAAATACTAGATTCAATATCAGGTTGAGTACTCGAGACTGGACTAGTCCTCTCAGAAGGAAACCAGTATAGACCTTGGTGTTTGCGTTTGCTCTTCTCAACTCATTTACTTTACGTATTTACTTATATACTGCATGCTTCATATTTGCTTATCACTGCCATAAATATTTTTAAGTGGTGATTATTATTCTGCTGCACACACGCACTCTATTCACCCCCCTCTAGAGGTGCTCAACGGTCCTACAGCTGAAATACTTGAGCCTGGGACGGTAATGGCCTCTGAGGCTGGTGAACTCCCGTTAGTTGGAACATTACCCCAACAGCTAATCTAAGATTAGTCAACGATTTATAACCTAAAGTTTTGTTGAGATCTAGTTGCAATAGTTATCTAATGGATTTTGGATTTTAACTTTGATGGACAACATTTTATTAAACAAAGGGTAACATATACTGATATTCCATTGGTTAATATTTGTCATCTTTTGATATATTCAATATTTCTATCTTTTGATATTCAGAATTTATGAACTTTTGACTATTCATTGAATATTATGGTCTTTTGATTTTTTTTAGCTTGTGTAATATTCATGATATTAAGCTTTATATTATTACTTCTTATTCAAGTTATTTACTGTCTACAACAGTAACTCTTTCAGGGAGAGAAGTCGGTGAATTTCTCCTTCTCAAAATGTTTCTTCTCTTGAATCCTACGGTTATCTGATGGATACCGTACGACGGCTTTAAAAGGGAAGAAATGAACGTTGATAAAAAGATCTAATATTTTGGAATTAGTTTTCTACTTTTGAAAATATTCCTCTGATTTTTAAATTTTGTCAATACTATTTTTTTTATATAGCCATGTAAAGTGGAGTAATTGTTATTTTTTCCTACTCAATTATCCCTTTGACATGCCATATATCTAGAATACATTTTTCTTTAGACATTTAACTAGTCCTGTTTTATTTGTTCAAATAGACTATCTATGATCTATGGATTCTTTTATTAAAACTGTTTTTATGATATAAGAATTTGAATCGTCAGCTGTCAGTCTGAAGACTAAATAGACGCATTCGAACTTTAAGACAATTTTTTCATAATAAATTCTACACTTCAAAAGTCTTTTTAAATTATCCCTGATTGTTGAATCTGTCTGTTATTTGCATTGAAACAGTTTTCAAAAATCCTTTATTGTCTTGAATTTTTAGAGACATACTTTATTTGGAGACATATTTTGTCTATTCATCTTTAAGCATTTATTTATTGAATTTTTTTCTTTAATTGTCTAATGATGATATTTTAAGTTTTGAACTTGATATGCATTTGATCAAAGGGAAGAAAGATGCATATCTTGGATATTCCTTAGATCTTATGGTTATTATTTTTCTTGCATTTAAATTACTTCAGAACTTACACATATTTTAAGGGGAGCAAATTAATTATTTCAATTTTTTATGCTCTTAATATGTGGTATACCTAGTTTATCGTGGACATATATTCTTTTACTTAAATATCTTGTTGAGTTGTTCATGATATTTGAATTTGTATTAGATTTATGAGAGAATATATGATTATTATTATTTCTTTTTGATTCTCTCATTCTATTTGAGTTTCTAGAAGTTATCTTGCCAGATATATTTAATTATATATTTGATTTTTCTTTGAGTTTAACTTAATTTTGGTTTCTCTTATTGAGATTTATCTCAAAGTTCATGATTATCTATACTTAGACTGATCATACTTGGCGGAGGAGCATTCAAGTCGACTGAATTTTTCTTTTTAAAGTATTTTGTCTTCATTACCTTCATGTTTATCTAATGGATATACATATATCATGACAAGGTAATTGACTTCAAATACATAAACTTTGATATAGATTTTGCATAGATTCGAGTATATTTATTTGATTTTTTTCGATGATTATACTCTATATGAAATTGATTCACTAATTTGTATGGGCAAATTATGGATCATATTTTTTGTGATCATCTTTATAAGTTTTTTTTACTTTAATTATGCAAATTTCTAAACTTGTCGGTACACTATTCTCCTAATCCTTAATCATGATTACTTTTGCCTTCCTCTTTTACTTATGCTTGAGTTCGTTCTCTTATTACGGGGAGCTTATTTTTTATCATGTCAAAGGAGGAAAATAAGTTTAAGTTACCATACAATATTCTAGTAGTATGTGTTTATTACTGATACATGTATCTATTGTATATATCTTAAACTTAAGCAATTTGCCATAATCAAAAAGGGAAAGATTGTTAGCCCAATAATTACATCATATTTTTGAATATGGCTAATCAATTAAGTTTAACTATTGAAGTCACTAATATTCATATAATCACTATCTTGTTGCTACTTAAACATAGCATTGTCCTTATGTTCACTATATCAATATTGTTATGATTGTATCATATTGCTTTGTTCGTCTAACATATTCTTGTAAGACATGCAATAAGCATCAAGCTTTATTAAAGCAGGACATGTGCAATGAAGAATTAATGATGGGCCAAAGACGACGTTATACAAGAAGATTTCTCTGAATCACCCAACGACCTATCCGGGGCCTCACATCGGGGGTTTCGCTGTCCGGTCAGCGGACAGGGGTCGAGGGGGTAGCACCCCCCGGGGGGTTCGGGGGCGAAGCCCCCGAAAGTTATTCAGATTTTTAGATCTATTTATCTTTGGACGAATGCCGTCAAGGAAAACTGCTTCTTCAATGTCAAGAAAAGGGCATCATCATATGAGCTATTGGTTTTCATATTTATTATATATTTTTCTATTTTATTGAGTATAGATTATTTGTGAATCGAGATCATTGGCAATTAGAAGTCTATCCTAAACCAAACCCATCTTGATTCATTCCTAAACAAAACCAAACCAATTCCTGATTTGATCCTAAACCAAACCAGATCCAAAACCAAAACTGCCCTAGAATTAGCCTAACCAAACTCGGCTAGAGTTCTACCCGAACTCGGACTGAACTCAGTCAGCAGAATTCACTCCTGGTCAGAAGCTTTACCTATTCTTGTGGATCTCCAACGTTTGAAATTTTGAACGTTAGGGTACCGAGTTCTGTTCGATCTCTTTCCTAGAAAAACCTATAAATAGAGAAGAAATTTTCATTTCTATACACACTCAATCCTTCTTCATCTTCTCTATCTATTTTAAAGTCTTCCTATTTATCAAGAGCTTTAAATCTTTCTATTCCTAAATACAACTCATATTCTTCTAATTGTCGGTGGTTTTCGATTAGGAGTATTTGAGTTGTACAAGCTTGGAGTATAAAAGCTTTCTTCTGAAAGGTGTTGAAGTTTGTACGTGAGCTTTGGATTAAAACACAACGATGTTGAAGTTTGTTCGTGAACTTCGGATAAAAACATGGCGGTGTTGAAGTTGACGTGTTCTTCGAAGCAAAACACGTGGTGTAATCTCTATTTCAAATAGTGGATTCAATATCGGGTTGAGTACTCGAGACTGGACTAGTCCTTTTAGAGGGAAACTAGTATAAAACTTGGTGTTTGCGTTTGCTCTTTTCAACTCATTTCTTTTACGCATTTACTTATATACTACATGCTTCATATTTGTTTAATCACTACCATAAATATTTTGAAGTGATGATTATTATTCCGCTGCACACACGCACTCTATTCACCCCCTCTAGAGGTGCTCAACGGTCCTACGGCTGAAATACTTAAGCCTGAAGCAGTAATAGCCTCAGAGGCTGGTACTACTACTGCTGCTGTACTGGTGCTGGTGTTCTAACAGATGGACTAGTTAGGGTTGATGAAGATAAACTGGCTCTATTCCGGCAGGATCCAATTCTATGGTCTGGTGCCCCACAAGCTAAGCACAACCCATGTGCTCTGCGATACTCTTAAATCACGTATCCCGGCTTCCCATAATGAAAACAGCCCACTGCAGAAGACTACTTCTATTTTTGTTGTTGAGGGTACGTCGAAGTTGAGTGTTGGACCGACGAAACTGGTGTTGCCCTCCTAGAAGCTCCAATAGTCAATACCTAGCTGTCGGGGCTGGTGCTGATGCTGGAATAATTTTCCATGAGACCTCTTCCGTCCTCCAGATCGATCTACTATCCTCTGGAAAGTATATTCGTGCCTTCTTGCTGCTCGTAAAATGGCATCAAATGTCTAGTATTCAAACTGCTCTACTGATATAATAATCTCTAGGTGGAGTCCCTGATGGAATCGTTGTGCTCGGTCCAAATCGGTCGCCACCATGGTGGAAGCAAATCGACTAAGACTTGAAAACTCGGCCGCATATCCATCGACCGTTCTACCCATTTGCTTGAAATTGTTGAAACTTGTTTGTAGATCATAGCGAGCTACTGCATCAAAATACTTCATCTGAAATCTGTCACTGAATATCGCCCATATGATAGGCATCACCAAACTAACTACTTACTTTGCCCACCAGCTGTGGGCTAAGTCCAAAAATTATAGTCGTACAACGGCCACCTTCTCTTCAGTTGGAATTCTAGATGCCTCAAGAATAACCTCTACGTCTTGAAGCTAAGCATCAGCAGTAATAGCATCTTCACTACCGTCAAAGAAAGGAGGGTTCAGGTGCTTGAAGTTGTTGGCTGCATTGTTCCCCTGATAACCAACTTTGCCCATAGCTTCTTGTACTGTTTGCTACAAAGCATCACCTAGACGATCTTTTGATGCAAGCAAGTCTCGGATGAGTTCCATTAGGGTTCGATTGTCAGGCTCTGCAGGCTGGGCTGGCTGTACTGGCGGCTCTTGTTCCCTGGAAGGCATGACTCGGAATGTTGTCCCAGAGTGCTAGGTTTGGTCCCCAGGTTGCTGCTAGTTTACTTGTTGTTGTCGATTAACAGGAGGTGCTCCGCCCGGCTAATCGGTAGGACCAGGAACAATGTCACTGAAGAAATGACATGGGGAACAATAAGGAAGCACTAAGATAGATCAAGGATAAGAGCATATTATCAAGTCAAGATTAGAAAGCAAGAGTAAGGACCAAGGGCGAATGCTGATTGAGACATCTATCTAGTAAAATCCTTATACATCCTGCTTTACAAGACCTACATGGGCCACCACTTAAACCGTTTCACACCCCAGAACCAGAATACCGAAAAGCAAAGGACAGACACAGCCAGCTACGTACATTGAAGTAAAACACACTTCGCGATACATTCACGACTGTCTAGATGCATGATGGTTAATTTACAATCTATCAGTCTTTTTTGGTCAAGAACAAGCCTAGTGTTTCAATCTCAAGCAAGCAAATAATGTTACAAGATGTTAGATCAACAGACATACAAAAGTAAGGCATCCCAAATATTACATATTTAGATGATCATGAAGCTAGTAATACAAAATACGAAGACTAGCAAGAGGTAAGTCATACATGATCAACCCTAGGATTTGTCAATCATGTTACAGCCCTTAGGTAGACAGAGATAAAGTTGCATACGAGCTAACACATGCTTAGTGGCTAAATGTCTTAAAAGAATAAGTTAAAGTAGAGTGAAAGAGCAAAATAAGAAACCCACTCATTGTCTCGGTTACTCCTAGTGTTCACCATCTAGCTGGAAGACAGGTATATCCTCAGGTGTCACTCTGAAATCTGGTCATACACAACTAGTTGTGTCAGACCCCAGAAAGAGCAAGTACCATAAGGAAAGCTCCACTTATGAACTAAAACCAGCAAATAAAGAACAGAAGAAATGATACAAGCAACATATTGATAAAATCATAAATGACAAGAGTTAAAATGAATATACTTGCTTACATCAGGAAGAACACGAGGTGAAATATAATTCCCATGCTAATCATAAGGCAATAATTCAGGCACGACCAATCAAGTCCTACGGCTTGCTATCATTAGCTAACTAGGGTGATCGTAGGCCTAGTTACTAACAAGATGTAGTTGAGATATTCTCGCAGTCACAAGCCCTGCAGACTATCCAGGCTATCCAGACAAAAGGTATGAGAGTTATCAGGATTACTGATGTACTTGAGTACTTAGGATACAAGGAGTAAAACACATGACACTGTGCTGGAAATGCGTCCTACTCGACGATAGGCTACAAGTCCATAGGTGTGGCCGGGATAACGGAATCGCCTGTAATTGAAATATCTCCCTAAATGAACTACTTGATCAATCTAGTAGTTTAACTTAGTTAAATTTATCACAAATTCCTGATCGTGGTAACCAGGAATCTATGTCCTAGACATGATGCAAGGCAAGACGTGTAGCTTATACAATTATAATCGAAAAATCAACCACGGAGTCAAGACAAGAGTTACACTAGCAAGATAGGAATAGTTGTCACAACAATTAAGGTTATACATGTCAGATCAGGTTTACTTGTCATATCAAGAATACTTATTAGGAGTAAGCCTCGATGAGCCACTATCAGGATTGCCGGTCGTCGCAATTTAGGCCAAGTACAGAAAACATGCAAGGAAGATCAAGAACATCTATATGTGATTAAAAATATCAATCGCATATGAACTTCAGTTAAAGTAAGACAGGAAGATTCTTGAAGCCAAGACAAAATCTACAACTTTCATGTTTCGAGTTTTACAAGATTTTAGCTACAAAATAGCTTAAACAGGCAAAAATTGTACAAATTTGTGCATGTGCAATTATGCGTATGGGCAAATCTGTGCATGGGCAATTCTGGGCATATTTGTGCATGGGCATGTCACGACACGCACCCGATATAGGGACACAAGTGCGTAACAGCGCCCAGCATTTATCGCAGAGTCGGAGGTAGAACGATGTTTAGGTCTACTATGAATACAGTGAATATGATAACATGTCAATATATCTCATCTCTAAATAGAGGACAACTATGAAATAAATACTCAATCACAAATCTATGAGGAAGATATAAAGGCAAGATAAATAATTCTGATAATAGAGAAATATCCAGAGTCGGAGTTAAATATAGTTATACATGTCTGAAATAATAAACAGGAAAACTAATAAAGATGAAGACAGACTCCAGTCAAAACCTAGTCAAACTGAACCACCACTAAATCCTCCACAGCTGGAACTAAACCCTGTTGGGCTATGGTCTTCTTTTCTATACCCACTACATCATGTGAACCATAGTAGGAGGTGCGCACGTCCTCGCCATCGTCTGAAAAATATATGCAGTTAGGATTGGAGCAAAACACATTTGCAACAACAGTTACAGTAAATGATATGGACTATGTAATAGTAAATATAGAGAATATACGAGAAATAGTAAAGTGTACATGAAGGTAGTATGGCATGGTAAAGCTATAAACAAGAGTAAGAACAGTAAAACAGGTTATATCATGTACAAGAGTCTTGAATCATACTATCTATGTGAGTGAATATTAGCTTCGACATGTGGTCGGCTTGGGAACCTGCACAAGATTTTATGGCCTGGTTAATCATACGTGAGGTGTATGATTAACACTCACAAGGAACTAGACTTGCACAAGGAGGGTATTGACCACACGTCTAGACTAATATTTTCTGCTCTCGACTGGTACAGTGAATCCAACCATGACACGTTATGACACGGGATTCTAGGAGAAGGTTGCAAGTCTTCTCAAGAATCGGTGTCTATATATTGTACAAGAACTATAACGGGGCTTGCACAAGATACACCATATAAACAAGGAATAACATCTCATGACGTAATCCAAAAATACCAATCTGTGTGACCAATGTGTCGAGAATCAAGGATATCTACACAAAATACACGAAACATAGAAAATACCATAAACAGAAAATTATTAGAGAATGTATTCGCCTGAGATCAAGTGTGAAATATCAGCGACATCCCATACTATGCCTCGAAGACCTAAATACATAATATTGTATCAATATCATGTTTGAAAATGAAAATAAGTCATTCTAGTTCATTTCTAGGTCAATAAGGCAATTCTAGGTCAAATTGGTCAACTCTAGGTTAATCTAGTCAAACTTGGTCAAACTAGTCCTTTCTAAGTTGTATGAGTCCAATTCTAGGGTTTTGAGTCCTTACCCTAAGTATCTAGGCTATATTAGATATCATAGGATACACTATAGTAACAATACTATATAGCATCCTATACATATACGTATACATATTGACTAGTATCTTAAATGCTAGCCCTCATCTACCAATACCCAAATTCCTATATATTACTTATCTTAATACATTACCTATATGTATTGAGCCATTACCTATTCATGGTTTTTAATATCTAATATAGTCATTAACCACCTAGGTAAACAATATCCAAATGCTTTTACCTAATATATACAACATACCCCTAACTGACTTCCCCTTTCCTCCTATCAGTCTTGGACTGCTATTACATCCATTCTAAGACTAAAAACACATTTACCCAACTCAGTCCCAATGGACTTATCACTTAAATTAGTCAAATTGATACAAATATCAGTTTGGACTGATACATATCAGTTTTAGACTGATACAAAGATCAGTTTAGATTGATACACCATCAGTTCAGTTCTCCCTGTTCAACTGTGCACTTGAATACCTTAACCCCACATCCTCTTACCAGAACTGCCTTCAACTGAAAATAAACTCCCTTCAGTCCAGACATTTCACTCCTTCTTATTCCTTTCTAATACATCTTGACCTCCTCTCTATTCAGTCTTCAAAGACTGAACCCGAGCCCAAGTTCAGTCCCCAACTGAACTCGACACCCGAACCTCATTTCCTTTCTAATTCCTATTACTCCTTTATACCGACTTCCCTTCATCTAACTCCTACTCATATATAACAACAAGTACTGTTGTTTACAAAGAAGTTAACCCACTGCCATTTCTGTGAACTGATCCCCTCCATTGTTCAATTCAAAACTGAACTCAAACATTCCTCTACAGCTCAGTCTTAAAACTGAACTCACATTACCCTCATATCAGTCTCCATTTTACTTAACACAAATCAGTTAATAACTGGTTCTCTAAAACAGTTTATAACTTATACATCAGTCCTTGTGGACTAATGCCAAGTCAGTCTAAGACTGATAAATCACCCTTAAATCAATACATGTGCACTTGTGCACAGGTACATTGCCCCTGCTGCAGTCATGGCAGTAGCACCCCACTGTTGTGCTCAAGAGCCTCAAATCAGTCTCATTTATGTTGTCTATCCCTTGTGATCCTGCACCTAACTTCTTACTGATGGTACATGCTTCTTTACACTGCCTCTCTATGGATCTGCACATCCCCATTCTCTTCACAACTGTCATATCCACTTCTATTCACTTCTCCCCTTATATCAGTCTTGAAGTGTAGTCCGCTAAACTCAAACTACCCATTCATTTACATGTACAATACAATCCCTCTCCTCTAATGTCTGAAATCAATATTTAACCAACGCCCCATGTGTGACCCAACAGACCACACACACACACACACATATGTATACAAGACACTCATACATTAACAGTGTATATTAAATATATATATATATATATATATATATATATATATATATATATATATATATATATATATATATATATATATATATATATGGCATATTCGTGCTCCAATCTATACACAATATATGGATGCATATTTATAGCAGCAATTGGTATATCATAGGTACAGACGTTGTGACACACACCTGTATACATGTATATCAATATGGTCACACATACCTATGTAGATACCTATATAGGATACATAGATATAGATACCTTACACCTATTGCTATACCCATTATTGTACCTACATATAAATACAATATATATAAATAACTCTAATGCCTATATATATATATATATATATATATATATATATATATATATATATATATATATATATATATATATATAATATATATATATATAAAAAAAATATATATATATATATATATATATATATATATATATATATATATATATATATATATATATATATATATGGCATATTCGTGCTCCAATCTATACACAATATATGGATGCATATTTATAGCAGTAATTGGCATATCATAGGTACAGACGTTGTGACACACACCTGTATACAAGTATATCAATATGGTCACACATACCTATGTAGATACCTATATAGGATACATAGATATAGATACCTTACACCTATTGCTATACCCATTATTGTACATACATATAAATACAATATATATAAATAACTCTAATGCCTATAAATATATATATATATATATATATATATATATATATATATATATATATATATATATATATATATATATATATGTGTGTGTGTGTGTGTGTGTGTGTGTGTGTGTGTGTGTGTGTGTGGATACACACAAAATGTGAGCACTATGTTAGTGTCAATGTGTCATGAGAAATGGAATGTGTAACCAATGAGTAGGAGTCCAAAAAATCTCCAAATTGTTCCGTGTCCAAATACAAGATGACACAAACTATTGGTATCCATTTGTGGACACTATACTAGCCTCCACACTACCCACATGTCCATTTTAGCCTATGGGACAATATAACAAACACTTGGTGTGCCATCCTCAGATTTCTAAAAGTTGCACAAAATCCATTATGTCTTTCAAATGAGGACTCACTAGAGCCTCAAAACTCTTCCTATGGGTTGTCCTTATACATGGGTGAGTTCCTAAGGGTCCAATATCAAAATTAGAATCTAAATGACAAGGCTAGAGTGTTATACCAATTGGGAGATTGATTCCCAATTTTTGCATGAAACTCCTTAGCAAATGGACTCTCCTCCTTGCTCGTAGCTCTAGGCTCCTTAAGGCACTTTCTTCTAGAGAGAATGAGAGGAATGGTAGAGGAAATTAGTAGAATTTGGGAGAAACTAATGGTGGAATGGCTCCAAATGCAAAGAGTGCCAAAATAGAAAGATGGAGGCTTGGAATGAAATGAATGAAGTGTAGAGAGTGTCCCTCAAGTGGCCGACGAAGAATTCCTATGTTAGAGCCAAAACAAAATGCCAAACATGCCCTCTAAGTTGTCATTGGGGTAATGAATTGCATGTCAAGATTTGGGGCCATTTTGGTCAATAGCCCATTCTCTTAGTGAACTAATTGGTCATGAGTAATGAGTCTAATGGAACTAGTCTAATGAGTTGGTTTATGAGTCATATCATGCTAATTATTGGGCTCTAATTTAGTGTCTAGGCTAATCGGTCCACTTGGTCACAACCCAAACCATGTTTAGCGGCACAAGGACGTGGGTACGTCTAGCCTACGTTACAGTGTCAGCGGTAGAACGCTGTATAGGTCATCTATAACATCTAACATCTAACAATAATGAATATAAACCTGTCATCTCCGTACGGAGGAAATATATGATATATGAAATATAACTCAATCACATGGAACTAAAGGAAGATAAGCACAACAATTTGATAGACGATAAAAGATAAAAAAATTTAAAATAGTAGCAAGAGACGCACACAGATAAGTCTAGATGTCTAAGTCAATATAATACATGTCGTGAATAAATATAACATCTAAAACTCATAAACTGGAGACAAGGTCCAGTAACCCTAGCTACTAGCTAAAACACTACTAAAGGTGCACCCTCAGCGAGCACCGGCTCTAAAGGAAACCTCTTAGGCATGGTCGTCAGTCCTCTAGATACTCTAAAAAATATTATCCAGTCAAGATTGGAGCAAAGTACAACCCAAATAGTAGTTCCATTGAATTGACAAAACCTATAAAGCAGTGATAAAGAGAATGTTATATATGATAAAGAAAACATATCTGAGGCAATAGTATAATGGAAGGAGACATACAATCTAATCTAAGAATATATGTGCGAGCAAGTATTGGAAGATGAACTACCATATCAAAGATAGAGCAATGTAGCTGGTGAACTGAGTATGAAACTATAATAGACCATGTGTTTTGGAATACCAAATTAGATATGTGATCGGCTTGGGAGATTCAATAATTTACACTAAGAAAGGCTAGATCAACCATACGGACAATGTATGATATCTAGTAGCCAATAATTTACATTATTTTCCGATAGTTCTTGATCACATATCTAACTAGTATTTTCTCCGCCTCGACTGATACGATGGATCCAACCATGACACGTTACTAGCCAATGTATTCCAGTCTTATCTAATATTACCAATGTTATCCAATAGCAACGAGGACAGTATCCGATACCATTGTGATGAATTAAGGTAACATCCTTTGACTGAAGATCCAATTACAATACCAATCCATGTTCCATCGTGTTAAGAATCGTAAGTAACATTTCTAAATACTTAAATTATAGTGATAATCAAATAATAGAAACTATCAAAGAATGTACTCACCTGCGATCCAGAGCAATGAATGTGAATCGAGGCCCAAAGTGGGGTCACAGAGACCTATATATGAGATACATATGTTAAATGGTGTTTAATAGAGTTAAACATGGTTCTCTAGTGTGTGATACACAATCTAGGCCAAATCTAGGTCAAATTTAACTCAAAGTTGACTTTTGGTCAATGGGTCAACCCTGTTTGCAAAAACAAAAGTTGAAGAACTTTATTGATACAAACTTTGTAAAAGATTACAATTTGAATTTTGGGAATGGTACAACTTTAGGAATCCAATCTAGATGATGATTGCTTTATCCCTTGGACGATGTGAACTCTGAAGACGAAGCCTCTGAAGTTGAAGACAACTCTGAAATTGAAGGCAAAAGCCTCGAAAGAATGCAGCAGCACTTGGGCAAGAACTCCTGAACTCTCTGAACTTTGAAGTCTGATCTCTGATTATTGATTATTGATTCTTGATCCCCTTGAATGGAGACTTGAAACTCTATTTATAGAGTTCTGAGAAATAACTAACTTTTAGTTATTCTGGACTGCGCATGATGGATTGCGCAGCAATTGGTTTGCGCAGCAATAGACTGCGCAGGCAGTTGCTGGATCATGTACTAACTGTCTTGGACACATGGCATCATTTGATTGAAATGCGCATGATCATGCATAGACAGTTGCCACGAAATGAGCAATTGATGGCATGAATGCCACGTGTATTGTCACGACCCGGTCCCAATTTTTTGGGTCGAATCGGATCATGCCCAGCCTGCACCGTTGTTGAGACGGCGGCAGTAAGCTGTATCACTCATGCAGGTAATATCAACAATACAATAATTGCCACAAATTTATTATTCCGAATTTAAAAAAAAACTTTTTACAATAAAATGAAAGATACATCTGAAATACACTGTTTTCCACAAACATCATGATTTATAAAAGAAGAAGAAAATCTAGGCAACCAGCTCATCAGTCTCGAGATCATCGTCCTCTAGTTGGGACCTCGGAAAATATTGCGGAACAAAGCCTCATCAGTGATACCTAAAATATTGGGTCTCCAGTCAGGAGGGAGCAAAGTACAATTACGAATATCCAATAATTCAAATAATAATTTGAAATTTGCAATGTTAAACAATTTGAAATACTTTAACAATATTTTTCACAATTCTACAATTGAAAACAATGTGATTTGAGTAGGTAACGAACTATGACCGGCTTGGGATGATTCAATTATATCCTAATGATACGGTCCGGCCTATCCTCGTGTATAGGAGGAATCAGCTCGCACAATCAATGATGCAATATAGGGGTATTGGTCATAGACGCTACACTACTCCCCCAATATCCCAAGTCAATCAGATTCAATCAATGAGTCAATATTCGAACTCTAGGAGAGAGTTCCGTATAGCAATGTGGTTTAAAATTGCAATAAAACAATTACTAGATAAATTACCAAATAGACATAACTGTACTTGCCTTTGTTATTGTGACTGGATAGACGAGTCGGTACCGAGGAGGAACGTCAGTTGTAACTTCGAGTTCCTACAGTTGAGAACTCGACTTAGATCCTTTGTATAACCAGGCTAAGTGTGCTAGTTGCAATCTCTAGTAGTAAGTCCTAGTCAGGTTTTAAGTTGTTATTAAGCTACAGCTAACGTTTACGTCGCAAACTACATGCGTTGATTAAACCGGTTAATTTGATTATTTGGAAAAATAATAAGAACCAATTATCTTTGGAAAACTTTGTGTTTTTGTAATATATCTATAAAAATACAGTTTCTTTTAGTGATAAATCGTGAACTAGTTATTTACTAATATTTTATCCATTTTAATTAATCATTAATTAATCATAAACGAGAATAGATTTTGATCTAGTTACGATTACACATCAAAATCAGAACCACCCAAGATCACATCCACCCAGAAAATAAAATAAAAATCTACGCTACACCATACAAGGGCACAGCTAAACATCCTAGAGTGGGCTTATGCCCTGTACAATTATCTTTTACATCAAATAAGAGAAAAGTAATTTAATTACTAAATAAAGTGCAATAAATAAATAACTATATTAAATAGCCTAAATATTAAATAAAATAATTTAAAATAAATGCTAAGAGTCTCAGACTCGGTCCATCATCAAAATCCAGCTAATACCACAACGCCCGGTCGGACCGGTACGTTTGCATTTCGCCAGGGCCCACAGACCGGTACGGTCGTCGTCCGAAAAATCAGTTTAAAGTTCATTTTCGAAAACCGATTTTGAAATCAAAATAAATATAGTTTCGTAAAAATTTGGGCAGCATTTCCTCTATTTTGGGACAACCCAAAACTGGGAAATGCGCCACAGAAACCTGCAATTATTCCAACCCAATAATAATCCCGCAAATATATCCATCAAAATATTTCCAAAACTACCAGAAATAATTCCCAATCCACAGAACTTCCCGAAATGTTCGGGAATCCCACAATCAAACCAAACCATACAACCAGCAGATAAAAATCACAGAAAAATATGCTAACGCAGCTAACCGAATAAAATACGCAGCTAACCGGATTTCCCAAAGGGAAACCGGGGACCGATTCTCATCACCGACTCTACGGGAGGGACGAACTACTGTGATTACCAAGAAATTACCAAATTCCGTTGGCGGGAAGCCGCGGGAAAATCTTGGGAAAAACCCGAAACGAAGTTCGACAGCAGGTCGCAGATCTGGACAGCAACGTCGCGAATCCCGGACAACAAAACTTCACAGATCCAGACTCAACCACGCACCGAAGAGGGGCGAAAGAGTCTGCGGGAGAGAGGGGATCCGCGGGAGAGGGCGGCTAGGGCAGCGCCTCGTCGGAGAAGGGGCGCTGGCCACGGGGTTGTCGGACAGCGACGACGGGTGGCCGGAGGAGTCCGCGGAGGGGGTCGGGCCGACGGGCTCGGCGGACGGCGGCGGATGGCCGCGGAGATGGGCGGACGGCTGGCGCGGGGAGCCGCGCGGTCGGGGGCGCTGGACAGCACAGCGGGGCCACGGAGGGGGCGGCGGACGCTGGAGGCGGCGGAGCACCGACGGGCGCGGGGTGGCACTGTCGGCCGGGGGTCGGCGCCTCGGGTCGCGGAAAGGGTTTGGGGGGTCGGTTTTGGAGCTCCGGGAAGAGGGTTTTGGAAAGAAGAAGAAATGGTAGTGTGGGAAAGAAGGAGGAGTAGGGAGGGGGTTTTATAGGTGAAGGAAAAGGAGGTTACCGGAATCCGGAGTATTTCCGGCCGTTCCGGAGGGGAAACGGGGAGTCGCCGACGTTACACGCGGAGGGGAAAGGAAAAGCCGAGAGAACTCTCGGTTACCAAAAACCATTACAGAGAGTAATTCTCTCTCTCACTCAAATGAATGAATGAGTGATAAATGGGTTAATGGATAGTTATTGGGTTTTGGAATATGGGTTGAAAGCTAATGAGTATTAGTTATAGGTTTGGGCCCAAAGCTTGGGCTTCTAACATTTGGGCTTCTATAAAACTTTAAGAAAAATAGTCTTGTAGGCTTAAATGTTAAGAAATGGGTTTATAAAAAAATGCTTGTGGGTTTTTTTTTTTATACCATAGGCTAAAAGCTTAACTAACATGGACTAAAAAGACAATTAATTTAATTCCTAAAATTACGGGTTTCACAACCTTCCTTCCTTAGAAAATTTCGTCCTCGAAATTAAAAGCAGGGTAGGAGATTCAAACAGGTACGGGTATTACGCCCGTAACTCAGGCCCAACAATAAGAATTTCCAAGGCAGTCGTGGATGAGACGGTTTATGATATCATCCATGTAGAAAAATACAAAAGCGAACCAAAGTACACGAGGTTGATCAGACCATCATGCACCGGTCCTGATTAGACAATATATTAGTGGGTGCACCCAATAAAATATCATCATGATCAAGCTTGATTTAAAGAGATAGCTTGCAAAACTAGGCTAACTTAGCAGCATTAGTCAAATTTAGATAAGGAATAGGAGTTTAAATGATGGCTCAAATTCTGATTTTTTTCTCATCTCTGACTAGGACTTGCAACTGGTTTCTCTGGCACTGAAAGGTTGATTCCAATCTTCATCTCTGAATTATCCAAAATGTGACTCGGATCCGAAATGTAACGTCTGAGCTGTGACGTAGAAGACGTTGCACATTCTCAAGATTAGCTGGTAGAGCTAACTGGTACGCTACTTCCAACGCGTCTTAAACTTCAATTGACCTGATGTATCTGGCCTCAATTTCCAGCTCCGTCAAAAACTGATTGTTCCTCTGGTAGGAGAAACTTCACCAAATGCAATTTGGTCTTCCCAAGACCTACCAAATTCCAAGAAGCAAAATCCCAATACATCTTCAAGCATCTGGATTGACCTCTCTGCTTGCTCGTCCCACGGTACTCCATGAATCCGATAGATGTGCTTCTCGTACAATGCTGCCCACTTCTTAGTGGATAAACCAACTTTGAAGGGAATAAAGTGTGCTGACTTAGTCAGTCGGTCCACTATAATCCAATTGGTGCCCTTCCCTCCTTAGGAACAAGGCAATCCTTACTCAAAGTTCATTGTTATATGCTTCTACTTCTACTCCGAATTGTCCAGCGGCTGCAACAAACTTGTTGTTCTCTTGCTAAATTCCTTATGTTGACAATTTCACATCTAATCCTATACCTGGAATTGTCCTTCTTTATTCCATAACACCAATCAATGGAGGCATATTCCGATACATCTTATTAGCTCCTGAATATATGGAATACTGCGACTGGTGCATTTCTTTCATCAACTCGTTCCTCCGTTTGTCAGTCGATACGCAAAGTCTCGCACCATTCTTCAGAGTTCAAATGCTGATTAATTTAGAAACCCTTAGGTGTTCCTGCCAACACTTAAGCTCTAAGCCTACAAAGTGCCTCGTTTTGAAACTACGTTCTCTTGATTTTTATCCCTCAGCCTCGAACTTCATCAATACTGAATCAGCATCCAGCTCCGTCCTTCTATCTCCAGGTAGTATAACCTCCAGTCCAAACTTCTCGATATCTTCTAGCAGGTGCTAGTCCTTGGTTAAAAACTTCGCCATCAGTATCGACCAAGTGCATCAGCGACCACATTGGCCTTACCTGAATGGTACTGCAGGTTGATGTCGAAGTCCTTCATCTGCTTCAGCCATCTTCTTAGTTTAACATTCAGCCCTTTCTGAGTGAATACATATTTCAGACTTTTTGTAGTCCGTATAAATTTTCACTCCCTTTCCATAAAAAATCATGCTTCCAACTTCAAAGTAAAGATAATTGCAGCAATTCAAATTAGACGTGGGATGATTCCTCTCATGAGTCTGTAGTTGCCTATACGTGTAAGCAATTACTCTCCTATGTTGTTGAAGAACGCAACCCAGTCCTCTTCCAGAGGCATTACTGTAAATGGAGAACCCACCGGTTCCTGCGGGTAGCGCAAGGATTGGTGTAGTAGTATGTCTCTTCTTCAGCTCCTCAATGCCGCCTGGCAAACTTTCGTTCAGATGAACTTTTCATTCTTCCAGGTGAGCTTCATCATTGGCTCAGCAATCTTGGCAAAATCCTTCACGAACTTCTGATAGTAGCCGGCCAAGTTCAAGAACCTTCCGAATTGAACTTGGGGTATATCACTCTTCAACAACAGCTATCTTCCATCGAAATTTCTTCTCCTGACAACATGGCCAAAAGTCTACCTTGTCAACAATCCACGTTCAGATAACTTACCATAAACTTCTTTTTCCTCAAAGTTTCCAAAATTTCCTCAGGTGTTCCTTATGCTCTTCTTCAGTCTTCAAGTATATCAGAATGTTTATCTATGGAGAAGATAAACTGATTCAAATACTCCTGAAAATCTCTGTTCATGAGATTCATGAACATAGCAGTAGTATTTGTCAGTCTAACGTCCTGACCAGAGAAAACTACCCATACTTGGTGTTTAAACGTCGTCTTGGAAATGTTCTCTTTCCTGATTTTGATTTAATGGTAGTCAAATCTTAAGTCAAACTTCAAAACACCTTAACTCCACACAACCAGATCAAACAGATCCTCGATCCAGACAGAAAGTACTTGTTCTTTAGTGTCTGGTAATCGATGCACATCCGTTGCTCCATCCTTCTTGGGCACAAACAAGATAAGTATTTCTTAAGGTGAAGTCCCTTCCTGAATAAATCCTAGAGCCTTCATTGATCTGGTCCTTCATCTTCTATGAACCCTGAGTTTGCGTCATGCCTTAATGTAAGGGGCAGGGTCTGCTGGATAGAAAGAGGGTCCCTAGGTTGTAGCCTAACAGGTGTTGCTGGGATATGAGCTCTGGTTTGATGGAAAGATAAGGGGCAGTCCTTTACCCGATGTTCAGCAGATCCACATGCCAAACATTGTCCCAAACTCTTGCGGCAACTATCGACCTGATGACCAGGCCTATTGCAATAGTTACAAGCCCATAGCTTCTTACGACAAGGCTGCCGAAAAGTACTTGATGGGACCCAAATATCTTCTAGATTCAGGGGTATCCTTCCTAGGACAAAGTTCTGCTCTAACTTGGTTGGGGATATCTAAGGATACATCATGACGTTCTTCATGTCTTCCCTCGTGATATTCTTCTGTTCCCGCTGGGCTTCATCTTGAGCTTTCTGGAACTCCAGGGTTTTTTGAAATAGGGCAACCATTTGGAAGATGTTTGCTGGTACTGGTGGAGCAACAAAATGAATACTCCACCTAGGAAATGCAACTCAGTTTGAGATGAGGTAGGAATCGCCAGTGTAGGGAAAACTTCACTGGATGCACTATGAGGACGGTCAAACAGCCGCGAGGAAAAAGACCTTGGGCTTGGTTGAGGAGATGGGGTATGATCCGGAGATGACACCTCATCGCCAGCAGGATTTGGTCAACGGTCATTCTCTGGATGGTTTAGGATGCAAACATAAGCAAGGTATCCTACCAGTCTATAATCAAACAAAAATATTTATTTATAATATATTTCGGTCCTATGTTGTGACAAATTGATGTTCTAGTGTTCTAATTGTTTCTAGGTATGTTTTCCTAAGTTGTTGTTCTGACCTGTATGGGCCACACTAAAAACATGTCACGACCCGGTCCCAATTTCTTGGGTCGAATCGGATCATGCCCAGCCTGCACCGTTGTTGAGACGGCGGCAGTAAGCTGTATCACTCATGCAGGTAATATCAACAACACAATAATTGCCACAAATTTATTATTCCGAATTAAAAAAAACTTTTTACAATAAAATGAAAGATACATCTGAAATATACTGTTTTCCACAAACATCATGATTTATAAAAGAAGAAGAAAATCTAGGCAACCAGCTCATCAGTCTCGAGATCATCGTCCTCTAGTTGGGACCTCGGAAAATATCGCGGAACAAAGCCTCATCAGTGATACCTAAAATGTTGGGTCACCAGTCAGGAGGGAGCAAAGTACAATTACGAATATCCAATAATTCAAATAATAATTTGAAATTTGCAATGTTAAACAATTTGAAATACTTTAACAATATTTTTCACAATTCTACAATTGAAAACAATGTGATTTGAGTAGGTAACGAACTATGATCGGCTTGGGATGATTCAATTATATCCTAATGATACGGTCCGGCCTATCCTCGTGTATAGGAGGAATCAGCTCGCACAATCAATGATGCAATATAGGGGTATTGGTCATAGACGCTACACTACTCCCCCAATATCCCGAGTCAATCAGATTCAATCAATGAGTCAATATTCGAACTCTAGGAGAGAGTTCCGTGTAGCAATGTGGTTTAAAATTGCAATAAAATAATTACTAGATAAATTACCAAATAGACATAACTGCACTTGCCTTTGTTATTGTGACTGGATAGACGAGTCGGTACCGAGGAGGAACGTCAGTTGTAACTTCGAGTTCCTACAGTTGAGAACTCGACTTAGATCCTTTGTATAACCAGGCTAAGTGTGCTAGTTGCAATCTCTAGTAGTAAGTCCTAGTCAGGTTTTAAGTTGTTATTAAGCTACAGCTAACGTTTACGTCGCAAACTACATGCGTTGATTAAACCGGTTAATTTGATTATTTGGAAAAATAATAAGAACCAATTATCTTTGGAAAACTTTGTGTTTTTGTAATATATCTATAAAAATACAGTTTTTTTTAGTGATAAATCGTGAACTAGTTATTTACTAATATTTTATCCATTTTAATTAATCATTAATTAATCATAAACGAGAATAGATTTCGATCTAGTTACGATTACACATCAAAATCAGAACCACCCAAGATCACATCCACCCAGAAAATAAAATAAAAATCTACGCTACACCAAACAAGGGCACAGCTAAACATCCTAGAGTGGGCTTATGTCCTGTACAATTATCTTTTACATCAAATAAGAGAAAAGTGATTTAATTACTAAATAAAGTGCAATAAATAAATAACTATATTAA
Organism: Iris pallida; assembly: GCA_029216955.1. NCBI lineage: Eukaryota > Viridiplantae > Streptophyta > Magnoliopsida > Asparagales > Iridaceae > Iris > Iris pallida. The sequence continues at coordinate 10,676,471 of JANAVB010013400.1, forward strand.
ATAGCCTAAATATTAAATAAAATAATTTAAAATAAATGCTAAGAGTCTCAGACTCGGACCATCATCAAAATCCAGCTAATACCACAACGCCCGGTCGGACCGGTGCGTTTGCATTTCGCCAGGGCCCACAGACCGGTACGGTCGTCGCCCGAAAAATCAGTTTAAAGTTCATTTTCGAAAACCGATTTTGAAATCAAAATAAATATAGTTTCGTAAAAATTTGGGCAGCATTTCCTCTATTTCGGGACAACCCAAAATTGGGAAATGCGCCACAGAAACCTGCAATTATTCCAACCCAATAATAATCCCGTAAATATATTCATCAAAATATTTCCAAAACCACCAGAAATAATTCCCAATCCACAGAACTTTCCGAAATGTCCGGGAATCCCACAATCAAACCAAACCATACAACCAGCAGATAAAAATCACAGAAAAATATGCTAACGCAGCTAACCGAATAAAATACGCAGCTAACCGAATTTCCCAAAGGGAAACCGGGGACCGATTCTCATCACTGACTCTACGGTAGGGACGAACTACTGTGATTACCAAGAAATTACCAAATTCTGTTGGCGGGGAGCCGCGGGAAAATCTTAGGAAAAACCCGAAACGAAGTTCGGCAGCAGGTCGCAGATCTGGACAGCAACGTCGCGAATCCCGGACAGCAAAACTTCACAGATCCAGACTCAACCACGCACCGAAGAGGGGCGGAAGAGTCTGCGGGAGAGAGGGGATCCGCGGGAGAGGGCGGCTAGGGCAGCGCCTCGCCGGAGAAGGGGCGCTGGCCGCGGGGTTGCCGGACAGCGACGGCGGGTGGCCGGAGGAGTCCGCGGAGGGGGTCGGGCCGACGGGCTCGGCGGACGGCGGCGGATGGCCGCGGAGATGGGCGGACGGCTGGCGCGGGGAGCCGCGCGGTCGGGGGCGCTGGACAGCGCAGCGGGGCCGCGGAGGGGGCGGCGGACGCTGGAGGCGACGGAGCACCGACGGGCGCGGGGTGGCGCTGTCGGCCGGGGGTCGGCGCCTCGGGTCGCGGAAAGGGTTTGGGGGGTCGGTTTTGGAGCTCCGGGAAGAGGGTTTTGGAAAGAAGAAGAAATGGTAGTGTGGGGGAGAAGGAGGAGTAGGGAGGGGGTTTTATAGGTGAAGGAAAAGGAGGTTACCGGAATCCGGAGTGTTCCCGGCCGTTCCGGAGGGGAAACGGGGAGTCGCCGACGTTACACGCGGAGGGGAAAGGAAAAGCCGAAAGAACTCTCGGTTACCAAAAACCATTACAGAGAGTAATTCTCTCTCTCACTCAAATGAATGAATGAGTGATAAATGGGTTAATGGATAGTTATTGGGTTTTGGAATATGGGTTGAAAGCTAATGAGTATTAGTTATAGGTTTGGGCCCAAAGCTTGGGCTTCTAACATTTGGGCTTCTATAAAACTTTAAGAAAAATAGTCTTGTAGGCTTAAATGTTAAGAAATGGGTTTATAAAAAAATGCTTGTGGGTTTTTTTTTTTATACCATAGGCTAAAAGCTCAACTAACATGGACTAAAAAGACAATTAATTTAATTCCTAAAATTACGGGTTTCACATGTATTTTATCATTTGTACTGATAGAACGTGCACATTGAATTGCGCAGGCTTTGGATTGCGCCAACTTAAATTGTGCCAACATAGATTGCGCCAACATGGATTGCGCTGCCAGCTGTCCTCGAGCGCCGTGTTGCACGATTTAAACGAATGGCCGCCTCGTTTTTCGTGCTGTCAGTTGTCAGAAGATTTGATTTGTGTCAGGTAATGATGGTGATTTGCCACGTCAACCTGCGCACTTGAAAGTTTGCGCAAGCTATCCTGCACAATCTGAAGGATGCACAATCTGATGTCTGTGCAGTTCATCTGAAAGTTGTATTTCTTGATTTTCTGACTTTGTTGATATGTGCAACTTGATTTTTTTAGGACCTACAAGACCCCCTTCCAAGTTTTTGAAAGTTGAACTTATTCAAAATTTCGAAATACTTTGAATTTTGAATATGAAACCAATTTGCGCACATAATGAGTTGTCTGCGCAATCTGAGAGTTTAGCCCATTTTTAGGTACAATCTAAGGTGACCGTTTCGACTCTGAAAAACTATAAATAGTTCCTCAATTCATTCGAAGTGTTCTTTACTTGCTTCCTTTGTTCTTTTGAGAGAAAAACTTCTGAGCTTTTTCCTCCTTTCTTCTCCGACAATCCCGATGGCTCCCCAACGATCTTCTGCCGCCGCTAAGGGCAAGGCCCCCGCCGAATCATCGACCAGGGCTGTGCGTTGAGCTTCGCATCATAAAACCGCTCATCCAGCAATGACAGGTAGAGAACTTTAATCAAAAACTCTTTTTAGAATTTTGATTTCACTGTTCCTTTCATAATCCATCTCTTTTTAGAGATAGGATCATACTGCGCCACCCTTTTTTAGGGTTCTGGTTGCACAAATCAATCCACCCTTCATTTTTATGAAGGACGACTCTCTGCGCAATCGGTTGAATTGCGCTGACAAAAGTCAGAGCAACTTGCTGATTTGTGCGAGTCTGTCAGCGCAAACTGATGTTTATTTGTTTGCGCAATCTGATTTTGTGCAATCTGATGTTTGCACAATTTGATTTATTTTCACAACCTGAATCTTTGATTTTGACTTTGTACTGAAAATTTTTGTTTTCTCTGTCTGATGCAGTTAATACCAGAGAAGACCCAGAATATGAGAACTTCGTGGGGACCCTTTCAGAATCAGAGTATAAAAGGACTTGTCACATGTACATTATCCTCAGTATGATCTGCCGACTTCCCGTCAGGCCATTTTGGTATCCCAGGACAATGAAACACTGCAATGTTTAATGAACGGACAACCTCTGGAAACGGCAGATGCTGTTATACACAAAAAACCATTATTCTTGTTTGGTGAAGCTTTTGAGAAAAGTTCTCAACCAAGACCGAGGATGGAAGAAAGAATTGTTCATCAGATGGATAGATCTTTCTCGATACCAAATATTCCACGCTGCCTCCAATTATCCCGGTAAGCTCATGCGAGTTACCCGAGAAAGATGGAATGGAACCTTACTCCGTTCCAAGATGCCCGTCCGGGAAGAATCTTTGTGAAGAAGGGACAGAACAAGAAAGATATGTTCTACAGTTCTTCTGAACGGTACAGTGTTTTGCTGAGAGGACTGAAACCCGGTTGTATCCCGTCGAAGAATTCTTCATTGTTAATGCCCGTCAGGACCCCAATTTTTGCAAATGAATTTGCGAAAGTCGAAGGAAGATATCCGGAACAAGACATCAGACTAACTGGATTGGTGAATCCAGATTTCAAAAGATGGAGCTGCATAGCCAATTGGATTCTGACCAAGTTTGAAGGCGAACTGCAGCAAATCAACTTATACCAAGCAGTGTATGCCACTGTCTATGGTTTTGCTCCGAACCCTCACCTGTTCTTAGCTTTAGCAGAGAGGTATAATTACAGAACAGGGACCTTTATGACTTCCGATGGAGAAATTGGTTTTGCACTCCATGAAATGAAGTACATCTCTTTTTTGCCAATGGGAGATGCCCCTTACGAAGAATTTGTTCCAACCAATGATGAGTTGGACAAACTCTGGAGGAAAAATACAGAAATGGTAGCAGTATTCGAGGAACTGCTATGCCATTACAAGATCTGTTCCCTGTTCTATAAGATTGCTACATCAAACACTTGCTATTCTTCTAAATGGCTACCCTATCTGTTCCTCAACCACATTCAAGAACCGAAGACTAAGGAACACGATAGATGTTATCCAGATTTCTTTAAGCCATTGAGCAACACAGAAGTGATGAAATTGATGGAAGAAAGTGGTGACTTTGATAAAGAAATGAAGGATGATTATCAATGCCCTCCTTTGAAGACAGGGGATACTCTCGAAAGTTACTTGAGAGTAGGATACAGATCGATGTCGAAAGAAGCCCAATTAGCAGGGTTTCTGACACATTGGCTTCGTCGATTTGTAGTTCTGGGGTCCAGTGTAGTCGACCGCTTCCACCGCGGTGTTCTATTTGCGGCCGTTAGATTAGTCTTCGGCTATAAGATGGATCTTCTGTCAGCCATGACTTGTAAGCTGAATGCTGGTCTTCGTCTCTATGTCGACCTGATGCTGAAATCCAAGGGTGAAAAAGAATTCCCTCGGTTGGAATTACCATATACATATCTATTTGGGTGGTTGCTCCTTCACCATCCCACTTTGATGGACCCCGGCATGGGACCGATAGACGGCAGCTTTATTCGAAGATACGCCAATGGTAAGTGGAAATTCACTGCTCTAAGAGACTGCAGATATGCTCTAAATCTGAGTAAAGGATGGAACTTTTATTGTACCAAGCCTCCTGCTGGTCACGAACAAATGCGAACAAATATGATTGACTCGCAGATGCATCCTCTGAGCCGTGTAGCTTTTGAATAGTTGAAGACAATCCGACCTTCTTACTTGATATACCGGTTCAAAGATGAATGTTATTTAGAGCCATACCTTTCCAGTCGATTCGCTCGACAGTTCGGCTATGACCAATTCCATGTGGGGAATGCTATTACATGTCTTCAGGGAAAGGGTTATTTGATAGATGGAGCCCGGGCCTGGGCTTACTATAATGCTCGAGATACAAAATCAACGTTCTCGATGCCTGTAAACAGCAATCATGGCCCTCGGATGCTGTTTACATACTCAATTTTTTATACATCTTCAAATACCTTTGCCGAGAATTTCAACCTCACAGATAGCTTCGCATCTTCAACAAGATTGAAGAAAGGAGGAGTTGTCCTGTCACTCATAGGAAATGATGAGGTACATGAGCCAGAAGATGCACCTTTGGAAGCCTCAAGGGATGTTATGTTCCCTCAAGAAGTTAATGCACCACTACGTGTCTCTCTAAAGGTGGGCAAATCTCCAGCAAAAAGGAGGAGAAGAGAGGAACCTCCTGCTCCAGCAGCAAAGAAGAAATTGATCCTAGATCATTCTTCTGAAAAGATCACCACTCGATCTCAGTCTCGGCAACTGGCCGAGTCAACTCAGCAAGAAGAGGCTACTACACCAACCTCTATCCAGAAACAAGTTGAGACTATAAATATAGAGAGCCCTGAGAGGCCACTAAAAAGAAAGAAGTTGGCCCACAGAAAGAACCGAGCTCCGTCTTCAATGGTAATGGATGTTGTGGCTGGATTAACTTTGCCATCTCCCACTCCTATTTCCGAACCTAGGAATAGGACTCCTAGTCCCGAACATAGAGAGGAGATTGAGCAAAGGACAGATCTTGCTCTGAGAACTGAGGCTGAAGAGCCCAGAGGAAGGACTGTAAAGGAAGAGCAGAATATTGTACATTCTCTTTTACCTGCTACAGAGATTGTTGAACTTCCGCCTACTCCTAGAACCCTTCGCGAAGAAGAAGATCGCGAAGTAATTACAGCTCTAGAAGGTTGCAGCTACAGCCCTTTGGATGACTATGGTGACCAAGCCGCGACTACCAGTAGAAATGCACCAGAAGAGGACGAAGATGAAGAGAGCTCTTCGTCTGAGAATATTGATGACTACATGCAAGATCTTGAAAGAGATGATGAAGTGCACACATCTCCGAATGCTGTCAATGATATCTTGAATCCTGAAGAGGATATTGAGGTTCCAGAGAATGTTGCTGATACCTTAAATCCTGAAAAGGATGTTGAGGTTCCAGAAAATGCTGTTGACATCTTAAATCCTGAAAAGGATGTTGAGATAATAGTATCTCCAGAAAAAGCAATAAATGAAGAAGCCTCGGAAGAAACTCCCGCCAATGATCCTCAAGGTATAAAATGAAATCAGCAATCTCCTCTTGATTGAATTGATAGCTAACGTCTTTATTTGTATTTCCAGTAGATCATGAGACTCCTCTAGCACCTTCGACGTGCACGGACATAGTGCCCATAATGACGGTGGTTGTTAGTAGCAGTCATCATTTGTCCTGTGGTTCTGAAGCGGGCAGTAGTCAAGCTGTCATAGCTGAAGCTACTTCTGCTCGGCCAGAGTCTACTCCAGCAGATAATAGACTTTTTGCTGGATTCAACCAAGGTAAGATAATTTACGTCTTTAATCTTCTTGAACAAATAGCGAACAACAGAAAAAATGACAATCTTTACTTTTTGCAAAAGAACAACCAGGAGGGGCAACTAGCTCTACTTTGGCTCCTTTGTTCAAAGAACCGGCTATTCAGACACAAAAGATTGAACGTCCCACGGCCTCATCATCAACAGGAGTGGCTGCGACTCCTGGTGCTATAGCCACTAATAATCTTGTGATCCAATCTTTTACTAGATGCTTCTTTGAATCTCTGGGGCCTCTAGTAAAAAGAATGATGGAGAAAGAGGGCACCGATTTTTTCATGGTTAGGGGTCCAACCTCTCTCTTGATAAGAGCTATCTGGGAACAGGGCGATGAGGCTCAAGCTACTCTCCTAGACCATATTTTGAATGAATTAGAGATTTCTATCAAAAGCTATAAAGAGCTTAACCAAGGAGACATAGAATCTCTAGTACAGGCAGAATTTGAGCAAATGGCTCAAGCAGCTGATATTGAAAGGGTTAATATCCAGAATCTTTTGGAAGCCTTCTCTGCAAAATCTGCTGAGTATAACTCTAACTGGAATCAGTAACCTTGATGGCTAATAGAAAAGAACAGAGAGCTGCTGAGCTAAGAGCAGAGATTGCTCGTCTTCAGAAGGAGTTAGAAGATGAAGTTGCTGATCATCAACTTGCAACTCAACAATATAATGCTCTGATTCAGGAGAGAGATGAGTACATCGAAGCTCATAATGCTGAGATTACCCGCAGAATGGTGACTATGCCTGCTTTTAATGAGGAAACTGGGATGGAGAAGGCCAGAAGGAGGGTGATGACCACTCGCGAAGAACGGCTGCAGACTCTCAAGAAGCAGATTAACAATCTGATAATACCTCCATCTTAGTGGAACACTTTGTATCTTTATGTCCTTTGAAGTATGTGTATTTTTGTAATGTCCTATATTTCAATTAATAAAAGACATTTTTGCTGTGGCTCCATTATTTGTTGCATATCTTGTTCAGATATAAATAATAGAGATAGAAAATATATTCAGAGGTACAAGACATGATATATTTCTTGATGATTTTGTAGAAAATAATTATATTCATTATATCTGTTCAGAGGTAATATGGACGTGGCAAAATATACTGAATATTATTATCTCAATTGACAACTTAATCAAAACGATAAGTTGCTGATATGGATGTGATATGAACGAGAAAACCGTCAAATGAACGGACAAAACGTCAAAAATGGAAAATAATGAACGAATGAACCGTCAAATGAATGAATGAACGGGTGAACCGTCGGATGATAATGAACGGACGAACCGTCAGATGAATGTGAATGGGTGAACCATCGAATGAATATAATGAACAGACGAACCGTCAAGTGATGATGAATGAACGGGCGAACTGTCAGACGAATGAAATGAACGGATGAACCGTCAAGTGAATTAAGTGAACGGATGAACCGTCAAGAGAATTAAATGAACGGATGAACCGTCAGATGGATGTGTCGCTTCATCATTTGGAGAATCTATGCCTATAAATAGAACAGAATTTAACAGAAATGAACACTTCCACTTTTCCAACATAAAAATGTCGTCTGGAGATGCACTCAAGAAGACTGAACTCGCTCCGAAGGTTGAAGAAGGCGTTGAAGAACGTCCTGTCGGTCCAGTTCAACCAAAGGAAACAGAGGCAGGCGGAGGTTCTTCTGCACCAAAACTACCGCGTGACATCCTGGACTTTCTGCTTGAACCAGGAAGGACTGAAAAAGAAGAGGCCATAAGACTGGCTGCTTGCAAGTTCCTCGTGGGTTCCAGCAAGGAGGTTCTGGACTCTTTTGCTGACCGTGTCTTTGAGAAGGACGGCAGTGGTCCGCGTCCAAATGTAGAGAAGGATGATAGTGACCTTCCTTAATATAATGTACTATCATTCATGATGAAATAAAGTTTTATTTATGAACATGAACTTGTCTGATGATTTACAAATATTTACATTTACACATAGTACTTTTTAAGAAATTTGCCATTGATAGGCATCATTGCAATTCGTCCATCAAGTTCTGAGAGTTGATAAGCTCCGTTTGAGAAGACTTTGCTTATAACGTAGGGACCTTCCCACTTTGCGTCGAACTTGCCTTTGCTCATATGAGTCATAGTCATAGGACGTCTGACTGTTAAAACAAGTTCTCCTTGCTGAATGGCTCTGACCATCACTTTACGGTTGAAAGGCTTAGAAATGTGAGCTTGGTATAACTCAATATGTTGTTGAGCCATTAATCGCTTCTCATCAAGTGCCTCCAGTTCTTGAAGTCGAAGAAGATCATTGTTCTCTGTAGTGAGCTCGTTAGCAATGGCAATCTTTAAAAAAGGAATTTGAAGTTCCAGAGGAAGAACAGCTTCACAGCCATATACCAAAGAGAAAGGTATAAAACCTGTAGGGTTGCGGACTGTAGTTCGGTAAGCCCATAGACACTCACCAAGCTTTTCACTCCAATTCCGTTTGTTAGTGGATACGAACTTTTTGAGAAGCTTGATAATAGTTTTCTTGAAGGCTTCAGCTAAACCATTAGCGACAGGATTGTATGCAGTCGAGGAGACATTGTCAATCCGGTAATCATCGCAGAATCTGGTGAATTTTTGGCTGATGAATTGCGGTCCGTTGTCATGGATAATTCGTCGAAGGACACCAAATCGATAAATAACATGGTGTTTGACGAAGTTGATGACACTACTGGTCTTGACTTCAGCTAAAGGTATAGCTTCAGCCCACTTAGAGAAGTAGTCTGTTATTGCTAAAATGAACCGATGTCTTCTAGAAGAAGAAGGATTAATAGGACCTATGACATCCATACCCCAAGCTTCAAAAGGCCAGAAAGCGGCTGTCGGATGTAGAAATTTCGAAGGTTGATGAATGAAGTCTGCATGGATTTAACAAGCTCGACACTTCCTTGCATATTCGATGGCATCTGATACCATTGAGGGCCAATAGTAACCCATTCTTCGGATGGGATCCTGTAATTTAGGACCAGGCTGATGTGCTCCGCAAACACCATCATGAGCTTCACGCAGTACTGGTTTTGCTTCATCACCACTAGACAGCGTAGAAGAAGACCATCATAAGTTCGTCGATAGAGAGTCTTAGTGGTTTGGTTGTAGTAGAACCGTAAAGATCGTCGTCGAATACTTGTAGCCTCCTTAGGATCTTCGGGGAGTATGTCATGAACCACGAAGTCGATGAAAGGAGTTCTCCAATCTTCATTGATAATATTAATTTCAGCAAAATTACTGAACTCGATGTTACGATTATTTTCAGCACAAAACAATTCTCGATTAGAGATAACCACCACTTGTTGTCTTTTGATGGGGACAACTAAGACTGCTGCAAGATTGGCTAAGGCATCTGCTTCAGTATTGCAAGCTCGGCGCACATATTCAATAAAGAAAGCTTTGAACGATGTAGCCATGTTGATTGCTGCTTCAAAATAAGGTACCAGATCTTGATGACGAACCTCGTAAGTTCCTCTAACTTGATTGACAACCAGTTTAGAATTGCCATAAACTTCGAGATATTCAATGTTCAATTGCTTGGCTAATTGAAGACCAACAAGTAGAGCATTATACTCTGCTACATTGTTGGAACAGGATTCGTCTAGAGAATAAGCTCTTTAGATAGTTGATCCTTCTGGGGAAACGAGAATAACTCCAACTCCTGCTACAATAGCACCATTGGGTCCAATTCTGGATGCTCCGTCAAAGAATAGACGCCAGGTTTGAAATTCTTCAGAGATCAAGTTGACTTCTAACGTCTCGTCTGGAATTTCATCGTAAAGCTTGGATGTTTCCGGTACGGGATGAGCCGCCAAGAAATCTGCCAGTTCTTGACCCTTAACAGATTTTTGAGGAACATACACCATGTCATATTGGGCTAGAAGAATGGCCCATGTAGCAAGCCGAGAGTTGAGTGTGCTAGGCTTCTTCATCAGTACCCGAAGAGGATTGACTCGGGATATAACATGAATGGTTTGACCTATGATATAATGTCTTATCTTTTGAACAGCGAACATAAGGGCTAGACATTCTTTTTCAACCGGACTATAACGGTGTTCAGCACCAATCATAGTATGACTGAGATAGTAGATGGCTTGTTCGTGACCTTCTTTATTCTTTTGGGCAAGTAAAGCACCCAATGAATGATCCATAGCACGGACGTACATTAAGAATGGAATGCCTGAGATTGGTGGCACCAAAACTGGTGGGTTCATAAGATATCGTTTGATATCGTCAAATGCTTGTTGACATTCTTCAGTCCAAATAAAAGATATACCCTTCTTCATTAGCTGAGTGAATGGTCTGCAGCGTCCAGACAAGTTCAAAATGAATCGCCTGATGTACGCAAGTCGGCCTTGGAATCCTCGTAGCTCTTTTAGGTTGCGTGGAGGACACATCTCTTGAATGGCTCTGATCTTCTCGGGATCCACGTGTATACCCTTAGAGGTAATAACGAAGCCGAGAAATTTACCACTAGAGACACCCAAGAATGACTTGGTGGGATTCATTTTGAGCTGATGTTGACGCATGAGATTGAAGATAGTTCTCAAGTCATGGATATGATCTTCTTTCAGACGACTTTTAACTGCGATATCATCAACATAACATTCGACTGTTTTACGAAGATGTTCTCTGAAAATGGTACTTATGGCCCGTTGGTAAGTTGCACCAGCGTTCTTGAGACCAAATGGCATCACTGTGTAGCAATAGACTCCCCGAGGAGTACGGAAAGATGTGTGTTTTTCATCTTCGGGATTCATCTTGATCTGATTGTATCCAGAGAATCTATCCATAAAAGATATTCGCTCGAACCCACAGGTATTGTCAATCATAACGTCCGTGATAGGGAGAGAAAATTCATCTTTCGGACATGCTTCATTAAGATCCCGAAAGTCAATGCAGACTCGAACTTTGCCAATTTTCTTCAGGACTGGAACAACGTTGGCTACCCAATCAGAATATTGTTCTTCTCGAATAAAGCCGCAAGCTATAAGCTTCTTGACTTCATCATCAATTGTATCCATCATTTCAGGCTTAAATTGCCGTTGCTGCTATTTGACTGGTTTAGCAATAGGAAGAATGTTCAGTTTGTGAGTAGCAATTTTGGGATCTAAACCTGGCATGTCCTCGTAACTCCAAGCAAAGACGTCAATATATTCTTTAATAAGAAGAATCAACTCTTGCTTATCTGCTTCCGGAAGATTCTTGCTAATAAAGATTGGACGAGGTAACTCGCTTTCTCCTACATCAACTTGAACTAGTTGATCTTCAGTAGGAGGTTCTCTTTGTTCAAATCGGAGTACCCACTGATTATCCATCTGTTGAGCCTAAGGATCTGTTTCAGAACTTTCTTCAATGTCCTCATCATATCCTTTCGAAAGTTCAGCAGAAACCATATTGGAAGATACGATTACACGATGGACTTCACCGACGCTAGTGTCAGAATCCCATGACCTGGAATCAGAAGAATTAGAACGTTCTTCACTATCAGAGTCAGAAACTGTTGGGGATAACATCGAAGGAGAAGTATATCCGAGACCTCTTTTGGTCTTGCTGTAATACATTTCTGACTTTCCTTGTGGAACAGCGGTACGGAGAGGAGTCTTTCTTTCTTTACCGTAGTTGAGGCCGCTTTTAAAGTCGTAACCCATTTTTCGGACAATGTCTTTTGATTGTTGACTGTAATGACAGAATTGAAGATGTCCCGTATCGTTAACTTTGCTATCATCCGTATAGCTAAATTTTTGTTTCGGTCTTTTACTAAAAAGTATTGGACGTTCACCTTTCTTACATGCAGGAACAATACGATATGAATCTTTTGGATGTTCACATGAAACTTCTGTTTGAAGAGATTGTACAACTCCCATTGTAAATAACTGAAAGCTATCTAACATATCCAAATAGCATTTAGTATGATAAATAACATCAGTATACTGGAAAGTAGATGCTTTTTCATTGATATGTACATCTGTATTTACAGCAGGACCTTTAGCCTTAGCAGGCTTGGTCAGATTGACTACAAGAGGGGGAGAAGAAGAACGTGGAGGAGGCTTGTTATGACGAAGGTCAATAACAAGTGGCTCAGAGGAGGTGAGCTCCCTTTTTTCTTTGTTGTGAGTTAAATCAACAACAAGAGGTTCAGAAGAAGTGAGCTGCTTTTTGTCCTTGTTACGACGTAAGTCAATAACAAGTGGCTCAGAAGAGGTAAGCTTCCTTTTATCTTGATCGTCATTAGTAGATTGCCTCTGGACTAGCAAGTGAATAGCCAGTGGTTTAGAAGACTGAGGATGAGAAACACGCCCTTTGACAGGTATGATGAGAGTATCATTGGGCACTGCTTTTTGGTCTTCTTCAGTATCCATGGCCAATACCACTTTCATAAATTCTTCTTTGTATATACGAGCATGTTGCAATAAGCTTCAACGCCTTTGAAAGGATAAAGGTCTGCAACTTCCTTGTGAACTTGTCATTTGTCATCAACATATTTAAAGCATTGATGAAGAGTTGAGGGAACAACATTGTGTTCATGAAGGAAGGGTCTTCCCAGAAAAGCGTTATAAGAACAACCATGATTGTCAATGATATAAAAGGTTACCTTTGTACGAAGATTGCCTATTTGGAGTTTTAGGCGGATCTTGCCCAAAGGTTCACTTCTTCCTTGGTTGAATCCCAAGATAGTAGTGATTGTGCTTGAAAGACTATGCACTGGTATCTTCAACGCGTCTAGCATTGTCTTTGGCATGATGCTGAGAGCAGACCCTGGATCTATCAGGATACGATCGACTTTTATCGAATCGACATACCCTGTATAGTAAAGAGGACGATCATGTCTATTATCCTCCAGTAGCATATCAACCTGAGTGAAATTGATATTTGGAATCAACTCCAGGACACTATGACAATGACTGCAAGAAACTGGCTCTGATTCTGGCTTTTTGAGAAGAGTTAAGCAAGTTTCAGCCTGCATCAGGGCTTCACTTAGAGTTTCTCGAGTCTCCTTGGAAAGGCGCAAGAGCTCGAATATTGATAACCTAGCCGGTGTATTGGCCAGTTGAGCTAATATATCAAAATTGTATGGCTTTTCAAGTCCTGTAGGAGATGATTTCTTCAGGGGTTTGTCGAAGCGGACTTGTTGCTTGCCTTTGTCAGCAACCACCGGCTTGGGAAGAATAGGCACTACAATTGGTGAAGATGTAGAAGAAATTTCTTCAGAGGAGGCAGGTTGTACTGGAATAGGTTCAGAAGAAGAGGTAGGGTTTTCTTGAGCTTCCGAATGATCTTTCAAATAGGCTTTCCCTGATCTGGTGCCTAACAGAATCTCTTCGTCAATTATGGGATCAAAAGACACCATGTTGCAAGTTTCTGTCTTGCCTTTAGAACGACTTTTCTTCTTGGAATAAGAGGGCACTTCGAATTTCGGAGCAAGATCGGGATGGATCCACATAATTTTGCTATTGTCAAGAGACAAGGGAACAAGACCTTCATTTGGTGGAAGTGGAAGATTCTCAATCTCAAGAGTAGCTTTAGGAATTGGAATGACACCGTGATGTACCATCTGCAGAGGAAAGTAACCAAACTGGACTGAAATCATGTTCGCAGTAACAGTCTTCTCATCTTGCTGCAGAGTGACGACACCAGCATTGACAAGCTCTTGAATTTTACCTTTGAGCACGTAGCATGCTCAAGTAGGATGTCCAATGAACCTGTGGTAGACACAATATTTAGGATGATCTGTCTTACCGACTTCATCAGGTTTCTTTGGGTCTGGGAGCTGAATTTTGTTGCTTTTGAGTAAACATTAAAAGATGCTTGCAGTGTCATTTTCGTCAAAGGAATATTCTACTTTCGGACGAGGTTCCCTCGGTGGAGGTGCAGAAGGAGTAGGAGTGGAAGTCGGTGGAGCCACATTGACAGCCAAAGATTCTTTATTCTTGTTCAAATTAATGTTTAAAGTCTCTTTTGCTTTGCGGTTGTTCTGACGGTTGCCACCACCTGACGTCTGATGTTCATCTCGATCAGGGTTAGACATCTGTACCCCCAATTGTTTGAACTTCTCGGCACTCACTTCAGCAGCTTTGGCGTTGACGATGAATGAAGGCCAATCTTGGAATTGGGTAGATCTCGTCTACATACTGATAATAGGCAAAAGATTTGCCTTACAAGTATCAATAGTGACAGCAGCTGGAGTTCCGGGAGGCATTTTCAAAGCTTTACGGCGGAACCGTTCAATGAAGCTCCCAGCAATTTTATTGTGTTTCTGTTTGATTTTGTTGAGAGCTGACATAGTCATGTCATTAAATCCTTCATAAAACCGTTCCAGGAAGATTTGCTTGAGACCTGAGAAGGAAGTGATACAACCATCGGGCAAACTTCTATACCAGTCATATGCTATGCCGGCTAAACAACCGACGAACACTCTGGTCAGAAGAGCGTCATTTGGCTGGAGTTGAATGGTTATTACCTCAAAATGATTGATGAATTGACTAGGGGAAGTACTACCATCGAACAAAGAGATTGTTGGAATCTTGTACTTCGGTAGGAACGGGACTTCTTTCCATTCAACTGGATAGGGCTGCTTGATCCCCAATCTTTGCAAGTTGTCTTTCTCTTTGAAAGCTTCAAATTGAGTTCGCAAGAGTTTGACAGCTTCATTGGCATCTTCTGATGACGAAGAAGGAGCAGGTTGAGTTGGAATGGTAGGAGGAGGAACAGCATTGTAAGCACTACCCCCAGCTCCGGACTGACTAGGTGTAGTTTGAACTTGTACTTGTACAGGAGGCATTTGAGGAGACACTACCCCCAGCCCAGTATTGGCAGGTACTGAAGATGCTATGATTTTCGGACTCACAGTAGGTGCAGTCGGTGGTGTAGCATATTGTGCCACAATGATGGAATGCATACTAGCAACCATTTCAGCCATAGTTTTTAGCTTGTCTTCAAGTGCAGCGATTCGCTGTTCCTGATTGGAAGAATTTGAAGCATCTGGATCTTCATTGACAACATAAGCTGTCACTTCTCTTGGTACAGTGGAAGACACTGTCTGTTCAGAGCTTTCGCTATATGCATCATAGTCGGAGAAAGAATCGTCTCTTGACTGAGAGGTAGGAAGATAACCTGAAGGGTTTTGAGGAAGATTCCTTTGACCGATTGTATCTAGGCTTCGAGAACGGGTATGTCGAAACACTCCTTCAAAAGATTCTTGGAGTAATTCTAAATACCGCTGGCTTGGCTTGCAAAGTTTGTCGTGCTTAGAGCATCTTCTACCCCCAGTGTCTCGGGAAGTCATGTTAACAGAAGCATACAAGACTTCGTCTTCCTCTGACATAGGTTCAGATTTAGCAAAAGTCAGGCGATCGAAGACAGATCGTTTTGTTGTTTGACAACAATATTGGATGATGACTTTGTGATTGCAATAATGATCAGATGGTTGAGATGGAGGTGTTGAAACATTGTCCCGTTTTTGTCTAAGATGTTCTCGAAGATCGGAAACAACAACAGGATGAGAAAAACTCTGAGGGATCTGTTCTTTGATAACATTCGGAACATGATTCCGATTCTTCAAATATTTAGTCCCTTGAGTATACAGGGAAGTGCTCACTTCATTGGCATAAGTGTCGGGATTTTTGACCCTGGAGATTTGTTTTTGATGATGTTTGGTCTTCGGCATTGGCTGTTTGTGTTTTACCGAAGTGGGTCTATTGAGATAAGTTCTGAGATCAGCAAATTCACCCCCAGGGGTTTCTGTCTGAGATACTAACAGTTTTTCTTGTCTGGAACGGGAAATCTTGAGAGTCAGGAGGTCCTGGAATTCTGCTACCGGGGTAGGCAGAATACCTCTTTGGTCAGTACAAGTTCTCTTGTTATAAAGGAAAGAAGAATCCTTGTTTGAAAGAGATCTAGTATTGATTGGTGCCGAGGCACGTTCAGATTGATCTTCTTCGGTAAAAACTGAAAAAGATTAAGAAAAGACCAAAGGGCCTTTTCCTTTGTTTTGTGAAGAAGGGTTAGCTAAAGAGCGTTTCCCTCTGTTGTCTTCCAAGTCATGGGACAAGGAAGTTTGAGAAAAGATCAACGGGCCTTTCCCTTTGTTTTGAAGAGGAAAAGGAATAGCCAAAGGACTACCCCCAGTGGATTACGCAGGAGCAATAGAATGTTTGAGAGGAGGAATAGAGTCTCTCCTTTTGTTGTGAGAAGAAGAGAGTTTAGCCAAAAGGCTGTCACTCTTGGATTGCGCAGGCATGCTTTGCACATGGGTTGATGGTACACTGGTTCTGGCCACAGAGACTGTGGTTTGCGCATCAGGAGTTCTTGCCACAGAATGCTTAGGTTGCACTCTGGTTGCTGGAATGTTGGTTTGTGCAGGAATATTGGCAGCCAATTGCGCCAGAGGTATAGGGACTTTACACTTAGCCATGGCAGCATATAAAGTTTTTTGTGCACTGGCCATAGCAGATTGTGCAGCAGTAGCAGAGATAGGTTGTACAGTAGGCTTGATGGCAGAAGCTTTGGACTGCGCAACAGGCTTGCTGTCAGCATTAACAGAATGCGCAGCAGTCTTTGGGACCCACACTGGGTGCACTTTGCTTGTGGCAGCAGTGGTTGCAGTACGAGAAGTGGTCTTGGAGTTGATCATAGATTCGTAGGCTGTCTGGTTGATCTTCACAACCAGTGTCTTCTACGTCTTTCCGATAGATGCTACGTCATATTGAGTTGTCACTTCCTCATCAGAGGAGAAAGTCGTCCCCAGCAGAGTTGCCATTTTGTTTGCAAAAACAAAAGTTGAAGAACTTTATTGATACAAACTTTGTAAAAGATTACAATTTAAATTCTGGGAATGGTATAACTTTAGGAATCCAATCTAGATGACGATTGCTTTATCCCTTGGACGATGTGAACTCTGAAGACGAAGCCTCTGAAGTTGAAGACAACTCTGAAATTGAAGGCAAAAAGCCTCGGAAGAATGCAGCAGCACTTGGGCAAGAACTTCTGAACTCTCTGAACTTTGAAGTCTGATCTCTGATTATTGATTATTGATTCTTGATCCCCTTGAATGGAGACTTGAAACTCTATTTATAGAGTTCTGAGAAATAACTAACTTTTAGTTATTCTGGACTGTGCATGATGGATTGTGCAGCAATTGGTTTGCGCAGCAATTGGTTTGCGCAGCAATGGACTGCACAGGCAGTTGCTGGATCATAGGCTAACTGTCTTGGATACATGGCATCATTTGATTGAAATGCGCATGATCATGCATAGACAGTTGCCACAAAATGAGCAATTGATGGCATGAATGCCACGTGTATTTTGTCATTTGTACTGATAGAACGCGCACATTGAATTGCGCAGGCTTTGGATTGTGCCAGCTTAAATTGCGCAGGAAATGGATTGCGCCAACATAGATTGCGCCAACATGGATTGCGCTGCCAGCTGTCCTCGAGCGCCGTGCTGTACGATTTAAATGAACGGCCGCCTCGTTCTCCACGCTGTCAGTTGTCAGAAGATTTGATTTGTGTCAGGTAATGATGGTGATTTGCCACGTCAGCCTGCGCACTTGAAAGTGTGCGCAAGCTATCCTGCGCAATCTGAAGGATGCGCAATCTGATGTCTACGCAGTTCATCTGAAAGTTGTATTTCTTGATTTTCTGACTTTGTTGATATGTGCAACTTGATTTTTTAGGACCTACAAACCCTGGTCAAATTCTAGTCAAATCTAGGTTATGTTGACCTATTTCAAGTCAATACTATGTTACCCATATAAACTCTATAGCCTAAACATTACCTTGTATATATGCATATATAGCTAGATAACACTCAAATGTAGCATAGATAGGTGCAATACTCTCCATTACATATTGGGTCATCTAATCTAAGTTATACCTAGATGTAAGTATAGCCATTACCTTAGTTAGATTTGGTAATTCATTACTTACCCTTTAGGTAATACATCACCTTAGATAGATAGGTAAACTATTACCTTACTAGTTAGGTAATAACGTTACCTTAGATTAGGTAAACCATTACCTTACTAGATAGGTAATAATTCAACAAATAATATATATAGCCCTCTCTAATATCCTCACCCAAAATGTAAATCAAGAGTTCACATCAAATTATCAATGGTGGCCCATTGGCCAAGCTAACTGCCCTAACAAGGGGTACTCCCCGGCTGCTAATGCTGCCAAAGCAGATGCTGCAAAGCAATTGCCTGCATTGTAATGTTGTCAAACCTGGACAGTGGCCATGCCACTAAGAACTCAGTACAGAGGGAATTCCCCTGCTGCTACTGCTGCCAAAGCAGCTTGCAGTACAAGCTGCTGCTAAGCTAAGCTGCAAATACAAGTGCAAATTGCCCTGCATTGCAAGGCAGGGCAATGCTTTGTCTGCCAAGTAGTAGTTGCTGCTGCTACTGCTGATAATGCCAAAGTTGGCTAAGTCAAGTGCTAAATATGCATGTTGCTGCTATTGCAAGAAATGCAAAGCAAAAGAAAGGCCAAAGCAATGCCTGCAGGAATGATTCCTGCTGCTGCTGCTTAGCAAATACAGCAATGCAAGGCTGTAATATTGGAAAGCCAACTGCATTGCCCTGCTGCCATGGCTCACTGATAAAGATACCTACAAGACACTAACACCTATGACACTTCATTGAACACTAGACTTGATACTGCACTGATACTAACTCTAAAACTCAGGTATCTCTTACTGATACACTGATACAAAAAGGCACACACCTAAGGCACACACACTAGCACAAGAGATAACCTAGACTTAGACACACACACAGTGATACACATGTATCTTAACTGATACAAACCATTCACTAACTCAAGTAGACACTCTTATTCCATCACTGATACATAATGTTTCCACTTAGATACTTCAATGTGCCTAACTGACTGACACATGAACTGATACATACACCCTTCACTCAGTCACACTCACTTTCACAAATGAGCTCACTATCAGCCACTACCAAATCGAACACATGGACAATGGCCAAATGTTAACTGCTTAGTGCAGTTAATAACACCCAGGAATGGGCTAAATTCCCTGCACACTGGGACTGATACATCGCTTATCCAAAGACACCCTTCACACTGGACATCGACACGATACACTGATACCTAACTTAGGATACTAAGTATCTCCCTAACTCTCTTTCTCTCCTTCACATGTTTCAGTCCACTCCCATGCTCTGCTCCCCTTCACTCGAGCACATCGGCCAATGGCCAATGCTCCTACCTGGGACTGGCATGCTACTTCTACTGTTCGACAGTACAGGCAATATCAAGTGGCCATTGCCACTGTAGTAGCCAAATGGCTCTGTATAGAGCCTGTACACTGACCGACCCTCACTGATACCAACTCTCCCATCTCTGATACTATAATTGACACTCACTTCGCAACTTTCTAATACAAAATAGTGACACACATTAGACAAGTAAGTTTTCTGTCACTTGACAGAAAACATAAGCTAATGGCCAAAATGCTAAGTCTTTCCAATCCACTTTACTCAACCACTAATACATTGCCAAACCTGTCACAAGCTCTGAACACAGGCCAATAGCCAAGTCATCAATGCCTAAAGCAGCGGCTAAACCCTTTGCATGTGCACCTGCAGTAGTGGCCAAACCCTCCACTTCACTGCTTGCACTCCAAAACAGAGAACACATGGCCCAATACACTTATACATGTATATACATATCTATGATAGATTAACACATATATATATACATATATATATATATATATATATATATATATATATATATATATATATATATATATATATATATATATATATATATATATTGCCCAATACACTTATACATGTATATACATATCTATGATAGATTAACACATATATACCCCGACGTCACCTTCAGCTGATGATACCCCGACGTCAATTCTATCTTCGAAAGTACCTTTGTCACACATATATACCCCGAAAAACAGTCTTTGGAATGTCTTCCTTCTTCACCTTCAGCTGATGATACCCCGACGTCAATTCTATCTTCGAAAGTACCTTTGTCACCCTGTAATCGATGCATATATGCACTGATCCATCCTTCTTCGGTACAAACAAAACTGGAGCACCCCAAGGCAAAGAACTGCATCTGATGAACCCCTAGTCCTGTAACTCATCCACTTGTTTTTTCAGCTCTGCCAACTTACTGTTGTTCACCCACAGATATGATGCGAGATAAGCTCTACGCCCGGCACCAAGTCTATAGAGAACTCAATGCCCCTGTCCGGCGATATCCCTGGCAACTCTTCTGGAAAGACATCCATGAACTCTACAATCAAAGGATGAGTCAACTCCTTGTCTTCCACCGTAGCCCCACAAATAGCACTACTACCCGGCTCTGTCGCTTCCCTAGCAAACTCAAATAGTGGCTCCCCTAGAGCACTGAACAAAACCCTACCTCCTCTACAATCTATGCTAGCAAAGTGCCTACTCAACCAATCCATCTCGAGTACAATATCTTAGCTCGATAGTGGTATTACGT
The DNA here is from genome assembly GCA_029216955.1 of Iris pallida. NCBI lineage: Eukaryota > Viridiplantae > Streptophyta > Magnoliopsida > Asparagales > Iridaceae > Iris > Iris pallida. The sequence goes on from JANAVB010013400.1 coordinate 10,697,111, forward strand.
GTAAACACGCACTCAACTCTCGATCTCCCAATGAAATACTCTGCCCTTGCAAATATCACCAACAATGATAATGCCTCCCCGGTCATGATCTTGTAAGTCCTACCCAATGATTCAGCAGGTATATGATATTTGAGAGCAAAAGATACATATATAAAACTATGATATACACCACTATCAAATAATGCAGAAGCTGGGATGGAATCAAGAATAACATAACCTACTATAACATCTCTGACGGGCTTGGCCTCCACGACTGCCAGAGAAAATGCCCTGCCTTGAGCACCCCTACGCTGCTGGTGCTGGGCAAACCATTGTTGCTGTATCTGAAGTTATGGACCCCTCTACTGTACGGTAGGTGGCCTAAATGGTACTCCCTGAGCCGCACCTACTCTCTGGACTGCCGTACGAGGGTTCGTAGGACAATCCCTAAAGTGATGTCCTAGAGTACCGTAATAGAGGCATACCCCCAGCCTCTTCCTGCAAACCTTCCAGATGTGACCGGACTTTCTGTAGAAGTTGCACTGAGGGACATATTACACCTGCCTCTGATGTTGCTGGTGCACCTGCTAATTGGGTGCCCTAGCCTGGGCCTCAATCTGATGATGGTGTTGCGGCAGAAAAGAATGATGCTGGAGTTGGGGACGCTTAGCAGCCCCCGCACTGCTAGTAGCCCCCGAGAAAGTATTGCGATCCCTCTTGGGCTTCAGGCCCAACTCTCGCTCCACCTTGCGTGCCTCCGCAAGGATCTCAACGTACATCGAGTAAAAAGAGGGGATGAGGATCTTTACATCCCAAGTCAAACCCTCTCTAAAGTGGCTCGCCCTGATCTCTGGGTCCCGCACCATATACTCTGCATATCGGCTCAGCCTGTCGAACTCTGCAGCATACTCCTCTACAGACATGCCTTCCTTCTGGAGGTTCAGGAACTACCTATCCTGGCCTATCTTGTCCGTGGGGGAGAAGAACTTCTTCTGGAACAAGTCCTTGAACTCTGCCCAGGTATGGTCCTCTCCAGCTAGAGCCGGCTCATTTCTGAACCAGGTGCGAGCGATGTCTAGCAGCTGAAGTCCCACCACCTCAACCTTCAGATCATCTGTGAGGCAGGATACTTTCTATGATGCTCGATATCCTCGAGCTAGTCGTCTGCATAGATAATGCGCTCGGTCCCCTTGAAGTCCCGAGGTGCCAACTTTTTGAAGTCCTGGATACTACCCGACCTTTGTTGCTCACCCTGCGCTGGAGCTTCTCGCTCCACTACAGCTAGAGAAAGCTAGTGGGCATCCTCTATGCCCTTACGCATCGCGTTCGACTGCCTCTGCTGAGCCTCAAACTGGACTCGCTAGGCCTCAAGTATCTCCCGAAAGAAGGCGAACATCTATCCCATATCGGTAGGTACTGGAGGTAGAGGAGAAAGATCCTCTGTAACAGACGATGGAGTCCTTTGCATAGGAGGAGGAAGAACACCTACGATAACTCCTGTCGCAGCCCCCGGTACTGTGATAAGAGCACCTGCAGCGACCTCTGGAAGGGTCCTCGTAACTGGCAGAGGAGCACCCTCGAATGAAGCTTCTGATACTCCGACTACAGTAGACACAACGAGGTCAGGCCCGTGGAACATAACATACCTCTCTGTATCTGCCGGCCCCGATTGCTGGGATCTGGTCTTCACCATCCTAAAACAGATACAGATCGAAAGAAGAAAGTCAATATGGCACAAAATAGATCATTTCAAAGGAGGACAATTAGAGCGTAAATATTCAATATCAAGAATGGACAGTTGCATAGTAACAATAAATTGGAAGTTTTTTCTAATTATGGTTGAGTATACTTAGCCTATAGCCTATATCCTAGGTATATACAACAGGCTCGTAACAGCACTCTAAGTCGAGCGCCACTACGACATCGCACTAATTGCGACTTCTGACCTGCATGGGCCACCACTAAAAATATGTCACGACCCTCACCCGATATAGGGACACAAGTACGTAACAGCACCCAGCATTCACCACAGAGTCAGCGGTAGAACGACGTCTAGGTCTACTATGAATACAGTGAATATGATAACATGTCAATATATCTCATCTCCAAATAGAGGACAACTATGATAGCATACTCAATCACAAATCTATGAGAAAGATATAAAGGCACGATAAATAATTTTGACAAAAGAGAAATATCCAGAGTCTAAATTAAATATAGTTATACATGTCTGAAATAATAAACAGGCAAGCTGATAAAGTTGGAGACAGAGTCCAATCAAAACCTAGTCTAACTGAGTCACCACTAAAGCCTCCACAGCTGGAACTAAACCCTATTAGGCTAGGGTCTCCTGGTCTATACCTACTATATCATGTGGACCATAATAAGTGGTGCACTCATCCTCGCCGTCGTCTGAAAATATATCCATTCAGGATTGGAGCGAAGCACATTTTCGATAACAGTTCAAGTAAATGATATGCACTATGTAATAGTAAATAGAGAGAATGTACGAAAAATAGTAAAGTGTACATGAAGTTAGCATGGCATGGTAAAGCTGTAAACAAGAGCAAGAACAGTAAAACAGGTTATATCATGTACAAGAGTCCATAATCATACTATTTATGTGAGTGAATAATATTAGCTTCGACATGTGGCCGACTTGGAAACTTGTACAAGATTTTATGGCCTGGTTAATCATGCGTGAGGTATATGATTAACACTCACAAGGAACTAGACTTGCACAATGAGGGTATTGACCACACATCTAGACTAATATTTCCCGCCCCCGACTAGTACAGTAGATCCAACCATGACACATTACGACACAGAATTCTAAGAAAATGTAGCAAGTCTTTACGAGAATCGGTGTCCATATATTGCACAAAAACAACAACGAGGCTTGCACAAGATACACCAAGATAAACAAAGAATAACATCTCATGACGGGATCCGAAAATACCAATCTGTGTGACGAATGTGTCAGGAATCAAGGATATCTACACTAAATACATGAAATATAGAAAATACCATAAACGAAAAATTATCAAAGAATGTACTCGCCTGAGATCAAGTGTAAAATATCAGCGATGTCTGATACGATGCCTCGAATACCTAAATACGGAATATTGTATCAATATTATGTATGGAAATGAAAATAAGTCATTACAGTTCATTTCTAGGTCAATAAGGCAATTCTAGGTCAAATTGGTCAACTCTAGGTTAATCTAGTCAAAATTGGTCAAACTAGTCCTTTCTAATTTGTATGAGTCCAATTTTTTGGGTTTTGAGTGCTTACCCTAAGTATCTAGGTCATATTAGATATCATAGGATACACTATGGTATCAACACTATACGGCATCATATATATATATATATATATATATATATATATATATATATATATATATATATATATATATATATATATATATATATATGAAGCGGATCAAAAGCCTCCCTTAGAAAACCCCCTAAAAACTCCCTCACTCTAATCCGTAATTTAATGTTAATATTAATGTTAATATTAATGTTAATATTAATATTAATGTTAATGTTAATATTAATGTTAATATTAAAATTAAATACTAAAATTAACATTAAACTTAACATTAAAATTAATATTAACATTAATATTAACATTAACATTAACAGTAACATTAATATAAAAATAAAATTAAAAATTAATATTAACATTAATATTAACATTAATATTAACATTAACATTAATATTAACATTAAATTACATATTAGAGTGAGGGAGTTTTTAGGGGGTTTTCTAAGGGGGGCTTTTGATTCGCTCCCATATACTAGTATCTTAAATGCTAGCCCTCATCTACCAATACCCAAATTCCTATATATTACTTATCTTAATACATTACCTATATATAATATATATATATATATATATATATATATATATATATATATATATATATATATATATATATATATATATATTATATATATATACTAGTATCTTAAATGCTAGCCCTCATCTACCAATACCCAAATTCCTATATATTACTTATCTTAATACATTACCTATATGTATTTAGCCATTACCTATTCAGGGTTTTCAATATCTAATCTAGTCATTAACCACCTAGGTAAACAATATCCAAATCCTTTTACCTAATATATATAACATACCCCCAACTGACTTCCTATTTCCTCATATCAGTCTTGGACTGAAATCACATCCATTTTAAGACTAAACACACATTCACCCAAATCAGTCCCTATGGACTGATCACTTAAATCAGTCAAACTGATACAAATATCAGTTTAGACTGGTTCATATCAGTTTGAGACTGATACAAAGATTTGTTTGGACTGATACACCATTAGTTCAGTTCCCTCCATTCAACTGTACACTCGAATAACTTAATCCCACACCCTCTTACCAGAACTGACTTCAACTGAAAATAAACTCCTTTCAGTCAAGACTTTTCACTTCATCTAATTCCTTTCTAATACATCTTGACCTCCCCTCTATTCAAAGACTGAACCCATCCCAAGTTCAGACCCCAATTGAACTCGAAACCCAAACCTTATTTCCTTTCTAATTCCTAGTACTCCTTTATACTAACTGCCCTTCATCTAACCCATGCTCATATAGAACAGCAAGTACTGTTGTTTACAAAGCAGTTAATCCACTTCTATTCCTGTGAACTGATCCCTGCCATTGTTCAGTTCAAACATAAACTCAAACATTCCTCCAGTTCAGTCTTAAAATTGAACTCACATTACCCTCATATCAGTCTCCATTTTACTTGTACACAAATTAGTTAATAATTAGTTCTCCAAATTAGTTTATAACTGATACATTAGTCCTTGTGGACTGATGCCAAGTCAGTCTAAGATCGATATATCACCCTTAAATCAATACATGTACGCTTGTGCACAGGTATATTTCCCCTGCAGCAGTCAAGGCAACAGCACCCTACTGCTGTACACAAGAGCCTCAAATCAGTCCCATTTATGTTTTCTATCCCTTGTGATCTTGCACCTAACTCCCTTACTGATGGTACATGTATTTGTACATTGCCCCTCTATGGACCTGCACATCCCCCTTCTCTTCACAACTATCATATCCATTGCTATTCACTTCTCCCCTCATATCAGTCTTGCAGTGTCGTCCACTGAACTCAAATTCCCCATTCATTTACATGTATAACACAATCCCTCTCCTCTAATGTCTGAAACCAACATTTAACCAATGCCCCATGTGTGACCCAACAGACCACACACACATACACATGTATACAAGACACTCATACATTAACAGTTTATATATAATATATATATATATATATATATATATATATATATATATATATATATATATATATATGGCTTATTCATGCTCTAATCTATACACAATATATGGATGCATATTTATAGCAGCAATTGGTATATCATAGGTATAGACATTGTGAGACACACACCTGTATACTTGTATATCAATATGGTCACACATACCTATGTAGATACCTATATAGGATACATAGATATAGATACCTTACACCTATTGCTATACCCATTATTGTACATACATAGAAATACAATATATATAAATAACTCTAATGCCTATATGAATATATGAATAGATACATATGGGTACACACAAAATGTGAGCACTAGGCTAGTGTCAATGTGTCATGAGGAATAGAATGTGTGCATCAATAAGTAGGAGTCCAAAAAATCCCAAATTGACCCCGTGTCCAAATACAACATGACACAACCTATTGGTATCCATTTGTGGATACTATACTAGTCTCAATACTACCCACATTTTCATTTTAGCCTATGGGACAATATGACAAACACTTGGTGTGCTATCCTCGGATTTCTTCTAAAAGTGGCACAAAACTCATTCTAACTTTCAAATGAGGACTCACTGGAGCCTCAAAACTCTTCCTTTGGATTGTCCTTATACATGGGTGAGTTTCTAAGAGTCCAATATCAAAATTAGAATCTAAATGACAAGGTTAGAGGATGTTATACTTATTGGCAGTTGGATTCCCAATGAACAATCCAATGGACACGATCCCGACATAAAACTCCTTAGCAAATGGACTCTCCTCCTTGCTCCTAGCTCCAAGCTCCAACCTCCTTGTAGGCACTTCCTTCTAAAGAGAATGAGAGGAATGGTGGAGGAAATGAGTAGGATTTGGAAGAAATTAATGGTGGAATGGCACCAAATGGCAAGAGTACCAAAATAGGAAGATGGAGGCTTGGAATGAAATGAATGAAGTATAGAGGGTGTCCCACAAGTGGCCGGCCAAAAATTCTTAGGTTAGAGCCTAAACAAAATGCCAAACATGCCCTCTAAGTTGTTATTTGGGTAATTAATTGCATGTGAAGATTTGGGGACATTTTGGTCAATAGCCCAATCTCTTAATGAACTAATTGGTCATGAGTAATGAGTCTAATAGAACTAGTCTAATGAGTTGGTTTACGAGTCATGTCATGCTAATTATTGGGCTTTAGTTTAGTGTCTAGGCTAACCGGTACACTAACACAAGTCTAACAATTGGGCTAACCACTAACCATATCAACTAACACAATAAAAATAAATAAATAAATACAAAAAATTATTCCTAAATAAATATTCACATTATATAAGAATTATAAAATGAAAAAATTATCCCTATTTGGAAATGTGGTAGTGACAGGACAATTCTAGGTAAATCTGCGCATGGGCAAAATTTAAGTTTCGTCTTCAGTACATGCACATATGGAACCTACGTGCATGACACGCTCGGAGTCAAAGGATGCGTTGCCAGGACATCATGGTGCATGGCCTCCCAGGCACACGGAAGAGGTTGTCGTCCCCAAACAGCAAGTTCAGCCATGAAAGTTCCAAAAACTTGTCGTAGCCATAACTTCCTCATCCGAACTCAAAATTAAGCAAAATAAAAGCTAAAACAGCATGAAATCGAATTCTCTACAACATAAAACCATTAGTTTTTTGGCAATACCAAGTTTTTATAGATCAAAACCAAGAAATACAAAAAAAATTTAAAACTTAGATCTACAAAAATTTATCCTTCGAAATCGAAAATCTCAATTTCTAAAGATGCTTAGAATCAAATAAAGAAAAATATAGAACAAATAAAATGGAGATCCTTTATGTTCTCCATGGAGAAAGTTGAACGTGCCATAGGTTGGTTGGTGGGAGGAGTAATAGAGAAGGAGAGGAGTAAATGAGAGGAGGGAGAAGAGGTTGGTATATATATTCCAAGCCATGTCATATTAAACCAACCCAAACCAACCAAGCCAAGCCAACATGTCATGTAGAACCAAGGTGAACCAAACCAAGACTAGCCCAAAACAAACCAAAACTAAACCAAGCCAAGACTAAGCAAGACAAGTCTAAATACGGGTCACCTGACAAATGTCAGAAATTCGTACACGTACACCGAAAATACGTATAACAAAAAATAGGAGTGACAAAACCCAACACTATCAGACCAAACCCAGCCAAACATTTGCCCAAGAAGACTAAACCAGCATGCATTTTATTACAAGTATCAAACTATAAAACCAAGACCTATCAATCATGCACAACACAATGCATCTAATACTCAGCATGCTAGATATTACTATTGTGGCACTATTGGTCATATTTCTCCTGCATATTGAGTAAGAAAGTTAGTTGATTTAAATATGTGCATGGATACCAAAGACTAATATTTCAGGACCCTACAAGAAATGGGTACCAAAATTTTTATCTGCAAATCCTTTTGTAGGTGGAACACCCTACTCATGCTAGAAGCAAGTGGATCCTCGACAGCGGTTGCTCACGGCACATGACCAGTGATGCTTCTCTATTCGCAATACTGTCGAAGAACAAAAAAAGATACGTCTCCTTCGGTAATAATTTTAAAGGGTATATAGTAGGTATCGACAACATTGGTAAGGCTCCCTATCATGTTATTAAAGATGTTTGTCTAGTAATCGAGTTAAAATATAACCTACTCAGCATAAGTCATTTAGCTGACCATGGTTATGGTATTAACTTTGTCAAATACAAATGTACTATAGTTGACAGTTCAACTAGTAGTACTATCTTTGAAGGTATTAGTGTCATGACCCGCACCCGCTTTTCGGACGTAAGCTCGTGAGCAAGCCAGCTACGTATTTGAGCAGACTCCAGCCTGACTCGAGTATGTATAAGCTGCCAAGATCATGGTATCATGGCAAATATGGTAATCTACAGTGTATCTCAATCCACAATAATATATAAGACAAGAATGAACAAGTATGGGTCGTGGTCTGCAGCCCATTAGCATATTGTTCGATTAGACTCCAAGAACGATATGAGTCTATAAAATAAGCAGAATATATCCTGGTATGGAATATAAAGCACGAAAGGATAATAAAGAAATATCACAAGCAAATACATGTATTCCTGCAGGTGTAATCACTACCATCATGAGCCGTTAACTAAACTCTATGCAATCTGCTACCTGAAGAGATCATCAGGTCCTCAGGGGACATAGCAAGATACATAAAAATATACCTATCTAACAGTTTAATCATACAATAATATAACCAGGGTATAACAGGAACTAGACATAAGACTGACATTGTAAAACCCCTAAATTTCTACTATATTTTTTATTTTGTACGTTGCATAGTTGCATTGTATGTCGTGCGTGAAATTTCGTTTTTCGTAATTGCTCGATGAGTGCGAATATGTGCGAGCGTACATATTTTGAAAAAATATTTTTTCTATTTTATTAGTTTCAAAATAATATACATAATAATTATTTTTGGCTACCGCACCAAAATTTTCAAGTTTATGATTTTATTTATGAAAAGCCTTTCATTTATACAGTTATAATAATAAATAATATTCTTATGAAATGGTATACTAGAAAAGTATATTTATGTAAATATTATTTGTGCATACATATATATATTTCATATTTATTTATTTTAAATAATAATACAATTTTTGAAATTATTATTATAAGTATTTTTAGAAAATACATTTTGAAATTTTTGTGGCAATTTAAATCTTTGATTAGATTTTATGGATTTGATTTAAATAGTTTAAATTTAAAGATAGAATTTATATTGAGTTTAGATTATCTAGATTTAAATTGGAATTGAATTTGAATTTAGATTTGATTTTAATGATTTAAATTTAATTATCTAATTGGGTTTAAATAAATTCTAATCATTATCCAACTGGAAATTTCTACCTCCTATATAAGGAGAGGTACTCGTCCATATATTTCTACCACTCACAAATTTCTCCAAAATTATTTCTCCACAACGTGCGTGCTTCGTGTCTGTGTCCAACACTTCTCCGTGTCAGCCGTGACGTCCTCGGGTCCGACCCCGGATGACTCTCTTATTCCATTTTTTTATAATTACATTTATTCTTTCGTGTCGGACACACCCCGACACCAATAAATCCTTACTCTAATCCCTAGTCTAAATCCCGTCCCTACTCACGTCAGCCGCCTTCGCCTCGACTCCCAACCGGCACTCTGCCAACTTCGGCAGCACAACCATCATCGCTGTATCCCTGTGGCCTCCTTCTCTCCCGACACAACCCGAGCCCGACCGCAGCCATCCATCACCCGTTGCCACCACGGCACTGCCACCATCGTCATATCACCACTGCCATCACCTACTAGCCGCCATAAACTACCACCACCAGCACAGACCCACCTTCACCTCGCCCTGGCCATCCCGACACAACCTGACCCAGCAAAAAGCCCCAACCATCATCAACTACCAAGAAATTCTGACCAAAACACCGACGCACCACCACGACCCTCGTCATCCCGGCCACCACCGCCACGCCGTACCATGCCAGACCCCGCTCCGTACAGCACCCCGTTGTCGCCACGAGCCCCAGCCATCATCGACCACCATCGCCACCGCCAGTCATCACTACCACCGCCACTGCCATCGGCCAGCACCGTCGACCTCCCTATCCCATGCGCCACCCAAACCTACACCACCACCGCGGCAGCCCACGTCCGCCACCACCATCCCAAAAAAGAGGGGAAAATAAAACCCAAGGAGACCTAACTCACCTTCTCCGGACCATCCCCCGCCGTTACCTTCGGAGCCGCCGCCGCGTGCTCGTACAGTCGATCCGACTCGCACGACCCCTCCTTTTTGGACCATAGCACCGGCCGATCCATCGTCGCGGGTACCTCAGAGGTCCACCGCGCCTCCACCAATACTCCTCGTGCTACCCCAATCACGGCAAAGCTGACGGTCCACCGCCCGATGCGCACGACAAACACCGCCCGGCGACGCAGAATCTGCGACCGCCCGCTTCCCTCTTCACCTTCGCCTCCACCGCGAGTCTATCCCTCCGCCCCTTTCTCTCTCGAGTTCCTTCCTCTCTTCCTCCCGTCTCTCTCTCTCCCGTGCTCGAGCACTCTGCTCCTTCTTGCTATTCTTTAATGATTTCACACTCTCTCTCTTGAAAAGAGTCAGCAGCCCTCTTTAGTCAGTTTTACTTTGATTGTTTTTTGTGTGTGTTTTTGTTTAGTTTTGTTTATTTAGTTGTTTTCTTCTTCTTTTTAATATCTATTATTATTATTATAGATTTTTTATTCTATTATTATTATTTTGTTTTTTTAAAGGGAGGACAACAATTGTCTTGTGATAATATTATTATGTATTAGTATTATTATTACCTTTACTAAGTACTTCAACCTAAATACCATAGTATTTTAGTATATAGATGTATTAGTGTAATGTATGTAATTAAATAATAAAAGTATTATTTTAATTTTTCTTATTATTAATATTATTGTTATATAAAAATTTTAAAATTATTTTAGCAAAAAAAATATAGTATAGGGTTTGTGCCCATATGTAATTTCTAATTTCGGATTTGATATATTTTCAGCCATTTTTAAATATAGAATTTTCTAATAAGATATATTTTTATCTAAAAATCCTATTTTTAACAAATTTAGAGTTTGCCTTAAAACATTTTTATTTTTCAAGTATGTATATCTTAAAAACTATTTTAACTAATAAAAATACATTTTCAAGTATTATGAAATATTTTTAAAACCGTATATATATTATTTATTTAAATTTCTTTCGACTATCCTTCTGTCCATGACCAAGTCATTCCTTCGCCAATTCTAGACTACCTTATGTCCATCCTAACTAATTTGACCCTTCTGGACCCAATGAAACTGTCCGTGCCACCATCAGAGGTCACCTTGTGTAGTTGTTATCCAAAGTTGCAGCTCATGCCACGTTGATCATTGCAGTATACCGGGCATCCTACCAGGCAAGACACCTTGTCATTTGCTGTTTATTTATTTAGCTCATATTTTATGCATTATTCGTTATTTTTTATGCAAAATAAATCATGATACATGGCATAACTTGTTAGAGCTTATTGTTCAGTTATATTTTCTGCTATGTATTATTTTTCTTACACATTAAACCTAGATTTAAGGGACCACCTTGTGTGTTGCATTTATTGGCCTTGACATGTTGTACCACGAAGTTGTGTGTCGCATGTAGAACATGAACGTGCATGATTGGCTGGCCACCGGTACGTACAAGCTGTGCGATAGGATTAACCGCTAATAGAATTGTATGCTAGTTTGAGTTTAGCGCTTATAGAGATTTCTGTTGTGGATACAACATAGTAGGCATTGGACGGGGAGGACAATTTCTTAGCGTATGGGCTTCGATGCACTTTCTCTTGTGACCCGGAAGCTCCGTTGGAGATACGGGGTTGATGACCCATGCTTACTGACGGCCACTGACGTTCTGCGGAATGTTATGCTCTTATTGATTGGGCCTCTGGTGCCCCAAGGGGGGACTACGCCAATCCTATTTTAGCCAGGGTCCATGTGTAGGAAGGATTATTCTTAACTATATTTCACTTGGAATGTTTAGACACCTTTATCCGTTAGGTACGGATACTTTTGGTTTGGGTACTTGTATCTGGCCATGGCTTGGAACAATAACTTATCGCGGATTTGTTTGCTATATCTTGTTCTTGTTTGGTTGCAGGTGTGGCTTACTACTCCGATGAGAAAGTATTAAACCTTGTTGGGGTCCAGATACCATATTGGATTCATAGCATGAAAAGATACGTCATCGTGAATTAGTATCATGACCCGCACCCGCTGTGAGGGTACGAGCACGTAACAACGCCCAGCCTACACCTCAGTGTCGACGGTAGAACGCTGTTCTAGGTCACTATCTAACCAACCAATCACGCAATTATATAATGTACTTGTCAAAATATCAACTCCGAACGGAGGACAAGTATAGATATAATGTAATATCAATCACAATCTAAGAACGATATGATAGCACAGAAGATTAAAACTAAGACTAATAACAGAATTAAAACCAACAACTAAAATATAATCTCAAATAATCTCAACTATATACAACTCCAGTTCTAAAATATGAAAGCTAAAACAGGACAACTAGCTAAACTCCCGATCACTCCTGATTCTGGTGCATCGCATTCATTCATGTCTACACGATTCGTGACACGGATAGGATTGGAGCCCGAGCCATTATCAGTGAGGCTCAATATACTTAATGGTAATGGCCTTATGGGAGTAGATCGAGTGTTTTCCTCGTGTCAGATCGTAGTTAGCGGTAGGGAGTTCCCCGCTAGATTCATAGAGTTTTCTATGGCAGACTATGATGTAGTCCTAGGCATGGATTGGTTGAGGAACCAGTATGCTAGGATAGACTGCCACATTGGCAGAGTTGTCTTTAGTATCCCCGGCGAGCCAGAGTTTTCGTTTTCCAGAGGCGCAGTGGAGCCATCTTCCCCAGCATTGCGGATGGCAGTAGCAGCAGTGCAGTTACCCCGGATAGTTGAAGAGTTTTCAGATGTCTTTCCAGAGGAGCTTCCAGGGATGCCACCGGAGCGGGAGATTGAGTTCACTATAGACTTGATTCCCGGGATAGCACCAGTATCAGAGCGAGTCTATAGGATGGCGCCTTCAGAGTTGGAGATTTTGTACAAGATGATTGAAGAACTGAGGACCAAAGGATTCATCCGTGCAAGTGGATCACCTTGGGGAGCCCCGATGCTTCTTGTGAAAAAGAAGAATGGTACGTCCAGGCTATGTGTTGATTATCGTACCTTGAATTCGGTGACAATCAAGAACAGATACCCTCTTCCGAGGATAGATGACTTGTTTGATCAGCTCAGAGGGGCTTCAGTGTTCTCGAAGATCAACTTGCGGTCGGAATACCACCAGATCTGAGTCAGAGAGCAGGACATCCCGAAGACAGCATTCAGATCGAGGTATGGACATTGGGAGTTCCTTGTTATGCCCTTTGGAGCGACCAATGCGCCGGCCGTATTCATGGACCTCATGAATCGTATTTTCATGCCTTACTTGGACCAATTTGTGATCGTGTTCCTAGATGACATCCTGGTCTACAGCAAGAACGAAGCAGAGCATGAGCAGCATCTCAGAGTCATCCTCCAGACGCTTCGGGAGCATCAGTTGTACGCCAAGTTCAGTAAATGCGAGTTCTGGCTCGATCGCATTTCATACTTGGGTCACATCATTACCCGAGGAGGAGTGGAAGTAGATCCCCAGAAGATTGTGGCTATCGAGTCATGGCCGGTACCCAGCTCAGTGGCAGAGGTTCGCAGCTTCCTTGGATTGGCCGGCTACTACCGACGGTTCGTTTCAGATTTCGTAAGGATTTCAGCGCCGATGACCCAGTTGACCCGCAAAGATGTACCGTTTGTTTGGACAGCAGAGTGTCAGGAATCATTTGAAAAGTTGAAGCGAGGTTTGATAACGGCTCCCATTTTCACCCTTCCAGATGGGACCGGAGGATTCACAGTTTATTGCGACGCTTCAGGCAGAGGATTGGGGTGTGTCTTGATACAGCATAGAAAGGTAATATCTTATGCGTCACGCCAACTTCGTGATCATGAGAAGAATTACCCGACCCACGATTTAGAATTGGCGACGGTAGTGTTTGCTTTGAAGTTGTGGAGACACTACTTGTACGGAGATAGAGTGGAGATCTTTACTGATCATAAGAGCCTGAAGTATGTTTTCACCCAGAAGGACCTTAATATGCGGCAGAGAAGATGGCTCGAGTTATTGGTGGATTATGATGTGGATTTGCAGTATCATCTCGGGAAGGCCAACGTTGTAGCAGATGCATTGAGCAGAAGAGCCGGAGTTTATTTTCTGACGACGCAACCAGAATTATTGGCAGATCTTCAGAAGATGGGAATAGAAGTGGTTCTTCCAACCAGCGTGGCATTGATGGCCAACCTACAGGTTCAGTCCAGCATAGTTGAGAGAATCCGGGTGGCGCAGTCAACAGATTCCAAGATCCAGCGACTCAGAGCAGAGTGTGAAGCAGGAAGAAGGCCAGAGTTATGTATCCACGAAGACGGTACACTTCGGCACGACACTCGTCTTTGTGTACCTAGTGGAGATATCAGACAGAAAGTCATGGCAGAAGCCCACAGTTCACAGTATTCTATTCATCCGGGTAGTACGAAGATGTACCGTGATATTCGTCAGCATTTTTGGTGGAATGGCATGAAGAGGGAGATAGCCCGGTTTGTCTCTCGGTGTTTGGTTTGCCAATAGGTTAAAGCTGAACATCAGAGGCCCGCTGGACTTCTTCAACCCTTGCAGATCCCAGAATGGAAATGGAAACATATAACCATGGATTTCGTGACCGGATTGCCCAGATCTTCGGCCGGCAGAGATGCTACTTGGGTAATTGTGGACAGGCTTACCAAGGTGGCATACTTTCTTCCATTCAGAGTTGGGCAGTCGACGACGCAGTTAGCAGAGATGTACCTCAGGCAGATCGTCAGGCTTCACGGTGTGCCAGTCAGTATCACCTCAGACAGGGATTCAAGGTTCACCTCATACTTTTGGCGCAGCTTGCAGAAGAGTTTGGGGAGTCGTCTCCAGTTCAGCTCAGCTTATCACCCGCAGACGGATGGTCAATCAGAGCGCACAATCCAGACTCTTGAAGATATGTTGAGATCTTGCACCCTTGACTTCGGTGGTTCATGGGAGAATCATCTGCACCTGGTGGAATTCTCGTACAACAACAGTTATCAGGCCAGTATCCAGATGGCACCCTTCGAGGCTCTCTATGGCAGGAAGTACAGATCCCCGCTAGCATGGGGCGATATCGGAGAGAGGCAGATGCTCGGACCCGAGTTGATTTCCCAGACGGTTGAAGTGGTCAGGAAGGTCAGAGATCACCTCCGAGTTGTCCAGGACCGCCAGCGCCATTGGGCCGATGCTCATCGGCGTCCCTTAGAATTTGCTGTCGGCGACCATGTATTCCTTAGGATCTCGCCTAACCGCGGCGTCATTCGCTTTGGTGTGCGGGGAAAGCTTAGTCCTAGGTATATAGGGCCGTTCGATATTCTAGAGCGAGTAGGAGATGTTTCCTATCGTCTCGCTCTTCCGCCGTCGCTAAGTGAGGTGCATGATGTATTCCATGTGTCCCAATTACGACGATATATTCCGGACCCGAGCCATATCCTAGACCATTTGGAATTGGTTGTTGGTACCAACCTTTCGTATGAGGAGAGGCCCGTGTCTATTTTGGACCGGAGGGAAAAGATACTCAAGAACAAGACTATTAAATTAGTCTGTGTTGCTTGGGGTCATCACTCTCTGGGTGAGTCAACGTGGGAGCGTGAGGACGATATCCGATCGCGATATCCCTACCTGTTTGACTCGTGAGGTATAATGTCTTTCTTATGCCTTATGTTTTCCCTTCCTTGCTTGCATTGTATGATTGTATGATTGAACTGCTTAGTATAACTTGCCTGTGCATAATATAGCTTGTCGTGACAATCTCTAGCTCCTTGATTAAATTCCGAGGACGGAATTCTTTTAAGGTGGGTAGAGTTGTCACCCTCATTTCCAGTATTTCGTATTTATATTCGTATCTGGATTTTTGGCATGTATTTTTATTTTCTTAACTTGTGGGATTTTGGTATTTCTCGTATTTTGGGTTTTGGCATGGCTCGGTTTTATTTGGGTTGGTTCGGTTTGGTTTGGTTTATGGGTATTGGATCACCTTAACCTACACTCCACCCTCAACCCACCACAACTCCCCCTCTTTATATCCCCACCTACCACTCTCTCTCCTCATAACTACCATTTATTTCCTTCTTCTTCTTCTTCTCCTTCCTCAACACAACTCTCCTAACCCTAGGCAAGTGCATCTTGCCACTACATGAGAACCCTCTTTTATTTGTCCATTTGCTAGATTAGGACATGGTGATCAACATTAGGTCTTAGGTTTTTGTGATTTGGAGCCTCCATTGTTATAGATCTAAGTTATTTCTATTTTCGGATTTTGTATGGTTTGATCTCTTTAAGTTGGATTTCCATGGGTTTTGGTGTTTCCATGTGGAAGAGCACTCAATTCTACCCAAGTTGGAACTTTGGAAATCTGGATTTGAAGTTTGGATGGCCAAGTTATGAGGTTTTGAAGTTTTGGAGCCATTGGAGCTTCTTCTCAGCCATGGAGAAGAAGACCCAGACCCTGCGTGCGTGTTTTTACGCGTACGCAGCTCTCTGCTTGCGTGCTTTTGCACGTACGCAGCTCCCTGTAGCGTGCGTGACTTTTCACGCAGCTGCTTCCTTGAGCATGCGTGACTTTTCACGCAGCTGCTTCCTTGAGCGTGCGTGACTTTTCACGCAGCTATTCCCTGTAGCGTGCGTGACTTTTCACGCAGCTGCTTCCTTGAGCGTGCGTGACTTTTCATGCAGCTGCTTCCTTGAGCGTGCGTGACTTTTCACGCAGCTATTCCCTGTAGCGTGCGTGACTTTTCACGCAGCTGCTCCCTTGAGCGTGCGTGACTTTTCACGCAGCTGCTCCCTTGAGCGTGCGTGACTTTTCACGCAGCTGCTTCCTTCAGCGTGCGTGACTTTTCACGCAGCTGCTCCCATGAGCGTGCGTGACTTTCACGCTGTTGCTCCCTGTAGCGTGCGTGACTTTTTACGCAGCTGCTCCCTGTAGCGTGCGTGACTTTCACCTACGCTGCTCTCTCAGCGTGCGTGACTTTTCGTACGCTGCTCCCTTGACCCCTTGCTTAACCCATTGGCTCTTGGAGATTTGGTCTTATTTCTTTAAGCTTGGCTTTTCTATAGCCCTATATATTGTTATTTTATTAGATATTTTATGCCCATTTTATATCCTTACGCCTTTTTGTCATGAACTTGATTTTACTTAATATGTTTGGAATGACTATTGTACATGGCACGGTATGACAAGGAACTAGCATAACACGACAGTGACCCGTGGTGGTGCACTCCTGACATGACCAGCCTGACATAATAGTGGCCCATCGTGGCGCACTCCTGACAAGTACCCTGACATGATTTATCTTGATAATTTAACTTGACCTGCCTTGACACTGTGGGTGGTTCTTCTTGCTTGTTTGTTAAATCCACTTGTCCTGTCTTGTATCATGTCTAGGAGGGGACTCCTGAGTACTACGGTCAGGAGTACCTACTAAAAATGGATTAAGGTTAATAACTAGAATAACACAGTAGTCATGAAGAGATGACACAGCTACAGGCAATCCTGCTACCTGGACGCTCTTGGGATCTGTAGCCTGCCGTCGAGTAGGGCACATTTCCAGCACACCGTCGCGTGTTGCACCTTCTAAGTCACCTAAGGGTATATTTGTCTCTCGGGCGATGTACCCACCTGAATTCAACCCTAATCTTTCGTCCTAGGTAGCCTGGATGGTCTGCAGGGCTTGTGGCTGTGGAACAATCTCACTGCATCTTGTTAGTAATTAGGTATGTGATAACCCTAGTTAGTTAAAGTAGTAAACCGTAGTATCTGCTTGGCCGTGATTGATTGAATGAGGTATAACCAGTTTAGCCTTGTCTTGATCCAGTATAAGATTGCTTCCTGTCTTAATTTCTTGTATTATTATCTTGCCGATAAATGGTGGGAAACCAAGTTCTGTTCAGACGAAGGGTTACAACCCCGGTCCTTGTTTGGTATACGGGTTGTAACCTGGCTATCAGAATAGTTCTATGGTTATCTCGTCGTATATCATCCTGACATGTTTTCATAATTTTAGTTTTAATATTAGATTTTCTTATGCTGATTGCTGGCTTTTGTTCTTATTTCGTGGCCCCCTTGCGGCACTTGCTCTTTCTGGGGTTGACCCAGCTGGTTTTGTGTGGCCAGATTTCGGAGCAGCTCCCGAGGATCTACCAAGCTTCCAGCCCAATGGTGGCGACTAGAAGGAACCCGGGCTACGAGTGGGTTTTCTATTTGTTTCGCTCACTCTATTGTAAAGTTATTCCTTTGAGGCGTTTAGCCGACGAGCACCTGTTAGCTCGATGCACTTTTACTTACTGTCTGCCTACGGGCTGTAACATGATTAACAAATCCTAGGGTTGATCATGTATGACTTAACTCTTGCTAGTCCTCGCATTTTGTACGACTAGCTTCATGATCAGCTGATATGTAATATTTGGGACGCCTTTTATTGTATATTTGGTGGTCAAACATCTTGTAATTATATTACTTGCTTGAGATTGAGACAATAGGCTTGACCTTAAGAGACTGTTGGCTTGTAGTAAACTCTCATATCTAGACAGCCGTGACCGTATAGTTGAGATGTATTCTATTTCAATATACGTAGCTGGCTATGTCTGCCCCCGCTCTCCAGTATTCTGGTTCTGGGGCGTGACAATGAATACTCATAAACAAATACCATTACCTATTCTAAGATATCACATATACCTACATCATGTATCCATGAATATATACATAGGAATCATATATATATTTATCTACATATACATATAGGCATCACAATATTGACTCTCAACCCACACTCAATGGTACCTCACACATACACACACACACAGCTAAATTAGGACACCTATATATATAGGCTTATAGGGACTGATTTTTGGACTGAAAATAGGACTGAATGTAGGCTGGTTTGGGGTGTCAAGGGGCTATCAATATGGACTGATACATGGGGGTTTAAGTATAGCTAATAGGCTGTGTTAAGGGGCTGTACCATGGTGAAGCATGGGGCTGGTATGGACAGGTTTTGGGGTACTACTAAGACTGAATTTGGGACTGTTTTGGTACTGTGTTGGCTGTCATTGGGTCAGGTTTAGGACTGCTACTATGCTGATTTTAGGGGGACTGTTTGAGGCTATTTAGGACAGGTATCAGCTGGTTTGGAGGGCTGCTATTTAGGACAGGTTATAGGTGGTTAAGGGTGTATGGTACATGGCAGTTCATAGGTTAACAGCTAACTCAAGGACCCAATCACTCATCAAATCGAAAACCCTTCCTCAAAGCAATCCTAAACTAACATTTAACTCAACCAATCATTCCACAAGGCTAAACATGTGATGAATTTATCATGACCAATAAATATTCATAATCAGTTTTTAGAAAAGAAGATTACAATCAGCATATAAACTCTGAATAAGTATCAGTTGACAGTTAGTATGTGGGGGGAGGGTTTGTAACAGTAAGAGGGGGGTCAGTGCAGTGTGTGTGGTGTGTGTAAGAGTGGACAAGTGACAGGAAACAAATGTGTGTGTGTGTGTATAATCTGAAAACTAAGATGTGTGTGTATAAATCTAACATATGTGTCAAACTTAGAAAATGGATTGTTATCAGGAAGATGACAGTTAGTGTAATAGGGTTCAGTAATTTAGATAGGGTGTCAAGGTGACAGGAATCAATGTGTGTTCAAGGTGGCTGTTAAAATCAGTAGAGTGTGTGGTTACAGGAATTTGAGTCATTGCAACAATTGTTATGACAAATTGGTTCTCAGGAAATTGGTTTAATCTCAGAGAATTTAGTGATTAGAGTTAGTGAATGGGTGCACTAATCACATGCTATAGTTCTCGGGACAGGGAACAAATGGCAGTTGAGAAATTCTTATTTACATATTCTTGAAATTCCCAATACCTAGATAACATCGACTAAATCATGAACCAACCTTAAGGTAACCTATTACACATGTAGAGGACTTAATCTGGTAATTAAATCATGAAAAAAAATAGTTTGAAGTACTTGAATTCAGAAAATAGGACTGTGTACACACATTAGTGTTCTCGGGAATTGGAGCAAAATGACTGTTCAGTGTAACAGTCCTAGCATTTCGAATCCTTTCGAAAACCCAAATTCTCAATCACGAACCACAAACCAACATTCCAGTAAACTTTTACACGTATACATGAATCAAATGGTAATTAAAACATTAAATTTCAGTCTAAAATAGAAATCAATTTCAGAAAATTCGAAAACAAGAAGCATGTATCAGTGATTTTGGGGAAATACAAATTCGAAAATCAAATCATGATAATATGACCAATTTAATGGTTGGTAAATGACCCCCCACCTGTGCTCGTGTCCCAGGAAACTTTTCGTGTCACCCTAGAGCCGAACACGGCATGTCCAAGCCTCAAAACACGCACAGACACGCTGTGCGCAGGCTGCATCGTGCACGTGTGCACGCGTGTTCAGTGCACGACACAGGCCATGTGGTGACACGTGGCCGTGCACACGTGTACGCCTAGGATAGGGGTACATGTCCACGTGCCTGAAACTCTACAATATGTGTCGTATCAGTTAAACGTGCGTGTCAGTGAAGGATTGCTCGCGTGTACAGCGCGCGTGCGCGCCCAGTGCGGTCAGTGCGAGTGAGTTTTCTCACTCGATACGACACGACTCGACACAAGACTTTGGGGGTGTCTTGTCAGACATTGCCCTTACCCCCATGTCAAGTTTGACGTGTCCACGTGTCCTGTGTAGGGAGGAATAGAGGTCGGGTAGCAGGACATGAAAACCGGGTGTCGTGCAGTGAGTTTGTGTCCGTTTTGGACACGGACACGACTCGAAAGTCGGCTCAGTCTTCATGAAATCTAAAACACATGCATAGGGCTACAACTCTGTTTAATTATTTTTCGAAATTAGTTAAATTTATTATATTCAAATATTTCATCAAACACCTAGCAATACACATAGACACGTGTCCTATACGGACACCAAACGGACACGAAATCCACCCAAATTCGAGGTACAGCTAGGGGACACCTAAACCTAGCCTAATATGTAAAGAAATTAAAATAATAATACAATTTAAAGGGTTTTACCTATAGGTGCAATTTGCAAGAAAAGACTTCAAATGGGGGGTATTCTTCTTGAAGGTCAAATGCTCCAAATTGATCCCAAACTGAAATAGCTCTCCACTAACAGTCCATAAACTTCAATTAGAACCCAATACAAAAGATAGGATGAAAAAGGAGATCAAATGAATAAAATAAGAATTTTTGGAAGGGAAAAAATACATTTCTTTTCTCCAAGTGTTAGAATGATAAAAAGAGACAAGCCCTAATGAATAAGTGTTTAAATAGGGTAGGGGTCCCTATGTGGCTGGTCATTTAGGGTTTGTTTAGGGTTAGGGTGTCAAATCATGGGCCATGGACCAAGTTACAAGTCATTAAGTCCTTAAATCACTAGTCATTTCATTAAACCATGAACTAATTTCACTTAAACTAATCCTTCTAATTCAAAATTAGTTTCTAATAACTAAAAGTAGGTTAACCTAAGTTAGTCTAGGGTCACCATGGCTAGGGTTAGCTTCTAGGCTAGTTCACTAGGTCTCAAAAAGTCAAGGTCAACTAGAATTCACCAATTCAATAAATCATCAAATAATTCAAATAAGTCAAAATAACTAAATTACCCCTAGGCTAAAAATGATAATTAAATCATCCTAATGACATGGTTAGGCTCTAGGTCATGCAGTCTCTAGGATTTCACTAGCAGCACATCAAAATCACAAGTCATGACTTAAACCAGATTTTAAATAGTTTAAAAATTATTAAAAATCTCCAAAAATCATAATATGAAATAAATATCAATAAATAATAATTATAATTACAAAATTAAAAAATTTCAAAATTACCTTCATCTGGAAACTGGTGTTACAATCCTACCCCCTTAGAAAAATTTCGTCCTCGAAATTAAGATGATCGCACCCTTCCTAGGTTAAACTCTCAATCAATCAAAGTCGAAGCAACACAATCCTACTGGTCATGATTTCTCAGTCTCGAACAAGGTAGCTACACTATCTAGCAATCAAAACAATATCCTGGCAGGTACTAATGGAATCACATAGGAAAGTAGAGAGAAAGAATGAGAAGGACAAACCTGCTAACCCATCACCTGCAGCATCGGTCTCCTCGATCGCCATCGCAAAAGCTTCACCCCTCTGGTGCTGAGCTATAGGTGGCCTAGCTCCCTCAAAATGAGGTGTAAAGGGACAGTCTATCTTCTGGTGGGCTTTTGACCCACAGGAATAGCAAACCTTCAGCCTCTTCCTACACTGCTCCCTGGTGTGTCCCAACTTCCTGCAGTAGGAACAACTGATCATCTTCGGGTCCTGATCCCGATAGTGATGCTGCACCTGCTGAACCATTACTGGTGCCCGGGTCTGCTGAATCTGAAAGTGAGGCCTCTTGGCCTGGCCTCCGCTGCTGCTACCACTCTGGAAGTCACGACCCATCTTCAACTTCAACCCCAGGTCGTCCTCCGCTGCCATAGCCCCAAAAAATATCTCTGCAAAGGTAGCATTCCGGTCGCTCTTAGTCAGCGACCGAACCTTCCTAATCAAGCCTCGGCAGAACTTCCTCGCCTTCGTCTTCTCAGTCAAGTCATCTATGAACCGGGCCAATCGACAAAACTCCCCAGCGTACTCAGCTACTGTCTGGTTTCCCTGAACCAGACCCTCAAATTGTGCCTCTATGCCTCCCAAGGCCACATCTGGAAAGAACTACTCCTTGAACAGTTTCTTAAACTGGGCCCAAGTCTGGCCCTCAACTCCCACCCTGGGATCTGTCTGGTACCACGCACGGGCTAAGTCCTACATCTGACTTCCCGTCGCCTCAATATGGAGTCGATCTGGTATCTCTGCCAACCTGAATATCTCCTCGATATGCTCTATCCTGTCGTCTGCATAATGGATGCCCTCTGTGCCCATGAACTCTCTAGGATGCATCTTTTGGAAGTCCTGGATTTCTTTCTCCTTCCGGCAAGGCTGCTGCTGCTCCCCTTGAGCAGTCATCATCTCTATAGTAGTACAAACCAGCTGATGGGCCTCGTCAATCCCCTGACGAAAATCGATCGTCTGCCGCTGCTATTGCTGCTGATGAGACGCCAGAATCCTCTCCATGAAAGAGAATAGATGAGCAGTATCTACCATCCCCGCAGGTAGAGGCTACTGCGGTGGAAGGATCTCAGGAAGCACCGGGCTCTGCCTCCCAGCTGGTGGAGGTGCTCCTCCGGAAGCGGCTGAGACACCCACCCCAGCTGGCATGACTGGGACTGCGGTACCA
This sequence comes from Iris pallida, assembly GCA_029216955.1. Classification (NCBI taxonomy): domain Eukaryota; kingdom Viridiplantae; phylum Streptophyta; class Magnoliopsida; order Asparagales; family Iridaceae; genus Iris; species Iris pallida. The sequence goes on from JANAVB010013400.1 coordinate 10,720,483, forward strand.
GAAACTGGCTGCTGAAGGTGAGAGGTGGCAGACCCCTCTGCAGCGTCCCCCTGTCCTGGGCGATGTGATCTCGTCTCAACCATCTTGGAGATACAGATCAAACAAGAAATCAATACTGAGATAGAAGCGATAAATCAAGGGAGGACAGTTAATTTCAAGGAAGATAAATCAGCAAGATGTATAGATGGTATGAATTGAAACAGAATTTTTTTCTAACTGTGATTGAGCGCCTCTCCGTTAAAGCCTATCTCTCAATCCTATCGCAGGCTCGCGGCAGTACAACTAAGTCGTCGTACTACCACGATATCGTACTGATGCGACTCTTGACCTGCATTGGCCACCACTAAAAATATGTCACGACCCGCACCCACTGTGAGGGTACGAGCACCTAACAACGCCCAGCCTACGCCGTAGTTTCGGCGGTAGAACGTTGTTCTAGGTCACTATCTAACCAACCAATCACGCAATTATATAATATACTTGTCAAAATATCAACTCCGAACGGAGGACAAGTATAGATATAATGTAATCTCAATCATAGTCTAAGAACGATATGATAGCACAGAAGATTAAAACTAAGACTAATAACAGAAATAAAACCAACAACTAAAATATAATCTCAAACAATCTCAACTACAAATCTCAACTATATACAACTCCAGTTCTAAAACATGAAAGCTAAAACAGGACAACTAGCTAAACTCTCGATCACTCCTGAGTGTCGGGGCCATAGGTAGCTAAGCCGTCTCCTGGTCCGTAATATGTAGGACATGTGTCCTCAGGACGATCATCTGTAAAATTTACAATAGGTCCAGTCAGGACAGGAACGAGTACAACTCATAAAGAAAACCCAAGTAATGACAGGGAACTATAAAGCAGTTATAGGCAGTTTTATTGATGAATAAGGCAGTTTATATTTTGGTGATAATATAGAGAAGTAGTAAGATACAAGAAAAGTAAAGTAACTAAAACAAGAGAAGAATGATGCCAATGAAGACTGTAAAATAAATCTAGCTGAACTAAAGTAACATAATAAGTCCAGACAGTAAATGTAAAACAAGTGTAAAACTACTATAAATCCAGCACGAGATGAATCTAATACAAGATGAATCCAGTACAAGATGATTCTAGGTAGTGATCAAGAATCCAGGTGAGTTCAGCTATTCTAATAGTATGTCTTAAAATATCGAGATCGACATATAAATGGCTGTAGGTAATCAGGCACATCTCTCACTGATCAGGCAAGAGATGGCTATGCTTCCAGTAGATTCCAGTTGGAAGATTCCAGATTTGGGATATGTCTACATGTCTTACTCAATATTTCCTCGCCCCGTAATACAAATGAATCCAGAATTCGACACGAGAATCGAGATGAGTCCAGCCAAAATATGATGATTCCAGAAATAGATTGAATGATTCCAGTGATTCCAGTAATAGAGGCCAGATAAGTAAGGTATGTGTGTCGTATACATGAATCCAGAGATATCCATACGTGTTGTAACAAAGAATCACATAAAACTAACTATAACTGAAGTACTGTCACGACCCGCACCCGCTCTTCGGATACGAGACGTGTCCAAGCCAGCCTACGTCGCAGAGTCGGCGGTAGAACGCTGTCAAGCCCGCAAGAAATAATTGCTCAAAGTATCACAATTGCTGCTCATTCACATTTCTAAATTTATTACAACAGTTACAACATTTATAATTAAAGAAAATACAAGATTTTATAATTAATGAAATAGATACAATTGCTTTCTATTTCTAGGTTGTCTTGTACTCCAAATCTCAACTATGGCTAAAATCATCTACCGTAATAGTTAACTATTTAACTATTTAAAAATAAAACCACCATTTTAAATTAAATAAATAGTAAAAAATATTTCAATAATTTTCGGGAAGGGAGGCTACAAATCTACCCACCTTAAAAATAATTTCGTCCTCGAAATTCAAATTCGTAACTATTCTTAAAATTCTAAAAGAAAGTCTACCTCAATCTTAATCTCCTCAATTTAATCACTCAAAATATTTATATGACCTTCTCTAGCCATATAGCCTCCAAGACTTCTACCCACCTTTGGTCACACTACTCCATCAAATCTTTTGTCGCTAAAACTTTATGATCTTCCAACTAACTGCTAAAATTTCTACCAATAGATATCTACTGTACATGACATCTATAATCTTAAGCAACCCCAAAATTAAACAAGCAACAAATTTACCAAGTGGCTAAGAAATATTGATAAACTCTGATAAGCATGACCATTCGTCTCTCCGAAGTAGGAAGAACGGGAAGATAAGGCAAAATAATCGGGAGCAACTGTGAAGTTTCAAGAGTAGTGGAGTGTATACAATGTTACAGATAGAAAGGGAGTTTATGAACCACTGCCTTATTTGCTAGATTGGGTTACTCTAATCCAGTCACTTGCTAAATCGAAGTACACTTGTTTCTTAGAGGGGTTTGCAATCCATGCAATACAGAAATTCTGTTCTCGAAGTTCTAAACATCAATTCCAAAATAGAACGGACTTTGAGAAATCAAGATTGTGGTCTTAATGGGTTCTCTATTTGGGCATCAGTCGTTGGTTGGATGAACATTGGGTTTCGATCTATATGGACTGGACAAGATCCTAATGATAAAACTATTCCTACTAAATTAGGGTATCCTGGAATAGGTTTCTATCCAAGGGTTGAGCTAGTTACCAGTTTGGTTGGTTAGTTAGGTTCCTAAAGCCCAAAATGTGCCCTCGGTGACTTATGTGTTTAAGTAGCACATGAGGCCTCAATCAAGTGGCACACTAGTGGCATGTGCATAGTGGACTTCGAGTAGATCACCACCATATATTGGGTCAAAGGAACTGAGTCAAGGTTGAGGCTCTAGTGGAAATCGGGAGGTATACGGTTTCTATGGTAAGAGTTATAGCTAGTCTTTTTAATCTGAAAGTCGCAGCACAAAATAGAGTACAAGGGGACGGGTTTGAGTGGGACATGATATACCTAGATAAATGTGGACTTGTCTAGATCTTGCATATGAGATTTGCTGGAATATAACAGCTAGTTTCGTGCTCTGAATATTAATGACACGGCCCGGGCACAAAATAATCTAAATAGAAAGTGGGAGTCCAGGGGCACTTAACAATCATTCTAATAGAAAAGTTATTCTAATCAATCGGTAATCCTCGGATATCCCAAGAAGGCTTGCAGTCTACCCACCTTAGAAGCTAGGGCAGGGTTTTAGGAATAATGAGATTAGAGGGTTCTCAAGTCTGGATACTGTACCTCGACTCTCATTAATAGAGAATAAGGCACGGCATTACAGGGTACCGTAGATATAAGTCATGTTAAGGATCGTTCCTCAATAAATGGAAAACGAGTGTGTACAATGACACATGGTCGATAAAAGGAGAACGATCAACTCGTCTATAGTATACAAGAGTTATCGACGGGGTAACCAACCCTAAGGCACATCATAGGAAGAGATTTCTAACGACTGGGTCATGAATTTCTATTTGTGTCAAACCTGTCAGACTATTGTCACAAGGGTTCTAGTTAAAGCAAGCTTCAAATAAATAATTAGAGGCTCACGACAATTGGTCTCTTGAGCATAGGTAGTCTTCTAGGTTGGCATTTGGTCAAGGGGAAAGATCCTAATCCTTCTCGGACTCCAATGACCAGAAGATCATGATAGTAGATTTAGTGTCGAAGGAAGGGCGAGTAACTCAAGGCAAGGTTCCTGTCACAGGGCTGGCCGATGGTAGCTACGCTTGCATATACACTATCATAGCCATAGGGGATACTCTATATCTATCTACCAATTATGAGCTTTCGTCTTTTCAATCAGTGAAAGACAAAAAAAAAATAAAGAGTTCAAGAGAGATGTCACTGAATACAATTATGTGATTCAAAGGCGAATGTATAATTCAAGAGAAATTGTCAAAGCAGTTGCGGATGAAATTCTAGAGACATCTACATTTCAATCCACATAGGATACTTAAATGAAAAAGCGAACCAAATGCATCATGGTTGATCAGACCATAATATAATGATTCAGATTAGACAATATGTTAGCGGGCGTCCCCAATAAACATGTCTCTTGAATCAAGCTCGATAAAAGAGTAAGCTTACAAAAACTAGGTTGTAATAGCAGCATTGGTCAAGAGTGTCAAAATATAAATATGCAAGATTTTTGAAATGAAGCACAATTGGTTCGAGTTTTGAGAGAATCAAAACCTTACCTGGTGTTCTTGCTTATACAGTCTTCCTATCCCTAAGGCCTTGGTCGACTAATGAGTTAGGGAACTCTAATTTCTATATTCTAGGTAAATCCTTAGTTCTGTGATTCACAGGTGATATGCTATAAGGTACTCTATTCTATATTGGCACAAGGGTATCTAAGATCTAAAGAGATCAATGAGAACATAGTTCTAGATATGTTCTATAGACTATGATTCTTCGGGATGATTTCAATTTTGTGGGTTATGCCTCGCCAGTGCGCTGCTGGCTGCAGTGAACCCGCACCATCCATTCTCAAATAATTGGCGACAGTGCGCTGCAGTCTAGTCATCGCGGTCATTTAATTACTCTAACTATATTCCTAAGGACTTCAAGGAGCTGCTAGAGTTTCAGGCTAGTGGATTACGATAGAGCGTAAACATCTACCTATGAGTCTCAATCCTTAAAAGTAAAAGGTTGACTGGGGAGAAAATAACTGAGGATAGGAAAAATAAGAACCTCCTAACATTTATCTCATATATATATCAATGATTGAGAGAAACACTTTAAATCAATCTACCTCAAGATTCACATACGAATAACAGAATCATGAATTATGATTCAAGTCTTTACAGCAAAATAGAATTTAAATAGACAGTTCTAATTTATGATATGAGTTTTATATCTAATAAAGCAGAAGAAAATTAAACAGTTCATCAAGATCAAAGCCTTAGTTATAGATAAGCCTAATTTACCAAGTGAATAGCATATCTGCATGGGGTCATATTGTCATATCAAACATAATAGTGTTTCTATAGAGATCGGGCAAGTTATCTGAATTCAAAAATAGCATGGCCTATCTAACAACCTTAACAACCCAATTAGTCAAATAATAAGGGACCCTTATCCTAGTTGTCCTCCTAATCATTTTAATCCTATTTGTGAATGAGCATTTCTTAGGCGCAGGCTCGCAATGGTACGACTAACTTAAGTACCATCACGAGTTCGCAATCTTTTGCGAAAACTGACCTGCATGGGCCACCACAAAAACTTGTCACGACCCGCACCCGCTCTTCGGATACTAGACGTGTCCAAGTCAGCCTACGCCGCAGAGTCGGCGGTAGAACGCTGTCAAGCCCGCAAGAAATAATTGCTCAAAGTATCACAATTGCTGCTCATTCACATTTCTAAATTTATTACAACAGTTACAACATTTACAATTTAAAGAAAATACAAGATTTTACAATTAATGAAATAGATACAATTGCTTTCTATTTCTAGGTTGTCTTGTACTCCAAATCTCAACTATGGCTAAAATCATCTACCGTAATAGGTAACTATTTAACTATTTAAAAATAAAACCACCATTTTAAATTAAATAAATAGTAAAAAATATTTCAACAATTTCCGGGAAGGGAGGCTACAAGTACAGTAATTGATAATTAAATGAGAGAACTATCAGAGAATGTACTCGCCTGATACTCTGAAAAGAGTAGTGTAATGTCAGATGTCTGCACCAGAGTCACAATGTCCTAAATAGAGCAGTACAGGTTATAATGTGCTTAAAATAAGATAAATAAAGTTTACGATGCAATCTACATGATTTCTAAGCCAATCTAGGTCAAGGTCCAACTTGGTCAACTATGGGTCAAACCAAGTCAATATCTAGTCAAACTAGATCAACAACAAGGCTATTCCACCTCTATTACCAAGGTAAAATCAACTACCTTGCTAATCTTAGCTACCCTCATATATACTCCATATCCTCATAAATATGAATACTCATAAACAAATACCATTACCTATTCTAAGATATCACATATACCTACATCATGTATCCGTGAATATATACATAGGAATCATATATATATTTATCTACATATACATATAGGCATCACAATATTGACTCTCAACCCACACTCAATGGTACCTCACACATACACACACACACACAGCTAAATTAGGACACCTATATATAGGCTTATAGGGACTGATTTTTGGACTGAAAATGGGACAGAATGTAGGCTGGTTTGGGGTGTCAAGGGGCTGTCCATATGGACTGATACATGGGGGTTTAAGTATAGCTAATAGGCTGTGTTAAGGGGCTGTACCATGGTGAAGCATGGGGCTGGTATGGACAGGTTTTGGGTACTACTAAGGCTGAATTTGGGACTGTGTTGGCTGTCATTAGGGTCAGGTTTAGGACTGCTACTATGCTAATTTTAGGGGGACTGTTTGAGGCTATTTAGGACAGGTATCAGCTGGTTTGGAGGGCTGCTATTAAGGACAGTTTATAGGTGGTTAAGGGTGTATGGTACATGGCAGTTCATAGGTTAACAGCTAACTCAAGGACCCAATCACTCATCAAATCGAAAAACCTTCCTCAAAGCAATCCTAAACTAACATTTAACTCAACCAATCATTCCAAAAGGCTAAACATGTGATGAATTTATCATGACCAATAAATATTCAAAATTAGTTTTTAGAAAAGAAGATTACAATCAGAATGTAAACTCTGAATAAGTATCAGTTGACAGTTAGTGTGTGGGGGGGTTTTGTAACAGTAAGAGGGGGGGTCAATGTAGTGTGTGTGGTGTGTATAAGAGTGGACAAGTGACAGGAAACAAATGTATGTGTGTGTATAATCTGAAAACTAAGATGTGTGTGTATAAATCTAACATATGTGTCAAACTCAGAAAATGGATTGTTCTCAGGAAGATGACAGTTAGTGTAATAGGGTTCAGTGATTTAGATAGGGTGTCAAGGTGACAGGAATCAATGTGTATTCAAGGTGGCTATTAAAATCAGTAGAGTGTGTGGTTACAGGAATTTGAGTCATTGCAACAATCGCTATGACAAATTGGTTCTCAGAAAATTGGTTTAATCTCAGAGAATTTAGTGATTAGAGTTAGTGAATGGGTGCACTAATCACAGGCTATAGTTCTCAGGACAGGGAACAAATGGCAGTTGAGAAATTCTTATTTATATATTCACGAAATTCCTAATACCTAGATAACATCGACTAAATCATGAACCAACCTTAAGGTAACCTATTACACATGTAGAGGACTTAATCTGGAAATTAAATCATGAAAAAAAATGGTTTGAAGTACTTGAATTTAGAAAATAGGACTGTGTACACACATTAGTGTTCTCAGGAATTGCAGCAAAATAAATGTTCAGTGTAACAGTCCTAGCATTCCTAATCCTTTCGAAAACCTGAATTCTCAATCACGAACCACAAACCAACATTCCAGTAAACTTTTACACATATACATGAATCAATATGGTAATTAAAACATTAAATTTTAGTCTAAAATAGAAATTAATTTCAGAAAATTCGAAAACAATGAGCATGTATCAGTAATTTTGGGGAAATACAAATTCAAAAATCAAATCATGATAATATGACCAATTTAATGGTTGGTAAATGACCCCCCACCTGTGCTCGTGTCCCAAGAAACTTTTCGTGTCACCCTAGAGCCGGACACGGTGTGTCCAAGCCTCAAAACACGCACAGACACGCTGTGCATAGGCTGCGTCGTGCACGCGTGCACGCGTGTTCAGTGCACGACACAGGCCACGTGGTGACACGTGGCAGTACACACGTATACGCCTAGGATAGGGGTACGTATCCACGTGCCTGCAACGTATCCACAATACGTGTCGTGTCAGTTAAACGTGCGTGTCAGTAAAGGATTGCTCGCGTGCACAGCACGCGCGCGCCCAGTGCGGCCAGTGCGAGTGAGTTTTCTCACTCGATATGACACGATTCGACACGAGACTTTGGAGGTTTCTTGTCAGACATTGCCCCTACCCCTATGTCAAGTTTGACATGTCCACGTGTCCTGTGTAGGAAGGAATAGAGGTCGGGTAGCAGGGCATAAAAACCGGGTGTCGTGCAGTGAGTTCGTATCCGTTTTGGACACGTACACGATATGAAAGTTGGCTCAGTCTTCATGAAATCTGAAACACAAGCATAGGGCTACAACTCTGTTTAATTAGTTTTCGAAATTAGTTAAATTTATTCTATTCAAATATTTCATCAAATACCTAGCAATACACATAGGCACGTGTCCGATACGGACACCAAACGGACATAAAATCTACCCAAATTTGAGGTACAGCTAGGGGACACCTAAACCTAGCCTAATATACAAAGAAATCAAAATAATAATACAATTTAATGGGTTTTACTTATAGGTGCAATTTACAAGAAAAAGCTTCAAATGGGGGGTGTTCTTCTTGATGGCCAAATGCTCCAAATTGATCCCAAACTGAAATAGCTCTCCACCAACAGTCCATAAACTTCAATTAGAACCCAATGCAAAAGACTATGATGAAAAAGAAGATCAAATGAATAAAATAGAAATTTTTGGAATGGGAAAAATACATTTTTTTTCTCCAAGTGTTGGAATAATAAAAAAAAGGCAAGCCCTAATGAATAAGTGTGTAAATAGGGTGAGGACCCCTATGTGGCTGGTCATTTAGGGTTTGTTTAGGGTTAGGGTGTCAAATCATGGGCCATGGGCCAAGTTACAAGTCATTAAGTCCTTAAATCACTAGTCATTTCATTAAACCATAAACCATGAACTAATTTCACTTAAACTAATCCTTCTAATTCAAAATTAGTTTCTAATGACTAAAAGTAGGTTAACCTAAGTTAGTCTAGGGTCACCATGGCTAGGGTTAGCTTCTAGGCTAGTTCACTAGGTCTCAACAAGTCAAGGTCAACTAGAATTCACCAATTCAATAAATCATCAAATAATTCAAATAAGTCAAAATGACAAAATTACTCCTAGGCTAAAAATGATAATTAAATCATCCTAATGTCATGGTTAGGCTCTAGGTTATGCAGTCTCTAGGGTTTCACTAGCAGCACATCAAAATCACAAGTCATGACTTAAACCAGATTTTAAATAGTTTAAAAATTATTAAAAATCTCCAAAAATCATAATATGAAATAAATATCAATAAATAATAATTATAATTACAAAATTTCAAAATTACCCTCATCTGAAAAACTGGGTGTTACAATCAGTTTACCATCTCCTGTCCTTGTTTGGTTGGGAGGATGGTAAGCTAGTTCAATCGGTGTGTATTGGACCATGTTGTAATTCAATTGACTTATTTATTTGAGCAATATTTATTCAGTTTATATGGCATGATATTATGTGTCTTGTTACGTCCTTCTGAGGACCTAGTTATCTCGCCAGGTATGTGCTCTTGTCTTTCGCAGGTGCTCTAGCTCTAGCCGTGACCACCTTCATTTCTTCAAGGATGATTGCGCTTGGATCGTCTTCGCTTCGCTCGCCAAAATTATTTTTTTCTCATGTATTTTTCTTTTACTTGTTGGTATTAGATTTGTCTCCGCCCAACATATTGTATCAAGATAATTCATTATCATTATATGATAACTTTTATTCGTTTATTTTGTGTGAATGAAATTAGTCATGGTTCTACTGTATTTTACAGCTTACGTATATTTATTATATGGCTGGCATGTCTACGTTCCTAGTCCTACTTATTTTGGGACTGGGGCATTACATGTTTTTGTGGTGGCCCATGCAGGTCTCAATAAATTGTTTGGTTACTTTACCGTACCAAACAAGCCTGCGTATAGGATTAGAGTCTAGGATCTCATCCACATACTTGACCTCTTTTCTAGATTTTATCTACCATTTGACTCATTGATTTGCATCTTGCTTGATTCCTTCCATCATGATTCTTATCTCCCCTTCGTGCTTGCTAGAGATTAGGAAGGTGACCCCTACTAGTTTGACATGTTTCTCTTGTCCTAAAACACCATTAGTTTAATTCTTTTAAGTTGGGTAGAATGCCTTGTGACCTAGCAATCCCTTTGTCCTTGTGACCTATATTAGCAAATTTACCTAGATTCTAGAATTTAGAGGACCCTAACCCATCTAGTCAACCAAGGACTTGGACAAGAAGACTGTAGGACGACTGTATGGAGACCAACACAGGATATGACTTAGAATCGTAAGGAGTTTAAACTAATTCTGCTTTCTTTCAATCTTAATCTCACGTGCCTATTTTTTTTACTATCTGAACTAAATGATGCTAATGTAGCCTAGTTTTTGGAAGCTTATTCCTTTATCGAGCTTGTTCAAGACATACGTTATTTGGGTCGCACCCATTAACATATTGTCTAATCAGAATCGGTGCATGATGGTCTGATCAACCAAGTGCACTTTGGTTCGCTTTTACTTATTATTCTATACGGATGGAGACCTAATTAAAAACTTGCCTCTAGAATTCCATCCACGACTGCCTTGAGAATTCTTTTGAAATTATTCGGTCGCCTATGAACCACATACTCGTATTCGATAATTTTTTCTTCAAACTCTATATTGCTTTCGCATTCACCTATTTTAGAAGGACGAAAGCATTGTATTAGAACTTCCTCTAGCCTTCCTATCGATTATGACCATTATCACTCGATATTGCTATATCTTCACCCTAAACTACTCGTCCTTTTTTTTGGCCTAAATTTACTATCACAGCCTTCTAATTACTTAGATTTAGCACTCTCCTAATCGTGCCTTCGACCTACCCTTAAGAAATCATATCTTCTAGGTAATTAATTCACTTCTCTAATCTTATTTGCATGCTTTAACTTTAACCCTCACTCATTTTCATTCTTGCGTTAGCCCATGATTATTCTTGACGTTATTAAAATCACAATTTCCTAATACATGTTTTGTTGAATGTCATTTCTTTGCCCCATTTAATAACTTGATCCTATCGATACACCTTTGTGCCTTCACACCCCTACTAATTTTTAATTTCGAGGACAAAATTCTTTTAAGTTGGGTAGGATGTAAAACCTCCAAATTTCTACTATATTTTTTTATAAATTTGGTACTGATTTTTTTTATTTTGTACGTCGCATAGTTGTATTATACCTCAAGCGCGAAATTTTGTTTTTCGTAATTGCTCAACGAGTGTGAATATGTACGAGCGTATATATTTTGGAAAATTATTTTTTTCTATTTTATTAGTTTCAAAATAATATACATAATAATTATTTTAGCTACCGTATCAAAATTTTCAAGTTTATGATTTTATTTGTGAAAAGTCTTTCATTTATACAGTTATAATAATAAATAATATTCTTATGAAATGGTATAATAGAAAAGTATATTTGTGTAAATATTATTTGTGCATATATATATATATATATATATATATATATATATATATATATATATATATATATATATATATATATATATATATATATATATATATATATATATATCGTAATTATTTATTTTAAATAATAATGCAATTTTTGAAATCATTATTTTTAGAAAATACAATTTGAAATTTTTGTGGCAATTTAAATCTTTGATTATATTTTATGGATTTGATTTAAATAGTTTAAATTTAAAGATAGAATTTATATTGAGTTTAGATTATCTAGATTTAAATTGGAATTGAATTTCAATTTAGATTTAATTTTATTGATTTAAATTTAATTATCTAATTGGGTTTAAATAAATTCTAATCATTATCCAACTGGGAATTCTCACTTCCTATATAAGGAGAGGTACTCGTCCATATATTTCTACCATTCACAAATTCCTCCAAAATTATTTCTCCACAACGTGCGTGCTTCGTGTCTGTGTCCAACACTTCTTCGTGTCAGCCGTGACGGCCTTAGGTCCGACCCCGGGTGACTCTCTTATTCTATTCTTTTACAATTACATTTATTCTTTCGTGCCGGACACACCCCGACACCAATAAATCCTTACGTATAAGCTGTCAAGATCATGGTATCATGGCTAATATGGTAATCTATACTGTATCTCAATCCACAATAATATATAAGACAAGAATGAACAAGTATGGTCGTGATCTGCAGCCCATTAGCATATTGTTCGATTAGACTCCAAGAACGATATGAGTCTATAAAATAAGCAGAATATATCCTAGTATGGAATATAAAGCACGAAAGGATAATAAAGAAATATTACAAGCAAATACCAGTATTCTTGCAGGTGTTATCACTACCATCATGAGCCGCTAACTAAACTCCATGCAATCAGCTACCTGAAGAGATCATCAGGTCCTCAGGGGACATAACAAGATACATAAAAACATGCCTATCTAATAGTTTAATCATGCAATAATATAACCAGGGTATAACAGGAACTAGACATAAGACTGACATGTGGCTACTAACAGGTAACTATGAACACGGATACGGGATCAACTATGCATAAATGAACTGCTGGAAGAACAAGTAAACAAGAGATCAATGGAATACCAACCCTGGACCCGAATGTGGACTCGCAGGTCAGTTTCAAGACAAGTCACCGTCACCTCGTGTGTGGACTCGTAGGTGCAAACGGACAACCCTCGCCCCGTGTGTGGACTCGCAGGTTGTGGGAACAATACAGGAATAGCAGTTCAATCATACATACTTGCAGACACGACTCAGTCAAGATACAGGTGACAACACGGTACAACTCAGTCATAACACAGGTAAGGACAACTCTAGCATGAACCATAATGTAGACAAGCCTGGTGTAACTATGCTATCAAGTCAGATAATATTGATATACAAGCAAGACAATAAACTAGTAAACATGGTACGTAGAAAATATCTGAATCCATATCAACTGGAGCAACTAAGTGATAACATGCTAAAAATAGAAGAACTATAAGCATGTAAATGAACTGTAGAGGGAGGCGAGGTATCGTGTCTGGTGGTAGCACGAAGACCCAACAATAAACCATCAACCGGTAAGCTAAATAAGTCCAAATCTCACAACTATCTTCGAAAGCTGAAACAAATATTGCCAACATTCTCAGAATAGTCAAATTAGCTAGGATTGCCTACCCTTAAGTCCAATTCAAGACACATGGGCAAAACGATAATTTCAGGTCAAATGGTGTCCACCGTTGGACCCGCTTTGTACCGAAAAGCGTACCAGAGTCAACGGTCTCTAAAGTCATCAAACTATATGTCAACAGGTCCATTTTTTGATACAAATCCAACCGTATGTCCAAAGTTGGATTTTGACCGGCCGTGCACAAAATCGTTCATTGAATCGGATCGTGGGGCCCGCAAAACGACGATCCGATCAAATGCCTCAGAATAGAATGAAACTTGGCATACAGGATCAAAAAAATGATACGGTCCTATTGGCGCAAGTTTTGTCTCGATCTGACGAACGTGCACAAAGTAATTGAGAAATTTGCACAGAGGCCGATACGGTGAATTTCGACGGATACGCATCAAATTCGTCATGTACACGCAACCCATTTGAATTTCGTCAAAGCGCACACGTCCACGAAGCCGATACGTGCCTTTCGATACTTTTGGTTCGCGACCACATTGCCCGGATTGGCGGGACGCACGTCGTGTGGATGAGTTTCTAGTGTTTTCGAAAATAGTTTTAATAAGTTTTTCTTGATTTTCAAATCAGTATTTCTTGATGTATAATAGATGAATTTAAAATCCGTAAACAGCATTTTGAAGCTGTATGGATTGACTAAAAACCTATTCAATTATTTTGTGTTTCCTAACAGGATCCACCACTTTTGGCCTCCCAAGATGGGTGTCTGGATTCGAAACTCTGTCCTGGTTTGGACAGTTTTCACTCAACTTCGCATCGATCTTCTCGGCAGGTTGATCAACTTGGTCTTAAACTATTTGCTGGTATGTCATGGTGTCTAGATAGGCTTTTAAATGAATCAGGGGTTTTGGGATTTTGTCAAGTATGCAGGAAGAAATTTGATCGATAAGTCGCTTACCTCAACCCGAACAGAACATGCTCTGTTCTGCTGTTGTTCCGCATCTGCCCGTACGGTTGCCGGCTGTCGGTGTCTCAGGGCAGCGTCCAAAGGTGGCTGGGGTATGCCAGCTTCGTGGGAGGTTGGCCTGGGTGTTTGCACGAATTAGGTTTAGGGTTTGCTCTCTCCCTCTCGATATCTCTCTCGCTTTTATATGGCCATATACGTTCAGTTATGAATCAGGGGTCGGGTATGCAGTTGCTACTGCAGTTGGTGCATTTACTGTTTGATGTGGGGGGGATGCCCGGGCTTGGGCTCAACTGGGCTGGGCCAAGTGAGCTGTGGGGGTGGCTGGTTTGATTACTGTTGCTTTTAGTTTTTCTTTCTTTATTTTTTCATAATTCTTAGTATATATATATATATATATATATATTTTTTTTTTAGTATATATATATATATATATATATATATATATATATATATATATATATATATATATATATATATATATTAAAAAATATATATATATATATATATATATATATATATATATATATATATATATATATATATATATATATATATTAAAAAAAAAAATATATATATATATATATATATATATTAAAAAAAAAAATATATATATATATATATATATATATATATATATATATATATATATATATATATATATATATATATATATATATATATATATATATATATATATATATATATATATTAAAAAAAAAAAATATATATATATATATATATATATATATATATATATATATATATATATATATATATATATTAAAAAAAAAAAAAAAATATATATATATATATATATATATATATATATATATATATATATATATATATATATATATATATATATATATATATATATATATATATATATATATATATATATATATATATATTTTTTAATATATATATATATATATATATATATATATATATATATATATATATGCCTATGTACATATATAAATATATATATATATATATATATATATATATATATATATATATATATATATATATATATATATATATATATATATATATATATATATATGCCTATGTACATATATACATATATATACATCTACATACATATACATGTTTAATTATCTATCCATACACACCTATATATGTATATATTTTTATATATAAACATACACACAAAAATAATATATATTTATTTATTCATACACATACACACAAACATAATATATATATACATACATACACAAATAGATAATATCTATTTATATATACATATCTATGGATAACTAAATATTCCAATAAAATCCTAGATTTCTAAATACCCTTTTCTAGTGTATGACCTATTTATATAAATATGAATATATATTATAACATTTATTTGACAAATAATATAACCAATAATACTACTAATATTATATAATAATAACCTCAACAAAAATAATAATAATAATAATAACGAAATATATTCAATAAACCAATAATGGTGTATATACCATCATGCACAGTCTAATAATCCCAAAATATACAATGACCTATTTTATACGAATATCATTGAATATCAACTAATAATGATATTTATAATATTTAATTAAAATACTTAAAAAATATTTATTAGATCATTAAAACAGAATACGACACCATCATACCAAAATACATCGATATGAATGTCATTGGACGTCTCGCATGACTACATGGGCTTGGGTTCGGTCCGGGTCCAGTCTGGACTATTTTGGTATAACCGGGTCTTCTACAAATCAATTAATTAATAAATAATTAAACCATTTATAGAGGTTAAGTCGCAACTTGGTCTGGTTTTCCTAGTTAAGACACACTTATGGCTGGATCTTCCTTGGCATGGCTAATACACTAGTCAAGGCACGCCACTACACTATCCGTACCATGATTTCTAGTCGTCTGGTACTTCAAAACTCCACCATGGCTAAGGTCATCTACCGAGATAATTAACTAAGTAATTAATTATAAAAATCTATAAATTACCATTTAAATTGAATAATAAATAAAAAATATTTCAAAAATTTTTGGGAAGGGAGGCTACAAATCTACCCACCTTAAAAATAATTTCATCCTTGAAATTCTAATTCATAACTATTCCTTAAAAGTCAAAGTCTACTATTACCTTAATCTCCTCAATTTTAATTTCTCTCAAAAATATTTTATGACCTTCTCTAGTCATTTTATAACTCCGAATACTTGAGGACTTCTACCCACCTTTGGTCGTACTACTTCTCAAAATACGGTCACTAACATCTTATAATATTCTAACTATTGGCTAACAGTCCTTCCAACAGATATCTAGGGCATATGGCATCTATAATCTCCCATATCTATAAACAACCAAATATTCAATAGTCAAGCAATATTATATATAATTTAAGAAATTTTGATAGATTCTAAACAGCACGATCATTCATCACCTCAAAATAAAAGGGGACAAGAATCAATAGTACAGAAAGCAAGAAAGTATAATCGGGAGCAAATATGGAGTCTTCAAGGACGTAGAGAATTTATAGGAGAATTTTCAAGGCAGCGTGGATTAAGATTTCTAAGGTCTAGTCATAGTCGCAGGCTCGTACCAGTACAGTTACGTAACCGGTACGATATGCTCTGACCTGCATGGGCCACCACAAAAACTTGTCATGACCCGTACCTGCTTTTCGGGCGTGAGCTCGTGAGCAAGCCAGCTACGTATTTGAGTGGAACTCCAGCCCGACTCGAGTATGTACAAGCTGTCAAGATTATGGTATCATAGTTAATATGGTAATCTACAGTGTATCTCAATCCACAATAATATATAAGACAAGAATGAACAAGTACTGGTCGTGGTCTGCAGCCCATTAGCATATTGTTCGATTAGACTCCAAGAACGATATGAGTCTATAAAATAAGCAAAATATATCATGGTATGGAATATAAAGCACAAAAGGATAATAAAGAAATATTACAAGCAAGTACCTGTATTCCTGCAGGTGTAATCACTACGATCATGAGCCGCTAACTAAACTCCATGCAATCATCTACCTGAAGAGATCATCAGGTCCTCAGGGGACATAGCAAGATACATAAAAATATGCCTATCTAACAGTTTAATCATGCAATAATATAACCAGGGTATAACAGGAACTAGACATAAGACTGACATGTGGCTACTAACAGGTAACTATGAACACGGATACGGGATCAACTATGCATAAATGAACTACTGAAAGAATAAGTAAACAAGAGATCAATGGAATACCAACCCTGGCCCCGAATGTGGACTCGCAGGTCAGTTTTAAGACAAGTCACCCTCGCCCTATGTATGGACTCGCAGGTGCAAACTGACAACCCTCGTCCCGTGTGTGGACTCGCAGGTTGTGGGAATAATACAAGAATAGCAGTTCAATCACACATACTTGCAGACACAACTCAGTCAAGATGCAGGTGACGACACAGTACAACTCAGTCATGACACAGGTAAGGACAACTCTAACATGAACCATAATGTAGACAAGCCTGGTGTAACTATGCTATCAAGTCAGGTAATACTGATATACAAGCATGACAATAAACTAGTAAACATGGTATGTAGAAAACATCTGAATCCATATCAACTGGAGTAACTAAGTGAAACATGCTAAAAACAGAAGAACTATAAGCATGAAAATGAACTGTAGAGGGAGGCAAGGTATCTTGCCTGGTGGTAGCACGAAGAGCCAACAATAAACCGTCAACCGGTAGCCAAATAAGTCCAATTCTCACAACTGTCTCCGAAAGCTGAAACAAACATTGCCAACATTCTCAAAATAATCAAATTAGCTAGGATTGCCTATCCTTAAGTCCAATTCTGGATACAGGGGCAAAACGGTAATTTTGGGTCAAAACGGTATCCGTCGTTGGACCCGCTTTGCACCGAAAAGCGTACCAGAGACAACGGTCTCTAAAGTCGTCAAACTATATGTCAACAGGTCCAATTTTTCGATACGAACCCAACTGTATGTCCAAAATTGGATTCCGACGGACCGTGCACAAAATCGTCCGTTGAATCGGATCGTGGGGCCCACAAAACGGTGATCAGATCAACTATCTTAGAATTGGACCAAACTTGGTATACAGGACCAGAAAAATGATACGGTCCTGTTGGCACAAGTTTCATCTCGATCTGACGAACGTGCACAAATTAATTGGAAAATTTGCACAGACCGATACGATGAATTTCGACGGACACGCATCAAATTCGTCGCATTCACGCAACCAATTTGAATTCCGTAAAAACCCACACGTCCACGAAGTCGATACGCACATTTCTATGCTTTTGGTTCGTGACCACATCGCCCGGATTGGCGGGACGCATGTCGTGTGGATGAGTTTCTAGTGTTTTCAAAAACAGTTTTAATAAGTTTTTCTTGATTTTCAAATCGGTATTTCTTGATGTATAATAGATGAATTTAAAATCCGTAAATAGCTTTTTGAAGCTGTAAGGGTTGACTAAAAACCTATTCAACTAGATTTTATGTTTCCTAACAGGATCGACCACTTTTGGCCTCCCAAGATGGGTGTCTGGATTCGAAACTCTGTCCTGGTTTGGACAGTTTTCACTCAGCTTCGCGTCGATCTTCTAGGCAGGTTGATCGACTTGGTCTTAAACTATTTATTGGTATGTCATGGTGGCTAGATAGGCTTTTAAATGAATTAGGGGTTTCAGGATTTTGTCAAGTATGCAGGAAGAAATTTGATCGATAAGTCGCTTACCTCAGCCCGAACAGAACATGCTCTGTTCTGCTGCTGTGCCGCATCTGCCCGCGTGATTTTTGGCCGCCGGTGGCTCAGAGCGGCGTCCAAAGGTGGCTGGGGGTATGCCAGCTTCGTGGGAGGTCGGCCTGGGTGTTTGCACGAATTAGGTTTAGGGTTTGCTCTCTCCCTCTCGATATCTCTCTCGCTTTGATATGCCCATATACGTTCAGTTATGAATCAGGGGGTCGGGCCTGCTGTTGCTACTGCAGTTGGCCGAGCTGTATTTACTGATTAATGTGGGGGGATGCCCGGGCTTGGGCTCAGCTGGGCTGGGCCAAGTGAGCTGTGGGGGTGGCTGGTTTGATTACTGTTGCTTTTAGTTTTTCTTTCTTTCCTTTTTCCTAATTCTTAGTATATATATATATATATATATATATATATATATATATATATATATATATATATATATATATATATTTTTTTTTTTTTTTTTTTTTTTTTTTTTTTTTTTTTTTTATATATATATATATGCTAATGTACATATATACATATATATACATCTACACACATATACATGTATAATTCTCTATACATACACACCTATATATGTATATATATAAACATACACACAAAAATAATATATATTTATTTATTCATACACATACACACATACATAATATATATACATACATAAACACATAGATAATATCTATTTATATATACATATCTATGGATAACTAAATATTCCAATAAAATCCTAGATTTCTAAATACCCTTTTCTAGTGTATGACCTATTTATATAAATACGAACATATATTATAACATTTATTTGAAAAATAATATAACAAATAATACTATTAATATTATATAATAATAACCTCAATAAAAATAATAATAATAATAATAACGAAATATATTCAATAAACCAATAATGGTGTATATACCATCATGTACAATCTAATAATCCCAAAAATATACAATGACCTATTTTATACGAATATAATTGAATATCAACTAATAATGATATTTATAATATTTAATTAAAAATACTTAGAAAATATTCATTAGATCATTAAAACGGAATTCAACACCATCATACCAAAATACATCGACATGAATGTCATTGGACGTCTCGCATGACTACATGGGCTTGGGTTCGGTCCGGGTCCAGTCAGGACTATTTTAGTATTACCTGGCCTTCTACAAATTAATAAATTAATTAATAAATAATTAAACTAT
Organism: Iris pallida; assembly: GCA_029216955.1. Classification (NCBI taxonomy): domain Eukaryota; kingdom Viridiplantae; phylum Streptophyta; class Magnoliopsida; order Asparagales; family Iridaceae; genus Iris; species Iris pallida. The sequence continues at coordinate 10,740,457 of JANAVB010013400.1, forward strand.
TTATTGGGGTTAAGTCGTAACTTGGTCTGGTTTTTCTAGTTAGGACACACTTATGGCTGGGTCTTCCTTGGCATGGCTAATACACTAGTCAAGGCACGCCACTGCACTATACGTGCCATGATTCCTAGTCATCTGGTACTTCAAAACTCCACCATGGCTAAGGTCATCTACCGAGATAATTAACTAAGTAATTAATTATAAAAATCTATAAATCACCATTTAAATCAAATAATAAATAAAAAATATTTCAAAAATTTTTGGGAAGGGAGGCTACAATTAGGGAAGACAATATATATGTTTTCTATTTGTTGGAAGATGCTAACAAAGCAGGTAGATGCTTACTTGCCAAAAATGATGAGAGACAACTATGGCATATGAGACTCGATCATGCAAATATGGACATAATTTTATGACTATGCAGGAAGAAATTGGTACAAGGCTTACCGGATATCACTTTCAAAAAGGATACGGTATGTAGTGAATGTGGAAAGAACAAAGCTATCCGATCCACTTTTAAGTCCAAGAATGCTGTAAGTACCATTAGACCTCTACAATTACTACATATAGATTTATTTGTGCCTAGTAGAATTGCTAGCCTAGGTGGTAAGTTATATGTATTTGTAATAGTAGATAATTTCTCTAGATACACGTGGGTATATTTCCTAGCATGTAAGAACGATGTATTATCTGAATTCGTCTCTTTTTACAAGAAAGTCCAAAATGAGAAAGGATTCATGATCACTCGTATTCGAAATGATCATGACGATGAATTCGAGAATACAGAGTTTGAGCAATTTTGTGACACACACGGTTATTTGTATGAGTTCTCATGTCCTAGGACTTCACAAAAAATGGAGTTATGAAACGTAAGAACAGGACTCTATCTGAAATGGCTAGAGTAATATTAAACCAGTTTAGTCTACTCTCTGGGATGAAGCTATCAATACAGCTTGTATAGCCCCTCTTCCTAGAATTTTGATAATATTTATTTATTTTATTGGAATGGTGATTTTTAGATTTTATAGATAATTATTAATTAATTATTACGGTAGACGATTTTAGCCAAGATGGAGTTTTGGAGTGCAGGGTGACTAGAAATCATGGCACGGGTAGTACAAAGGTGTGCTTTGACTAGTGTATTAGCCCTGGTAGGGAAGGCCGAGCCATAGTGACGTCCTAACTAGTAAAACGAGGCCAGGTTGCGACTTGACTCCTATAAATAATTTAATTATTTATTATTAAGGTTTATTGACGTGTAGAAGACCGGTTGTACAAACCAGTCTGGACTTGACCGGGAACCCTATGTAGTCATGCGGTACGTACAAATGACATACGTGTTGATGTGATTTGGAACGAGTAGGTTGCATTTCTGTTTTAATGAGTTAATGAATATTTTCCAAGTATTCATAATTTTAAATATTATAAATGTTATTATTAGTGGTTATTCGACGATATTATACGAATAGGTCCTTGTACACCTTGAAATTCCTAGACGGTACATGATGGTGTATACACACCATTATGGAGTTATTATTATTATTATTATTATTATTATTATTATTATTATTATTATTATTATTATTATTATCATTATCATTGGGGATATTTGATTATAATAATATTTTATTATTCATGGTTATATTATTATTATTATTAAATAAATGTTATAATATATCGATTATATATTATTATATTTTTATGTATAAATATATGTTGATGAAGTATACACATATGAGGATATAAATATATATAGATATATGTGTGTAGGTGTATATATATAAAATATATTGGTACTTATACATATAAGTGTATGTATATAACTACATACATATAATTGCCACTAATAATAATAATAATAAGAGTAGCAGCAATCCCATTTTTTTCATTTCAACTAACCCCACAGCCCAGGAGAAACCCGAGCCCAAGGGGGAGGGCCACGAACCAAGCAGAGCCCCTACACTTGAACCAAGTTGAACCGAGCCCGAGCCATCAGGCCACAGGCCCAAGGCCCAATCCCTGTCCCTGGCCAACAGGCCACTGGCCTGAGCGCAGTCTAACAGAGAAAACTCTCAAAGAGAGTCTCAACCGAGCGCGTATAAGTACGAAGAGGAAGCGAGGAATTCTCGCTCAAAACCCTAGACGAACTCGCGCCACCACACCCCGAGGCTGGGCGACCTCCCCTGGCCACGCACGTGCACAGCGGGCCACCGCCGGCCGGCCAAGAGTCGCCGGAGCACGCGCGTGACAGTAGACACGGCGACCGCAGCGGTCCGACCTCCACTTCGTGGTGGATGTTCTCCCACGATGTGCGATCGTTTCCCAACCTATTTGCACGGGTTCGAACTCCATATAACCCTCTTCAATCCCTGTCATTTAGATTTCTTCAAAACACATTGGTTCGATTGCAAATCGAGTCCAAATTCCGAAAAAAAAACCTAGTTTTAAGAGAACTCAAAACAGAACTTGAAGCAGTCCAAAACCCAACTTTGGAAGGCAATTTTCTGCCGACCTACTGACTATTTTCTAGATCCAATTAATATCAGTCTTAGAGAACATATACAGCTCCACAACGCACATTACAGAAGTCGATGCGATCGACTGAGCGCCGAGAAATCGCCGTCTCAAATTGATCAAAAATCTGTTTAAAAATATTGAAAAATCCCTCGGTACGACATGCGACCCGCCAAACCGGGCGACGTGGTCGCAAACCGAAAGTCTCAAAAGCAGCGTATCGGCTTCGTGGTCGTGTGGGCTTTGACGGAATTCAAATTGGTCGCGTGTGCGCGACGAATTTGATGCGTATCCGTCGAAATTCACCGTATCGTGCACTTTGCAAATTTTTCAATTACTTTGTGCACGCTCGTCAGATCGAGGCAAAACTTGTGCCAACAGGACCATATCGTTTTTCTGGTCCTGTATGCCAAGTTTGGTCCGATTCTGAGACAGTTGATAAAATCACCGTTTTGTGGGCCCCACGGTTCCACTCAACGGGCGATTTTGTGCACGGCCCGCCGAAATCCAACTTTGGACATACGGTTGGGTTCGTATCGAAAAACTGGATCCGTAGACATGTAGTTTGACGACTTTAGAGACCGTTGACTCTGGCATACTTTTCGGTGCAAAGCGGGTCCAACGGCAGACATCGTTTTGGCCCGAAATTATCGTTTTACTCCTGTGTCCATAATTGGACTTAAGGACAGGCAATCCTAGCAGATTTGACTATTTTGAGATCATTGGTAATATTTATTTCAGCTTCCGGGGACTGTTGTACGGGTTTTGACTATTGTGGCACATTGAATAGTTCAGACTGTCGGTTTCACCAGCAGAGGACCACAGGCGAGTACAGTTTATTGTCTGCATTTCGATATTGATTTTTACTATATTTCATTGATTAGTCATTAGTTATGTGATTATTTTTTATTATAAATTGTTGAGTTGGAAATGAGAAGTACCAAGGATGTGTGATCTGACCTTAGACCGTGTAGACCGTGTTGCATTTATTTCTTGTAGACCGTGTTGACCGTGATGTATTTATTTTTTGTAGATAGTGTAGACAGTGATTTATTTATTTCTTGTAGACAGTGTAGACAGTGATTTATTTACTGCAAAGTAGACAGTATAGACCGTGATTATTACTGCATTTAAACTGTGTAGATCGTGATTATTATTTTGTAGACAGTGTTTTTTTATTGTAATATTTTCTGTAGACCGTGTAACTGTAGACCGTGTAACTGTAGACCGTGTAACTGTAGACCGTGTAACTTTAGACCGTGTAGACCGTGTCGCATAATTGTTCCGAGACCGATCACATATCAAAGGTACTTCTAACAGTGGAGAAAGTATATGTGTCTATTTATTTACTATTGATTTTCTGTCTTTTCTTATGGCTTTAATGTTTATTTTCAAAACTCATGATTGATGTCTAACCTTTGTTTTATAGTCATTTTCTTTATTGAAATTGTATTCAGTGGATTGTGCTCGTTCCAATCCTGACTGGAAACCAACATTTTTAGGTTAGCCGTGGATTCACTTAGCATGGGAGATACGGGGATACCTGCAGACAGAAGCTTAGCGACTAGATAGATAGTTGAGTGGTAGTCATTCTATAATTGTACAAGTTTATGTTTTCTGTAAAAGTAAAACTTGTGCTCTTTGTAAATTAAATTAATTTTGGGAATGAGTATTATTTTTGATTTTGATCTTCATGGCCGTGACAGCGTTCTACCGCCGACACTGCGACGTAGGCTGGCTTGGACACGTCTCGTATCCGTTTTTAAAAAACGGGTACGGGTCGTGATAAGTTTTTGTGGTGGCCCATGCAGGTCTGTCTTCGCAAATCATGCGAACTCGTGATAGTACTTAAGTTAGTTGTACTATTGCGAGCCTGCGACTAGGAAATGCTCATTCACGAAATTAATTTAAGAGAGTGACTAGGACTAGGAGTCCCTTACACAAACTTACCGATGGGTAGTCTAGGCCATGCAATTTAGATGAGGAGTTATTATTTTATGTTATCTATAAATGAACCCCAAGATAGTTTCAATTCAAGGTTTTCCTCAAGGGTGTGAATACACATAGAATAGATATTAAAATGTTGCATTTCCTTGTCCTCAGATATTTCTTTCCTGTTCAATCATTTATTTCAAGGGTTATGATTAATAGGATAAATGCTTACGCTTTATTTCATAGTCGATATGTTTGAATCTCTAGAAACTCAGGAATTTTGAGGATATAGTTAAAAGAATGTTAGTTAACTCATAATGGCAGGACAGCAGCGCACTGTCGCCATTTAATTAAATATTGGAGACTATGGATACACTGCAGCCAGCAGCGCACTGGCGAAACACGACCCCTAGAGTTGAAATGGGTTTAAAAAAATATAGGCCATAGAGTATTGCTAAAACTATAGCTAGTGGTCCTCTTGATCGTAGACACCCTTGAGCCAATATGGGATAGAGTTAAGAAGGGTTCGATTTTGTATCATGTTAAGTTACGAAACCAATGGTTTACCACAGCCAGAGTATACGGGCGAGGTGTAATCCGTGGTGAAAGGACTTTAAACATGATTACAAGTTTGGGATACCATAGAGGATAGGACAATACCATGTAAAGACGATATTAGTCAAAGTTTTTGTAAGTTGGGTAGCGTGTCTCTCGACCTAGCATTCTGTAGTCCTTGTGACTTACTGACGAGGATATTGATTGACGCTAATAGGTTACCTAGAATATGGAATCTAGAAGTCCATAACCCTTTAGTCGACCAAGGCTTTACGGATAAGAAGATTGTAGGATGACCGTGTAAGCAAGGACACCGGATAAGGTTTTGATTCTCACAAAACTCGAACTACTTGTGCCTCCTTTCAAAATCTCGCGTACGCGTATTTTGACTATCTTGACCAATGCTGTTATTACAGCCTAGTTTTGCAAGCTTACTTTGTTCTCGAGCTTGATTCAAGACATATGCTTAGTAGGGACGCCTGCTAACTTATTGTCTAATCAGAATCAGTGTATTTTGGTCTGATCAACCATGATGCATTTGGTTCGCTCTTCGTTTAATTTCACTACGTGGATGGAGATATATAGGTATCTAGGATCTCATCCGCGACTGCTTGACAATTCCTCTTGAATTATACGTTCGCCTTTGAATCACGTGATTGTATTCAGTGACATCTTTCTTGAACTCTTTATTACTTTTGTCTTTCACTGATTGGAAAAGACAGAAGCTCGTAATTGGTAGAAAGATACTGAGTGACCCCATAGCTATGGTAGCTGTATACACAAGTGTAGTTATCATCGGCCAGCCATGTGATTGAGTTACTCGTTCTCCTCTTGACCCCCAAACTGTTATCGGGACCTTCTAGCCATCTGAATTTGAGAATGATTAGGATTTTACCCTTAGTCAGAACTCCAACCTAGGAGACTATCTATTCTCAAGAAACCAAACGTCGTGAGTCACTAATCATTGCCGGAAGTTTGCCTTAACTAGAAACTCTTGAGCCTTAACCCAACCCTTCCTCGACCAAAGCCCACAGTTAATGAGTGGACAAGGGAAAGGACAATCATTTATCGTGACTATGGTAGACACTCATCCCGAGAGTGGTTTCCAACAAGTATTGCCCTAGTTATGTAAATTTTATTATTAAGACTTAACTAGTGTTAGAACACCACAGTCACTAGTTTAGCAAATACCATAGCTTAAATACCCAGTCATATTATGATCTACCAGTGGTCAACAGCAATGCATGATCACTATAATTCTTGTGACAATAGTCTGGCAGGCTTGACGCCAACAAAGATTCACGACTCAGTTGTTAGAAAGCTTTCCAGATGATGTGCCTTAGAGTTGGTTACCCCATCGATAACTCTTGAATACCGAGGACGAGTATGTCATTCTACTTTATCGACCATGTGTCCTTGCACACGCACTCATTTATTGAGGAACAGTCTTTGACTTGACTTATATCAACCGTATCCCGTTACGCCGTGCCTCATTCTTTATCAACAAGAGTCGGGGTACAATATCCGGACTTTGAAATTCTTTTGACCTCATTATCCCTAAAACCATAGCCTAGCTCCTAAGATGGGTAGACTGTAAACTTTCAAAATTTTAGGATGTACGAGAATTACCGATTGATTAGAACAATTCCTATTAGGATGATAATTAGTGCCCCATGGACCCCCACTTTCCATTTAGATCATTTTGTGTCCCCGGCCGTGCCATTAATATTCGGAGCACGAGACCAGCTGTTACCTTCCAACAAATTTCACATGCAAAAACTAGACGAGTCCACCTTCATCTAGGTATATCATGTCCCACTCAAATATGTCCCCTTGTACTCTATTTTCATGGTATGACTTTCAGGACAAAAGGATTAGGTATAACCCTTACCATAATACCGGTATGCTTTTCGACTCCAATTAGAGACTCAACCTCGACTCAAACCTTTCGACCCAATATATGGTTGTAGTTTACCCGAAGCCCACTACGCATATGCCACTAGTGTGCCACTCAATTGAGGCTTTATGTGCTGCTTAAACACAAAAGTCACTAGAAACACATTTTGGGACTTTAGGAACCAAGCTAACCAACTTGACGGGCAACCAGCTCAACCCTTGAGTGAAATCTATTCTAGGTTACCCTAAACTAGTAGAAATAGTCTTATCATAGGGATCTTGTCCAGTCCGAATAGATTGAAATCCAAGGTTCATTCGACCAACGATTGATATCCAATCAAGGAATCCATTAAGACCCAGTAAAACCCATCCAGACAAACCCCCATATTTGGACTATAAAACCGAACTATTTGAAATAGGTCCCTATACCTATTATGTAGTCCCCATCCCTTAGAATGTAAAGTCATTCGTAACCAATATTCCATCTACCTGAAAGTCGCGATACGAACTTGTGTTGCACTTTATCCCTTGCACGTGTGGTTAAATGACCACGGAAAAAAATCACAATCTTGATTTCTCCAATTTTCGTTCTATTATAGAACTTAGTTCAGAATTTCGAGAACAGAACTTCTGTATTACGCATATTGCAAGCTTCTATAAGAAACGAAGGGCTCTTCGAGTTAGCAAATGACTGGACTAGAGTAGCCCAATCTAGTAAATAAGTCGATGATTCATAGACCTTCGTTCCGTCTACATCATTGGATACTCTCTACCGCCCTGGGAACTTCATAAATTGCTCTCGATTATTCCTTATCTACCTGTCCTTCTTATTGCTGAGCGACGAATAATCATGATAATTAGAATTTATTATTTTTTTAGTTCACTTATGTAAATTTGTTTGTGAAGTTTTCGGGTTGCTAGATAGATAGGAGAGGGTTATAGAGGCCAAACGCAGTAGATATCTATCGTAACAAATTTAGCAATTAGTTGCACGATTATAAAGTTTTAGAGACATAAGGATTGAGGGAGTAGTGTGACCAAAGGTGGGTAGAAAGTCTTCGGAGTTTCGTTGTTACAAAATGGCTAGGAGGAGGATATAAACTATTGTTGAGGATTAAAAGTTCGAGGAGATTAAGGTAATGGTAGATTCATTTTGAATTGTAAGGAATGGTTATGAATTAAAATTTCGAGGACGAAATTATTTTTAAGGTGGGTAGATTTGTAGCCCCTCTTCCCAGAATTTTGATAATATTTATTTATTTTATTGGAATGGTGATTTTTAGATTTTATAGATAATTATTAATTATTTATTACGGTAGATGATTTTAGCCAAGATGGAGTTTTGGAGTGCAGGGTGACTAGAAATCATGGCACGGGTAGTGCAAAGGTGTGCTTTGACTAGTGTATTAGCCCTGGTAGGGAAGGTCGAGCCATAGTGACGTCCTAACTAGTAAAACGAGGCCAAGTTGCGACTTGACTCCTATAAATAATTTAATTATTTATTATTAAGGTTTATTGACGTGTAGAAGACCGGTTGTACAAACCAGTCTAGACTTGACCGAGAACCCCATGTAGTCATGCGGTACGTACAAATGACATACGTATTGATGTGATTTGGAACGAGTAGGTTGCATTTCTGTTTTAATGAGTTAATGAATATTTTCCAAGTATTCATAATTTTAATATTATAAATGTTATTATTAGTGGTTATTCGACGATATTATACGAATAGGTCCTTGTACACCTTGAAATTCCTAGACGGTACATGATGGTATATACACACCATTATGGAGTTATTATTATTATTATTATTATTATTATTATTATTGTTATTATCATTATTATTGGGGATATTTGATTATAATAATATTTTATTATTCATGGTTATATTATTATTATTATTAAATAAATGTTATAATATATCGATTATATATTATTATATTTTTATGTATAAATATATGTTGATGAAGTATATACATATGAGGATATAAATATATATAGATATATGAGTGTAGGTGTATATATATAAAATATATTGGTACTTATACATATAAGTGTATATATATAACTACATACATATAATTGCTACTAATAATAATAATAAGAGTAGCAGCAATCCCATTTTTTCATTTCAACTAACCCCATAGCCCAGAAGAAACCCGAGCCCAAGGGGGAGGGCCACGAACCAAGCAGAGCCCCTACACTTGAACCAAGTTGAACCGAGCCCGAGCCATCAGGCCACAGGCCCAAGGCCCAGTCCCTGTCCCTGGCCAACAGGCCACTGGCCTGAGCGCAGCCTAACAGAGAAAACTCTCAAAGAGAGTCTCAACCGAGCGCGTATAAGTACGAAGAGGAAGCGAGGAATTCTCGCTCAAAACCCTAGACAAACTCGTGCCACCACACCCCGAGGCTGGGCGACCTCCCCTGGCCGCGCGCGCGCGCAGCGGGCCACCGCCGGCCGGCCAAGAGTCGTCGGAGCACGCGCGTGACAGTGGACACGGCGACAGCAGCAGTCCGACCTCCACTTCGCGGTGGATGTTCTTCCACGATGTGCGATCGTTTCCCAACCTATTTGCACAGTTTCGAACTCCATATAACCCTCTTCAATCCCTGTTATTTAGATTTCTTCAAAACGCATTGGTTCGATTGCAAATCGAGTCCAAATTATGAAAAAAAAACCTAGTTTTAAGAGAACTCAAAACAGAACTTGAAGCAGTCCAAAACCCAACTTTGGAAGGCAATTTTCTGCCGACCTACTGACTATTTTCTAGATCCAATTAATATCAGTCTTAGAGAACATATACGGCTCCGCAACGCACTTTACAGAAGTCGATGCGATCAACTGAGCGTCAAGAAATTGTCGTCTCAAATTGATCGAAAACCTGTTTAAAAATATTAAAAAATCCCTCGGTACGACGTGTGTCCCGTCAAACCGGGCGACGTGGTCGCGAACCGAAAGTCTCGAAAGCTGTGTATCGGCTTCGTGGTCGTGTGGACTTTGACGGAATTCAAATTGGTCGCGTATGCGCGACGAATTTGATGCGTATCCGTCGAAATTCACCGTACCGTACACTTTTCAAAATTTTCAATTACTTTGTGCACGCTCGTCAGATCGAGACAAAACTTGTGCCAACAGGACCGTATCGTTTTTCTGGTCCTGTATGCCAAGTTTGGTCCGATTCTGAAATAGTTGATAAAATCACCGTTTTGTGGGCCCTACGGTTCCACTCAACGGGCGATTTTGTGCACGGCCCGCCGAAATCCAACTTTGGACATATGGTTGGGTTCGTATCGGAAAACTAGATCCGTAGACATATAGTTTGACGACTTTAGAGACCGTTGACTCTGGCACGCTTTTTGGTGCAAAGCGGGTCCAACGGCGGACATCGTTTTGGCCCAAAATTACCGTTTTGCCCCTGTGTCCATAATTAGACTTAAGGACAGGCAATCCTAGCTGATTTGACTATTCTGAGATCATGGTAATGTTTATTTCAGCTTCTGGGGACTGTTGTACGGGTTTTGACTATTGTGGCACATTGAGTAGTTCAGACTGTCGGTTTCACCAGCAGAGGACCACAGGCGAGTACAGTTTATTGTCTGCATTTTGATATTGATTTTTACTATATTTCATTGATTAGTCATTAGTTATGTGATTATTTTCTATTATAAATTGTTGAGTCGGAAATGAGAAGTACCAAGGATGTGTGATCTGACCTTAGACCGTGTAGACCGTGTAGACCGTGTTGCATTTATTTTTTGTAGACCGTGTAGACCGTGTTGCATTTATTTTTTGTAGACCGTGTAGACCGTGTTGCATTTATTTCTTGTAGACAGTGTAGACAGTGATTTATTTATTTCTTGTAGACAGTGTAGACAGTAATTTATTTACTGCAAAGTAGACAGTGTAGACCGTGATTATTACTGCATTTAAACTGTGTAGATCGTGATTATTATTTTGTAGACAGTGTTTCTTTATTGCAATATTTTCTGTAGACCGTGTAACTGTAGACCGTGTAACTTTAGACCGTGTAGACCGTGTCGCATAATTGTCCCGAGACCGATCACATATCAAAGATACTTCTAACAGTGGGGAAAGTATATGTGTCTATTTATTTACTATTGATTTTTTGTCTTTTCTTTTGGCTTTGCTGTTTATTTTCAAAACTCATGATTGATGTCTAACCTTTGTTTTATAGTCATTTTCTTTATTGAAATTGCATTCAGTGGATTGTGCTCGTTCCATTCCTGACTGGAAACCAACATTTTCAGGTTAGCCATGGATTCACTTAGCATAGAAGATACGGGGATGCCTGCAGATAGAAGCTTGGCGACTAGCTAGATAGTTGAGTGGTAGTCATTCTATAATTGTACAAGTTTATGTTTTCTGCAAAAGTAAAACTTGTGCTCTTTGTAAATTAAATTAATTTTGGAAATGAGTATTATTTGTGATTTTGATCTTCATGGCCGTGACAGCGTTCTACCGCCGACACTGCGGCGTAGGCTGGCTTGGACACGTCTCGTATCCGTTTTAAAAAAAAAAGGTGCGGGTCGTGACAGCTTGTTATGTTCCCAATAGGGTTCTTATTCGACCTAAATCGAAGATGACTCCCTATGAGTTATGGTTTGATAGTACACCTACAGTCTCTTACTTTAGAATCTTTGATTGCAAATGTTTTATTCTTAATGCTAAAGATAATTTGGGAAAGTTTGATGAAAAGGTCGATGAGGGTATATTTTTAGGATATGCGGCCAAAAGCAAAGGGTACCGAGTCTTCAATAAAAGGACTATAATCATCGAAGAGTCAATGAATGTCACTTTCGACAAACTAATCGATGATGATGATGAAGACATCAGTACATCGAACAAAGCACCTGCAGAACCATAAATCGGAACCAGCTACCTTGAGAGTCTGCCAAAAAGAATAAAGTTTATGGCCGACCATCCCAAGAACTTGGTAATAGGTAAGATTACCAAGGGTATAAGTACTCGTTCCTCTGCCAGAGATATAGTTTCTTGTGTTGCATTTATTTTACACTAGGACCTAAAATTATTGAAGAAGCATGTAGCGATAATTATTAGTTAGATGCTATACAGGAGGAATTAAACCAATTTGAATGAAATCAAGTTTGGATACTTGTTCCCAAGCCTATTGATCATTTGGTCATTGGTACCTGCTGGTTATTCCAAAATAAATTGAATAAGAATGGCTTAGTCACTCGTAACAAGGCCCGACTTGTAGCTCAAGAATACAACCAAGAGGAAGGTATTGACTACGATGATACCTATGCCCCAGTTGCGAGATTAGAATCTATTCGCATGTTATGTGCATTTGCATGTTTTCAAAATTTTAAACTTTTTCAAATGGACGTAAAAAGTGTGTTTATTAACGATTTTATAAAAGAAGAAGTTTATGTAACTTAACCTCCAGGATTTATTGATTTCAAAAACCCTGACTATGTTTTCAAGTTGAAGAAAGACTTATACGGTCTAAAACAAGCCCCTCATGCATGGTACAATAATTTAAGTTTTTTTTACTTGATAACAGTTTTTCAAAAGGCAAGCTTGACACTACATTATTTATAAAGGGAGCTCTTCTTTTAATTTAGATTTATATTGACAATATTATCTTTGGATCTACTGATGAGTCTCTTTGTCAAGAATTTTCCAACTGTATGTAGATTGAGTTTGAGATGAGCATGCTGGAAAAACTCAAATTCTTCTTTAGACTGTAAGTCAAACAAATCAACAATAGAATGTTCATCAATCAAGCCAAATATACAAAAGACTTACTAAAGAAGTTCGATCTGGAAGCTGTCAAACCTCTTGGCACTCCGATGACAACATCAACCAATCTTGATATAGATGAACAAGGCAAACATGTCGATATACATAAGTATCGAGGTATGATTGGTATTTTACTTTATTTAACTGCTAATTGCCCTGATATAATATTTAGTGTTTGCTTCTGTACATAATTTTCAAGAACCCTAAAGAATCACACTTGTGCGCAGTTAAGCATATCTTTTGATACCTTAAAGGTACTTCTTCTATCGGCTTATGGTATCCTAAAACCACATCCTTTGACCTAATTGGTTATTCGGATGCTGATTTTGCTGGATATAAAGTGGATAGAAAAAGTACTATCGGTACGTGTCATTTTCTAGGTAAGGCTCTAGTCTCTTGGTTTGGTAAGAAGCAAAATTATGTCGTATTATCAACTACTGAGGCTGAGTATATCCTCGCAGGATGTTGCTGTGAACAAATTTTATGGATGAAGCAAACTTTAGAAGACTTTGGTTTATATTACACACGCATAACCATTTTCTTTGACAACACTAGTACTATTATTTTGACTAAGAATTCTGTATGTCATTCTCGTACTAAGCATATTGAGATTTGACATCATTTTCCTAGAGACCATAAATCAAATGGAGATATAAACCTAGAATATATAGACACAGAGAATCAATTGGCTGACATCTTTATAAAACCATTAGCAGAAGATAGTTTCAATTATTTACGTCGAGAATTAGGAATTTTAGATGTCAATAACATTAATTAATTTTATCTTACTAATTATTTTCAATATGCAAAAACTATTTTTGAGACAAGCCTACAAATGATCTGTCTGTCACCATGGCTAAAGCTAAAGCGAAACGGTACTTAAGCGTTCTCATATGAACCTCCGTTAGCTGGGACAGTACCCCTATAGCTAATCTGAGACAGTTCCTACATAACAAAATTTAATTTGTAAAATAATTTTAATTATATTAATTAAAATTTAAAATTACTAAACTTGAAATTAAATAATTGAAAGAAATAATGAATAAAAAAGTAGCATTTATTTCTGTGCAAGATACCTCAAAAGAACTGCAGACGAACTTACACCGAATTCGGTCCGAGTTCGGCCCGAGTTCTGTTGGTGTCGGGTATTTTAAGTCAGAACCGAAGTGGCCCCCTTTCTATTCATCTCCTTCCTCCTACAAACAGAGCAGCAGCCGCGCAGAAGAGCCCCAAACCCTAGTTCTTTTACCTTTGATTCCTTCCAATTCCTTTGGAATTTCTCCTCCAAACTTTAGATCCGTGCGTGGAATCTCATTCTCTTCTACATACTTTATTTCTTGAAGGTATAATTTCTTCTTTTTCTCTATGTTAATTTCTTAGAAATACTATATTTTCTTAGAAATCATGTCTAGGATCAATAATCCTTTTAAGAGAAAGAAGACGGGGGCTAGTGAAGAAGCCTCCCCTTCAGATCCTATCCAAGGATCGCTCTTTTTTCCCGTCCAAAAGGATGACAGGGCTTTCAACGAGTTTTTCTTCGAAACTCTTGAACAATCATTATTATGGTATGCAGATTTTTTAATTCGCAACATATGTCCCGACACACCGATTAAATAGATGATCTTTCCGTCATACAATACTTTCTTTGAAGCATTGGGATTGCACAACCTTGTCACTCATTTATTTCCCATTGTTACTAATGATATTCGGCTATTTTACTGCCACATCACCTTGGCCGATAACACTTTTACTGTTAAGAGCCGTGTCGCAGGCATTGATATTCAATTCAATTATGCCGACCTAGCAAAAATCCTAAACATCTCAAATGTAGGTGCTCCGCTAGACGATATCACTGAGTTTGAATTTCTAGGAGACACAACTTTAAACAGTTTCAAGAACCAACTCTGTTCTCCTGATCATGTCCGTCCCAGAAAGTTAAAAGCTACACATTTTAACTTATTCTTTTATGAGTTACATCGCATTGTCTTCTACTATTTTTCCTAAATCCACTTCCAAAGACGATGTGACTACCCTTAAAATGTCTGCACTTTATTATTTTTGTAATGGGATTCCATTCCGTCCCTAAGACGATTATCCAGATGATGGGTCGATGTCGCAAGACGAATAAAAATCTTGTTTACCGCGATGATCCTTCCTATCATTTCTAACATTTTGAGATCGATTTATCTTATTTTGCTCATGATTTTGAGCCAAATATCTTCATCTCTCTCGTCACAGCGCAGTTGTCCCTCCTGCTCCTTCTACTACACCACCTCCTCCACCACAGAAATTCCCTATGACTTTTGAGGGTATCCACCAGCACTTATTTGATATGTGGCATGCTTAGCTGGATGAGCACAACTCTTTACGAGCGTTTGTTACTGACATATTTTGGGAACAAGTTCTGTGATGCCAGACGGTTTCAAGCTCTTATAAATTCCTTTGCAGATCTGTGTTTTGCCAAGACTGGTCAACATGCCAGTTCTCTTTCAAGAGATTCCACTATTTCTAGCTACCGCTACAAGAATGAGGCGGTTCATCACTTCTTTGAGCCCGATAACGTTTATGACTGGTACCGTGGTTCTGGTGCTACTCCACACCCATCTCATAGAGCTGGCACTTATAGAACTGGTCCTTCTGGACATGGTGGTGATGCTGATCGCGATGATGATGAATCTATTTAGCAGCTGAGGATTTGATCTGGACGTTAATGTATTTTGTCTAGATGTTTTCAGATTAGACTCTATTATTTTGTCTGTGTTCTTAGAAATGCTTCGACATTCCAAGATAGTAGTACTTTTATTTTTTTAGGACTTCTGTGACTGTTTGAAGTATTCAAACTCTTTCTATTATGCATTTTCTATCATTCAGTATGTATTCTTTTTGGTATGCACTTCTGCGTTTTATGCTTAGCACTATATATCTTAGTTGATGCTTCATTCATAAAACTCCCTGTAAACTTAATATTAATTCTTTATATATTATCTCTGCATTTCTTCAATGTTCGTCTTTTATGCATGGATTGCGGGGGAGCTTCTTTCTTTACAATTATTTTGCTAAGTGACAACGGAGGAGAAAATGGATCTAACATCTTTTATAGGAAACTTTCTACCAAAGAGGACAGTACAGTATAGAACAAGTACAGAACAGTACCTTACAAATTTTGATATTTTTTTAAATCAAGATCAAGATGTTATATCGGTCAAGGTTTGTCAACTATCAAAATAGGGGAGATTTTGGCCCATTGGTCATGATCAAACCGGATTTTAATAATTGATCTAACTATGCCTCAATATAAGGGCTACTTGGACGATTGCTAAGAATTGTTACTGCTACAGTTCAAAACTTGGAGTCATTTTGCCATTAAGTCTGTATTTTTCAATATCCATATATTTTTTATAATTTATTGAGTCTAGGAAACAATGTACACTGAGTCATATTAGCAAATAGACTACCCCAAAATATTTTCAAAATACCCTTTGGTTTTGAAAATTAGCCCACTTATAAAGATCCTAACTGCTTGACTTCTCAAAAGCCTAAAACTCGATTTGCAAAACCCTAACCAACCAATTCTGTACCAACAAAATTTGGATCAAGTACGGCCCGAATTTGATTAGTATAACATTGGCATTTGAACCCAATCTCCCCGCAGTTACGGATGCAACGGCTATCTGCCAAGATTCTCTCAAAAAATTTTGTCCGAATTCTATTCGAATTTTGCCCGAATTCTCCCTTTGGAAAACTTATAAATAAAGCTACCATTTGAACACACCAATTCATTCTCTCTTCTATTCTCTTTAAGCCCATTACAGTCTTCCAAAAGTCTTTAAGCTTTTATTTTCAAATCCCAAGCTAGTTACAATCATCTAGTCGATTTGCCAGTACAGTACAGTCTAGAAGTTTCAGAGTGATTATAATCAGAGGCTTGACAAGAAGTAAGACACTTCACAATTGAAGTTGGTCGAGTGCTTCGGATCAAAGCTCGCGTTGTAGAAGTTGCAAGGACTTCGCATGAAAACTTGCTTTATTCTATAGTGGATTTCAACTGGAAGCTGGAGTTCTTACGACTGGATTAGTCCTCACAAGAAGAAAACCAGTATACATTCTTGTGTTTGTGTTTGATCTCTACTCTCTACTTTACATTTCCATATATGTGATATATATTTTGTGATATTGCTACTAACATTTTTAATAGCTAAATTTTTGCTGCCGACTCTATTCACCTCCCCCCCTCTAGAGTATAGCTACATCTTGTTCCTACATATTATTTCTGTTATGGAGAAGTGTCATAAGAAACTACGACGACTTCTCTATACGATGTATTTGACTTACATCTTTCAGTACTTTGAGGTTACCTTAGATGATTGTGCTTATGATGCTCCATCTACCCATCTTCATGAGCATCGTAGAGTGGCTTCTATTCCTGTAATTCAGGCTCCTTCTGCTCTAGTTGACCCATCAGCCGACAGCTCACATCCTTTCCATCCTCCTAGTGGTGTCACCCTAGAGTCCCTTCAGGCCTTGATATTGGATCAGTTTAGGTCAATAGACTTTCGCACCACTCTTCAGCTTCAGGTCATATCGGATACCATGAGGGACATTTCTTACATCTTTGCTCATAATTCTAGTGGTCCTATTCCTATGGTTCGTGATCCCTCGGTGCTTGGTTATCGCATTGATTATCCACAGGCTCAGCGATACTTTGACCCTATTGTTGTCCGTTATGATCCCAATCGATCTGCTGAGATCGCCCCTTCTAGAGCGGCAGGTGCTGATGATAATGAGGATGACGATTGAGGAGGTTCTTTAGTGATATAGCGTCACTTTTTACGCTCTAGTTATGTTTGTTATGTATTAGTGATAAATGCTTCTTTCAAGCATTATCAGTTTGCGTTTCTTTTAGCTGGCTTGAATTAGTGTATGCACTTTCTACTTTCTTTTTTATATGTCAGTAAAATATTTCTATTCTAAGTTTTGCTATTTTTCTAAGTTTTGTCATTTTTCTAATTGGGGAACAAAACTATTTATCTAAGTTTTGTAAAATGGCAAAACTTGTCGGTGTAATCTCTATTCAGTGATAAATGCTTCTTTCAAGCAATATCTAAGTTTTGCCTTTTTTATGTTGAGTACGACACTATCGTTATGTCATTTTGCTTATATCACAAAATGGGGGAGAAAATATGATAGTTTAAACTGTTGATTATCAAGCTACGCTGACAAGTTTGCTCTTAAAAGTTTTGGTTTGAGATTTTTTTCTAGACTTTACAGATGTTCAACCTACTTATCGTATTATGGGGGAGTAACAAGACTTGACCGTTTGTTACGGGGGAGCAAGTACATTATATCGATGAACAAGCTACTTCCTTACTACATCAAGTCTCCTTCGAAACCAAGCTGAACTTAAGTATCAATCGTAGTTTTGTCAAATTATCAAAATGGGGAAGTTGGCCCATACAGCCATGGTCGAACCGATTTCAATAATTGACTTAAAAATTTGATTTTGATATAAAAAGAAAGAAGATCGCACCGTATTTTGTCAAAGCAAAAAATATTATTTTATTATGTATTTTCCTTTTA
Organism: Iris pallida; assembly: GCA_029216955.1. Lineage (NCBI taxonomy): Eukaryota > Viridiplantae > Streptophyta > Magnoliopsida > Asparagales > Iridaceae > Iris > Iris pallida. The sequence goes on from JANAVB010013400.1 coordinate 10,758,713, forward strand.
TTGAGCCTAAAATATTGTGAGTCGGTATCACTGACAACTTGGAAGACCTTTCTCACAAAACCATATTTCTGACCCAAAACAAAATCCTAATTCTTTGATTATCCAAAACTCTACAAAAAATCAAAACTGGCCTAGAAATTCCCTAATCGAACTCGAACCGAGTTCTGCCCAAACTCGGACCGAACTCGGTCTACCCAAACGGCTCTTGGTCAGCAGCAAATTCTTATTCTTTTGGATCTACAATGTTCAAAATTATTAACGTTAACCTTACCGAGTTCTGCCTGAACTCTGCCACAAAAATACCTATAAAAAGATAAAATTTTATCATTTATAATCACTCATTCATTTTTCATCTTTTTTATCTATTTCAAAGTCTTCCTATCTAGTAAAAGCTTTAAAACTTTCTATTTCCAAGACAACTCATATTCTTCTAAGTGCCGGTGGTTTTTGACTAGGAGTATTCGAGTTGTACAAGCTTGGAGTATAAAAGCTTTCTTCAGAAAGGTGTTAAAGTTTGATCGTAGAGTAAAGCACGCGGTGTAATCTCTATTTCAAAACAGTGGATTGTAGCGAGCAAGAGTTCTCACGAACTGGACTAGTCCTCTCAGAAGGAAACCAATGTAAACCTTGGTGTTTGTGTATTACTTTCTTGCCTCCACTTACTTATTGCTTTACTTTATTGTATTTAAGTTTTCATATATATATATGCCTTTACATGCTTAGTTTTTAATTAGAAAATATTTTTTTGCTGCACTCTATTCACCCCCCTCTAGAGGTGACATCGATCATACAATTACCCCAGTTGTGGTAGTTTGCATGGACCATAAAGATCTGAATGTATAAGCTCAAGTGGATGTGATACTTTCCAAGATTTTCCAACTGGAAAATAATTTTTGTGATGCTTGCCAACTGCACATCCTTCACATACTTTTTTCTAAATCTCAATATTGGCATGCCTTCAACAGTATTCTTTCTACCCATGAGTGAAGGAGGTTTGAAACTCAGATGTCCAAATCAAAAATGTCATAGCCACGACTTGTCTTGGATGCTAGTATGCATGCATGAGTCAATATGAGAATGAAGCTTCAAAGGAACCATCTTACTTAGTGTCTTGTTCTTGAGTCCCGGAACATATAAAATACTATAGAGGCTTTACTTATTTCTTTGTTTGGACAAGAATATCACATTTACCTTTCACAAAGAGCCTGTTGTTATCCTCAGTTAGGACTTCACTTGCAATTGATTCATCAAGTACAAAAACACGTTCTTGTTTCCAGTCATATGGTTGCTATAGCCACTGTTGATGTACCCATACTTCATCATGTAACTTCTTCAACATTGCAAGCTAGAAAGAGAGTATCATTCTCTCTTTTTTGTTCTCCCTCATGCATGAAACTTGAGATTCTTTCTTCATTATTGATCTTCTTGGACCAACAATATTTTTTATAATGACCATATTTTTCATAATTGTAATATTGAACTTTCAGCAACTCACATAGACCCCTCTTAATTACTAATGTCTCTAAGACCTATATGCCACAACTTTGTGGTATCCTATACCTGTTTTTGTATAATGACGATTGAACCACACACAAAAATGATGCTCCTATAGCTTGGATAGAAGTTTGATGATATTCTTTATGACCACCAGGTTGCCTTTAGTTATCTTCAAAAATGCATAATAGCCAATAATTTAGCATCCAGCCGCATCGAACTCATCCAAACAAATTAAGCTATTCTTTAACTCTAGAATAATGCTCACATTCATGAGTATTCACCACGATACTAAACATATGAATTTTGATATTCCCTACGTCAATGGTCTTACAAGATGCATCGTTTCCCATTAGACAACGTCAATGAACTCCTTATAGGTACTCCCTATTTAGGCACATGGTATGCACATTCCGATTTAAGGATCCAAGATTCTATCAAAGCATCATTTCTGTTATGCAATGTGGGTATATCACACAATAACTCTTCCTCTGCTTCCATTGCAATATTGACATGATTGAATTTCTTAAACTAACGTTTTACTCTTCTTTTCTATCAATTGCTTATATTTTGGATATTGCTTCTTCATGTGATATGCATGTTTGTAGGAAAACATCCATTGTTATCATGTACTAATGATTTGAATTTTCTACTGTTTGTCTTAATTTATTCTTTTTTCTCCCTCTTTCACTTGCATTTGACCCTGATAACTCTTTTTGATGGATTCAACCTTCTCATAATTTTTTGGTTATAACCTCCTCTATCTTATGTTTCTTCTTTCCATGAAGGTCGTTGTTACCAAGTTGTCATACAATGATAGAAGAGAAGATATAAGTAAAATTGTTTGGTCCTCCTATAACTTTACTCTAATATTACTTCAAGACACAGAAGATCGTTTATCACCTTATTTAAGTTATTTATATAGTGTAAAAGTGAGGCCCATTCATTCATTCATAGATTTTATAGTTGTTTTTTAAGGTACAAGTTGTTTAATAAGGATTTTTGTCATATACAAACTCTCTAGCTTCAACCATAAAGTTTTTGTAGAACTTTCTATGATGATGTTGTACTCACTTTATTCCATGACAAACCTCTATCGTGCACTGTGTCTTTTGATCCATGTGTTCCTATGCATCATGTTTAATTTCGGCAAGTTTCTAGTCATCGTCGGCAATTACCTTATATAATTCCTCTTTTACGAGAATTTTCTTTGCCATTCTCTACCATATCAAGAAGTTACTTTTGCCATTAAACTTATACACCGCGTACTTTGTGCTATTGCTTTATTTTTAATTCTGAAGTAGAGAACTCTCCGTCTGACCAATAATTTTCAAGAACAGAGATCTAAGAAGATAGGGAGTGGACCAATATCATCACATACTGTTGACCTAGATCGAAAAAAATGAAGAACTTTTAGTTCCCTTACACTAGTATGGTCTTGCTCGGACGACGAACTCATTATTACGCGTACCAATTCTGAAAACCAAAACAATGCAAAAAAACAATGTTCTATTTAGTGATACCAAATAAAAAAGAACAAATATTGAAAACGGTAACACAATCAAGAACACAAGATATAATGTGGTTCAATCGATATGAATTGCGTCTATAGGACAAGGAAAGAATTACTTTTTTGAATATAAAAAAAAATCTTACAAGAATTTGTACAAATAACTGGATGCATAAGCTCTTTCTTACGAGATCTCTAAACGCTCTCTTCCATACGATATATGTCATGCCCTTGTACAGAGAACGGGGGTACGACATGGCCATCTACGTACTATAGAATACTCTAGTATCCTAAAATATGGTCATAATTGTACCTAGACATGGGGTATGTACTACTATACAGAAATATAGAATATGTGAGATAAAATAGTAAGGTGTCTCCGATGCTCTATCAAAATAATCATGAAGCTATATGTACGAAAGAGAGCTAGCACATTGTCAAATATACATGATCACATCATCAGTTGTAGTCTGAATATAATACAATCATGTGGTGGAACGAGTCTCTTGAATATACTTGCAAAATAGGTGCCTGCTAGCTAAACGTCCAAAAGAAACAAAATAATATACAAGTGGCGAAGAAAAAACCCACTTAAGCCCCTCTGCGGTTATCTTACACGTACATGCTATCAGGTGTGAAGTGAGCTAGATCATCTGGCTTTGCTACAATATCTAACCAAAAAAACTAGAGGGGTCAAGCCCCTGATAGCATGTACCATAAGAAAGCACGAATGAATGAAGAAAAACCCAAACTATAGTGGTACATAGGAACCTATGTCATAATTTAGGTCCATAGCCTAAAATTAAAGCAGTAATCCATCCCTACACCAAACAAGGACAAGTGATGAACTACAACATCATGCCAGTCTCAGTCCCTAAACCACGGACATGCAATATAATAAAGCATAAATGATTTAAAATAAAACGACCAATCAGTTCCTATGGTTAGCTAGATTAGTATATGTGTTACCCCAGGAATGCAATAAGTATCCTCAAATCATATAATACTGAAGCGGGACAGACCTAACAATATAACTACATAATCAAAAATAGTCTACGTAGCCACCCCTCGAAAGGTAACCAATATAACAGGATAATAACAATCTTAGCAGTCCTATAGGACAAATATTTGGTCAGTAACAGTAACAAAGTGTCAGAGACTACACTCCACCAAGATGGATGACATACCACAGTATCCGATGGTTGAACAATAACACATTATCTCGAGATCCTTTTCCTTCCTAATGAATCTACGAGTTTTAAGTTACCTAATTAACTATAAAATTATTTGGAATCTCATATTATGGATACACGATCATCCATCCTAGATGATGCACCATACTACAAGTACATTGGTGTGAATCCGTATTGGTTTTTGAAGGTTCTAGCCTAGATTCATCGTGACCGTTGGTTTAGCATTCAATGTAGAGATTCTATCTGTTTGCCATTAAAACTCTTTGGTTGATTGATGCTTTTAACTACAAATAGACCAGAGTATAATGTAGGACTTAGATGTAGTCGTAGGAGTACACTTTTGTTTTTATCTGGACAATGTGTCGATGGAGTGAGTGGTAATACGTTGACTCCATTGACGATCTGACGACGATCTTGAACTCTTTAAAGGTCTGGGTTGCTCTAGATGCCAGAGCATTGTGAGGAGAAGTGGACATTGAGTGTCTCTTCTGGCCTCTGTATGTGGATATAACAGTTTGTCTGTATATATCTCTCTCCTTCTGTATGTGTGTTTTGAAGGAGTGATCCTTCTATTTACAGATAGCAGGCTGGCTGCTCACGCGCACATTTATCGAGTGCACCTGGACGTGGGGATGCCACGTGGCTGATGCTGGCGGGGGTGCATAGACGATGTGCCCTGAGTTGTAGTAGAATCTGCTCGAACTGCTTCATCAGGCTACGGAGGAGCTGGCACGTGGCAGTTTGCTGAGATTTGGTTGTTGCTGAGATCTTGGTGGTTAGCATCCATTCTTGGAATAGAACTGAGTCAAAGGACGCGTAGAGTATGCCTGTGGCTCAAAGATCTCGGTTTTGGAGGAGAGTGGTCTGTCGTAGTGCGCCTAGGATCGGGCGCATGGAGGTGACTTAGTCAATGAGTTTTAGGCAATATAGACGAGTCTGGGTGCATGGCTTTTAAGACGCATGTAGAGCTTCGTATTAGGGTGCGCCTAGAATCAGGCACAGGGAAGGTGACTTGGTCTCATAACTTTTAGGAGCCATGAGCAAGTCCATGCACATGGCTTTTGAGGCACATGCAGAGTTTTATCTTATGTTGCTTGAGATCAGAAGTGAGCTGAGGGGGCGTATGTCCACTGGAGCGCATGTCGTCTTCTGGGTGCATGGCTACGAGGTGCATACGAATGATCGGTCGGCCACATGGCAATTATTGTCGACCCAAGGTGTAATGATGGTGCTAACATCAGCGGTGCTTTGTTTTCTGCACAGGGCTACTGATTGGACGGCTCTTGGAATGCGTTGTCGCCTTTGTCATTCAGTATTAAATTCTTGATGGACAGGATTGTATTAGTTAGTGCCAATCTGGGCGCATGGTTCTATGGACCGCTGGACGCATCCATAGGGAGCGCATGATATCAACGGCGCATCTTCTAATGTGTCGTATCCACTTTGGCCTGCCTATTGAGTTCTTTGAGGTGTTAATGGTTGCCTTGACTTAGCCAAATACGAGGAGACAGATGCATTTTCTATTAATGCAAATTCATTGCATAGAATTTGGAACATTGGCTATTTGGCACTCGGGTGTAGGCTGTTTGTGCTTATAAATAGCCGCATAAGAGAAAGCTTTGCTTTCATTCTTCATTTCGATATAAAGATGAACATGGCCGAAGCTCTGCCTTGGCGAACTGCCGAACTCGAGCTCTTTCCGAGGGTGAAGATGCGCTGCCCCAGTCTTCCTGTCGCTCTGAGCTTCTATGATAGTGTCTGTTGCATCCAAATATCGGGATCGTCGAGTCCCGACATAGGCCGATGGTGCCTGTTACATCCAAAGATCGGGACGGCCACGCTCCATCTTTCGTTATGGTGGCAGAGCCACAGGCTGCTGAGTGTGAATGTTGCTTTCGAAGACCGGAGCATCGTGCCATAATCTTTGTCGAGCTAGGAGAGCTCCTCCTCCTGCTACATAAGGGCTAATTGGAGCTGATGCGCCTGCGCCTTAATGACGAGACGATGCGCCTGGATGAGACATCATAGTGATGCGCCTGACGGATGATGCACTTGACATGGGGCGTATAGCAGTTGCTGCGCCTGGCTGTAACTTTAGGATCTTTTTTTTTTATAGAAGTTCTCCTCTGTAAAGCCTTTTTTAGACATATAATAGACTTTCATATGAATTAAAAGCCTTCTTTTGATGTCTATATTTTTGTACTGTTCTTTGCTGTGCCAAGTATCTATTTGAGTTTCCTGGCGTATTTGAGTTGGTCGCATGTTTAGGTTGAGCGCATAGGAATTCTGGCCTATAGATGCGCCTAAAATTCTATGCTTCTATAGGACCCCATTTAAAGTTTTCAAAACTTTCTTGCCAAGTTTTGGAATACTTTGAATAAGAAGCATAGGGAGTAACGACTCTGGGCGGATGCCCTTCGCCTAGGCGCATGGCTCTTCTTGGCGCATAGTCGTTCTGCCCATCGCTGTGGGGACGCTTGCTGCTTAGGCGCATACTTCTAGGGAGCATGCTTCTTCTGAAGAGATAACGTCTCGATCTCAGGAAAGATTAAGGATGATCTTTTGAAGATAAGCAGCCGTTGGTTTCACGAGACCCGAAGCGACTGATAGATGATGTCACACCTCATCGGTTTACACGCTAGGCCAAGCCTATAAATAGGCGGCTATGAGGAGAGAGTCTTCTACTTTCTGCAAAAGCTTTCTTCTTCCTCGGAGATCCTTCTTGGTTAAAGAGATGGCTCCCAAGACTTTCCGAGGCGATATTGCTGGCCGAGGAAGGGGTCGAGGCAAGGAACCCTTGGAGTTCGACATGGAGGAAGCCCCCATCGTCAAGGTGACCCATGCCGACGTTCGGCCGGAAGTGTTCAGTGGTTGCTCCCTTTCCTTGATCTTTGCTGCAGTTGTGTTGGGGTGACCCGACTGCAGATGAGTTGCCTCATGTAGATGTGTTTTAGCTGACGCGCATGGACTTTTGTCCTGATGATGCGCCGAAGCCCTTTTAGCTAACGCGTATGGACTTAGGTCCTGATGATGCGCCGAAGAATGTGCCTGGGCCTCGGTCCTGTATATGCGCCTTTGATGAGGTTTTATCTGTGTGTATGGGTTTTGACCCAATTTTATGTGCCAGATTTGTTGATACGCCTCAGATACTTGCTTTGAGCTTCTAAGTCTTTTTGCTAAACTTTCTTTGACTCTGTTGCAGTATTTATATCGAAGGCAAAGGCTCTCATGAAGGAAGAGATATCACCTCCTTTCGTCAAACAAGAGCCGGTGACCGTTAAGGAGGAGGCGTTACCAAAGATTGAGGTCAAGGAAGAACCGATGACCATCAAGGAAGAGATTGCTCCCAAGGTTGAAGTTAAAGAGGAGCCACCGTCAGAGAGTAGTAGCATCGGGACTGACCCTCCTGTCCCTACAGAAGACCTCAACCAGATTGAGCCTTCGTATGCAAAGTGGCTGAGAGAGTGGTACATGCCTCAACGCAACTATGATCCCTAGTTATGAGGATTTGTAGGTTGCCTTGGAATCGATGTTTTCGGGAATATGAATAAAGTCAATGTCCTTATTTTGTCTTAGTGTTTCTGAGATCTGAAGAAACCTGAAGATGTAGTTTACTTCTTTTCGATGTCGATGTAATCTTTTACTTTCTGTTAAGCTGAAGAAAATGAAAGAACTTTCTGCTTTATTCATTTTCTGTTATTTTTTAGACCCATTATCTATTGCACACCTTGGCTGGATGCAGATAATAAGTTACTCGCGGGGGAAACCGACATTCACTCGGAGGTAATATGGGCGTGGTGAATATGGGGTAATTTTTTGTGTAGACTTGTCATCCTTAGCGTACCTTGGTGTTAGGTACGGATAATAAGTTGAGAGAGAGGACCGACACGTTTACTCAGAGGTAAGGTGGACATGGTAAATATGGGCTAATATGGTGGAGTTTTCCTACTCAGAGATAATATAAACATGGTAGGAGTAAACTCTGTGGAGTTTATAGAACAACTCAGAGGTAATATGGACGTGGGTGTTCTATTGTGCAACAACACAAGGATTGTTGTACGAAATGTTTACTCGGAGGTAATGTGGACGTGGTAAACATTGCTTTAAGCATGATCTTACATGGTACAACATCCTGCTTGATGAGATGTAGAGAGGCAATTCAGAGGTGATGTGGACATGGTTGTCCCTCTATTAGGGATACAATGCAACGAAACGGCTGGGTTCCAGAAGCATATGATTTGTCAAAGAAAGGGTGTGAACTTGGTTTGGTCAAGTTCACCAGTCTTCTCTCTAGGGAGAGGCAGTACGTTCTCGACGGAGGTCAAGAGTAGTATTTTTTTAGGAACTTGCCGTTATGGGCATCATGAACAAGTCCCCATTAGCTTGAGCGAGACGATAAGCACCGTTTGAGTATACCGTCTCTATGATGAAGGGTCCTTCCCATTTGGGTTTGAACTTTCCCGATGTTTTGTGAGTCATAACCATCGGTCTTCTGACTGCGAGAACCAGGTCGTCCACTTGGAAAGTCCTCTGTCGGACTCTTTTGTTGAAAGCCTGTGATATGCGGGCTTGATAAAGTTCGATACGCTGTTGAGCTAAGAGGCATTTTTCGTCCAGTGCTTCCAACTCTTGCAGACGGCGATGTTGATTGTCCTCTTCCGTCAACTGATTTGTGATCGCCACCCGTAGGGAGGGTATTTGGATCTCCAGCGGTAGCACTGCTTCGCTCTCGTAAAGTACGGAGAATGGTGTATTGCACGTCGGGGTCCATACCGTTGTACAATAGGCCCAAAGCCATTCGTCGAGCTTCTCGTCCCAGTCATGCTTGTTGGATGACATGACCTTTTTGAGTAGCTTGACGATGGTCTTATTAAAAGCTTCAACTAATCCGTTCTGCCGGATTGTAAGCGGTTGATGCCACGTTTAGAATACAGTTCTTGTCGCAGAACCTACTGAACGTATGGCTGATGAATTATGGGCCATTGTCGTGGATAATCCTTCGAGGTAACCCGAAACAGTAGATGACGTGATGTTTGATGAAGCTGATCACTTTTGTGCTTTTTACCTCTGTGAGAGGTATTGCTTCCGTCCCTTTAGATAAATAGTCGGTAACTGCTAGGATGAAACGGTGTCCCCTTGACGAAGGAGGAGTGATAGGCCCCACTATATCCATGCCCCAGGCTTTGAATGGCTAAGAGGCAACCGTGAGTGTAGAGGTTCTGACGGTCTGTAGATGAAGTCGGCGTGCGGCTAACAAGCATGATACTTTTTTGCATACTTGACAGTGTCGGCCATCATGGTGGGCCAGTAATAGCCCATACGTCAGAGTCAGTCCTTAGTTTAGGACCTGGTTGATGAGCTCCGCACGTTCTGTCATGAGCTTCTCGAAGAGCTTCAGCGGCCTCTTCGTTAGATAGACAAAGGAGGAGAAGTCCATCGTAGGAGCGTCGGTACAGCATTTTGGAGGCTGTATCATAATAGAATCAGAGGGAGCACTTTCTGACTGAGACTACCTCCTTCGGGTCTTCTAAGAGGATTTCGTAGACAGCAAAGTCGATGAGTAGGAACCTCCAGTCTCTGACGTTGATGCCAGGGTCTGCGGCCATGGCATGAGTTGTCCGCATGCACAGATTATTTCAGGGGCAACCCATCACCGTAACGAAGTACTGAGTCCCGACAGGTGCAGCCAATGAGGCTGTGAGGCCGGCCAGAGCATCATCTTCTAAATTTTGTAGCCGAGGCACATGCTCTATGAAGAATTCTACGAAGTTGAGATGATGTCCAGCGCTACTTTGTGATAGGGGATGAGGTCTTCATGGCGGACCTTATATTGTCCCCGGACTTGATTGATGACGAGCTTTGAGTCATCGTAAGATTCAAGGTAGTCCACCCCTAGCTGCCTTGCTAACTGAAGCCCCATGATGAGGGCGTTATACTCCACAAAATTGTTGTGGTACGGCTCTGAAAGAGAATAGGCACGCTGGATGACCAGTTTGTCGAGAGAGATTAACCCCCACTCCTATGATAATTTGGCCTTTAGGGCCTGTTCTTGAAGCACTGTCGAAGATCATCCGCCAGACCGAGCTTTCTTCGGTAATGTTTACTTCTTAAACCTCATCGGGAATACCTTCGTAGAGCCTGGATGATTCCAGGATTGGGTGCGCGGATAGGAAGTCGGCCAATGCTTGACCCTTGACAGCCTTTTGTGGTACGAATACCATGTCATATGGTGTCAATAATATCGCCCACGTAGCTAACTAAGAGTTTAGCGCTCCTGATTTTGTCATGAGAATTCTGAGTGGATTGACTCGGGAGCTGACATGGATTGTTTGTCCCGAGACATAGTGGCGAGTCTTCTGGATGGCGAATACCAAGGCTAGACACTCTTTTTCTACGGGATTGTACCGGTGTTCGGCTCCAACCATCGTCCTGCTGAGGTAGTAGATGGCCTGCTCATGCCTGTTTCGTTATTCTGGGCCAACAAAACGCCAAGGGAATGGTCTATTGCACAGACATAAAGCAAGAATGGTTTGTCTGTGACGGGTGCCACCAGGACTAGGGGACTTGTCATATAAGTTTTGATGTCGTCGAAAGCTTTCTGATATTCTTTCTTCCAGACGTAGGAAACTTCCTTCTTCATAAGCTTGGCGAATGGTTGACATTTTCCAGAAAGGTTCGCGATAAACCTCCGGATGTAGGCGAGTCATCCTTGTAGGCCTCGAAGTTCTCTGAGGTTCTTCGGAGGGTCCATGTCAAGGATGGCTTTAGTCTTCTCGGGGTCAACATAAATGCCTTTCGCAGTGATGATGAAGCTTAAGAACTTTCTACTAGAGACCCCAAAGAAGGATTTAGTGGGGTTTATTTTAAGCTGATGCGCCCGCATGAGGTCGAAGACTGTCTCAAGGTCTCGTAGGTAATCGCCCCTCAGATGGCTCTTGACGGCGATATCGTCAACATAGCACTCGACTGTCTTGTGAAGGTGTTGACGGAAGATGGTGCTCATAGCTCGTTGGTATGTGGTACCAGCATTCTTGAAGCCAAAGGGCATTACTGTATAGCAGTAACCCCCTTTGGAGTTTTTAATGACGTGTGCTTCTCGTCGTCTGGAAATATCTTGATCTGATTGTAGCCTGAGTAGCCGTCCATGAAGGATATGCGCTCGAAGCCACATGTGTTGTTGATCATTACGTCGGTGATCGGGAGTAGAAACTCATCCTTTGGGCATGCAGAGTTGACGTCCCGAAAATCGATGCAGACTCGGATCTTTCCGTTCTTCTTGGTGACGGAGACGATGTTAGCTACCCAGTCGGGTTGTTGTTCTTCACGAATCAACCCGCTGTCCAAGAGCTTGTCGATCTCTTTATCAATGGCATCCATGATGTTAGGACGGAAGCACCTCTGTTGCTGCTTAACGGGCTTAGCGTCAGGTAAGATGTTAAGCTTGTGCATTACGACTTATGGGTCGAGTCCCAGCATATCTTCGTAGCTCCAAGCGAAGACATCTATATATTCTTTGACCAGGTGGATCAAGGATTCTCGGTCCTCCCCCACCAAGCTCTTGCTGATGAAGATGGGTTTGGATGAAGATCCATCCCTAAGATAGATCTACTCGACTTCATCTTCAGTAGGGGGTTCTCGTAATTCAAAGAGAGACTCCCATTGCGTACCTAGGCATTGAGCCCAGGGTTCTTCTTCGAAGAACTATCATGTTCGATCGTCGTCTTTATCTTCTGAAGGATGTACGGATGTCATGTTGGCTGACAACACCTTCCTGAAGACTGAGCCGATGCTGGTGTCGGAGTCCCAAGTTGAAGTTTCAGATGAGTGAGAATGTATGACATCCTATACTTCTGATTCTTCTAGAGTTGTTGGAGGCAGGATGTAGCCTACCCCCCCCCCCCCCCCCGTCGGGTACGGTGTTAGTAGTCTTGCGGCTTCCCTTTTGGCACTGGAAGTCGTAGGTGAAGGCGTCGACCTTTGCCGTAGTTCAGACCTTGGTCTCTCTTCAAGTTGTAACCCATCTTTTGGATGAGGTACTTGGATCGATCGTTATACCGGTAGGTTTGCATTCTGCCAGTGTCGAGTTTTGGCTCCATCGGTGGAAGGTTTTGGTGACACTCGAATTTGCCAAAGATAATGGGCTTCTCATCCTTGTTCCGAGGCAGGACTATGTAACAGACTCCTTGGTATAGGACGACTCAATTTATATGACTCACAGTCGTTATTTGTGTTTGCAACGACTGTAGAGCATTATCTAGAGTGTATATGGTATTCCAATGTGGAAGACTAGAATAATTAAAAGATACTCTATTATTAATAAAATACGGGATCTTGTCCCGAGGGATTACATCATCGAGGGATGGAGCATCGACATTAGCCGATATGTACTCTCCAAGTTCTTCATCAGTGAGAACTGGAGCAGCCTTAGGAGGTTCAGGAGATTTTTTCGGGAGCTTACCCCGTGCTGCCTTCTGGGACTGTGCTGAGAAGGACACCGAGGTCTTTGCTTGTGGCCTGACGGGTGCCGACAACTGAGGAGGTCTGCCTTTGAGCCGCACCTTGAGGGGAGCCTTAGTTGGTGTGCCGGGAGCTGGAGCATTTCCCCGTAGCTTGGCTACGAGAAGAGTCGCCACTTGAGGGGGCTTGCTTTTGAGGCGTATCTTCAACGGATCTTCATTGGATGTTCTGTTCGGAGAAGCTGGCGCCTTCCCGCGGAGTTTGACTACTATAGGGGACGACGTTTGAGGCGGCCTCCCTTTGAGTCGCACTTTTAGGGGAGCATTGATTATCATGTCTGCCTCTAAGTCAGCTTTGATCTCAGCTTCTGCCACGTCATCAGCATCATCGACTTCATCTTCGAGATGAATTGCTTTGTAGAGATCAGCGTCGATGAAGAAGGCTTCAATCCCTCTGAAGGGATCGACATCAGCAAACTATGTTCGGATGATGCCACTAGTGAACATGTATTTCATACATTGATAGAGGGTAGATGGAACAACCATGTATTCATGTATCCATGGCCATCCCAACAGGATATTGTAGTTGACATCTGCATCCACAACGTAGCAAGTTACCTCGATCTGGAGATCGCGATGTGACACTTCAAGCGGATCTTCTCCAGTGGCTCACTCTTACTGGCATTGAAGTCACTGATGGTAGTGTAAGACGCTGTCAGGCGATGCATCGGGATCCCCAACGTCTAAAGTAGAGTCTGGGATGATGCTAAGAGAAGACCCAGGGTCGATCTGTATTTGATCCACCTTGATGGCACCTATACACCCTGTGTAATACAAGGGTCTGTTGTGCATGTTGTTCTTGAGCAGCATATCCTGTTGAGTGAATATGATGTTGGGGATGATCTTCCCCATATTATGGCAGTACGGACATGCTGTAGGATCGTCGTCAGGCTGCTTGACCTGACTGATGAAAGACTCGACGTCATTCAGGGCTTCCAAAGAGCCTTTCGAGTATCTTTGGATAGGCGAAGGAGCTCGAATAGGGAAAGTCGTGCTAGAGTACTGGCCAGTTGTGCCAGTATGTCGAAGTTGTGGGGCTTGGCTAACCCCGAAGTGTTGTCTTTTCGAAGAGGCCTATCGAAGCGGGCCTCCTTCTGTATTTGTTTATCAACTACAGGAGGTAGGGATGAACCTTCTCCTTGGACAACTGTGGTGATGATAGGAGGTGTCACTTCGGACGGAGCCTCCTCTGGCTGGGCGTTCTGCTGTGAATGTGTTTGTACGGGCAGTGCTTCCTCAAGGGAGGAAGTTACCATTCGGAAAGACTTGGTCTTCTTGCCTTTGCTTTTGGAGGTAGAGGTTACCCCCGATTGAGTCAACTCTGGAATAAGATCCAGGTGAACCCACATGATCTCTTCCTTGAATGTTATGAGTGATGTGAGCCCACCCACGTTGTCACGGGTTGGTGGAAGGTTGACTACTTCCATTGTCGCCTTTGGGATAGGGACGACGCCATCTTGAGCTGTGGTAGGCGGTAAGGTGCCGAACTGGAACGACACTATGTTGGCCGAGAATTTTTTCTTCTTATAATCGACTGAGATGACATTCGTATTGATCATGCGCTGTATGTAGTCTTTAAGGATGTAGCAGTCTTTAGTTGGATGTCCAATGAACCGATGGTAGTGACAATACCGTGGGTCGCCGACTCTGTCTACTTCGTCAGGACACTTGGGATTATGCAACTTGATTTTGTCGTCCTCCTTCAGCATCTCGAAGAGCTGTAAGGTATCCTCATCGTGGAAGGAGTAGACCATCTTCGGTCGTGGTACGATAGGAGGCCTCTGGGCAGGACCTTGCGTACTGTTAGATGCATTGACAGTTAATGCATGTTTCCCCTTCGCTTCACGGCTGCTACTGCTGGTCGCATGCCGTTTTCCTTTATCGTTGAAGGTGGGGAAGTTAACCCCCAGAAGGCGAGCATTACGTGCCTCCTTTTCAGCAACTTTGGCTTCAATGATCAATGCGCTCCAATCAGGTGGGGGAGTGGAGTTGAGCCAGAGCTTGATTGCAGGGAGCATATTCATGCTGCATGTTTCGATGAGTACATGTTCCGACATGCCCGGAGGCAACCTTAGACATGCTTGTCAAAAACGTTCGATGAAGACTTGAACGATTTCACTCTCAGTCTGTCGTACTTCTATGAGAGACGACATGGTCATGTCCCTCCCTCCGTCGTAGAACCGATCAAAAAAGAGGCGTGTCAAGTCATCGAAGGATGATATGGAGTTGTTAGAGAGACTGCAGTACCAGTCGTAGGTGACTCCCTTCAAAGCCCCGACAAATAGGCTCGTGAGCAAGGCGTCTTCTTTTGGGAGATACCACGTCTGAGACTGAAAGTAGGTCACGTGAAAGTAGGTCACGTACCGACGAGGAGAATCCTTTCCGTCGTATGGCGTCAGTGTTTGCGGTTTATACTTGGGAGGATAAACTACTTTGTTCCATTCGAGGGGGTAAGGTTACGGGAGTCCCATCTTCTGGCGATCCTTATGTCTACTTCGGGCCTCAAAACGCTCGTGCAGGTCTCTGACCATCTCAACCAAGTCTTCTGTCAAGCTAGGAGAAGGTGAACGCGGTATGCCCTGAAACTGGATATTGGAAGGAGCTAACGCTCGCGGTGCAGTGTGGTGCTCCGCCCCTGAAGATACCCGTTGAGGGGGTATAGTTGATTCTCCGTTGGCCCCTGGATCGGGGCTGGTGGAGACAGTTTCCCTTGTTAGAGTGGTTCGAATGTCGAACACCGTCTGGGTCAGGATTTGTATGAAGGCAGAGAGGGTTTTGAGACTCCCCTCAAGAGTGTCTATACGCTGCACGATGTCTAGCGCTGGAGCGTCTGATTCTCTTTTATCACCACCCCTCCCATGTAAGCTATCATGACATGGGTGGAAGGGGATGGATCGATCGAGGATTCGCTTTTGACCTTGCTTTCTTGTAGAGGCGTTTCTTCTTCTGAGGCCTCGTGTTGGCTACCCCCAGCTACGTCAGGGTCAGTTTGTTAAAGTGCTACTTCGTCTTTGAAGGGAGGGTTTTCAGAGGCTTGACTACCCCCGGCTATAGCTTCTGCTAGGGCCTTGATCCTTGCTCGGGTGCGTTCGTACACCTCTGGGGACGGGACCATTATTTTGCTCTTCCTTAGCTGAGTCTTGGATGCAGAGGCTGAGGAGTTGGTGGTTGTCTTTCTCACGGATGAGTGGGAATTGGAGACAACATGACAGGAAGCGATCTTGGGCTCCGCTTCATCTTCAATTGGCACTTTCTTTTCGAGGCGACGTCGAATAGGTGCCATAGATTATGCTCGCTGAAACATGGACTGCCTCTTTGGTGGAGCCGTTGTTTTACAACAACGGCAGTTGATGGTGACCATAGTACAGGTGTACCCTGCGAGGGGCACATTATGCTTATTGGTCAGCTCTCCTGATCTGTGTTTGTGACTGATCATATTACGCAAATTATGATGGAAGAGTTTCACTTTAACACCCCCATCAGGCGCATGGAAAGGCCAAGCACCGGGATGGTCATGTGAATATTGTACCCCCTGATCTGGTTCATGCATATGAGATATGCCCAGATCATTGGTAGAGGAACAGCATTTATGGCAACTTTAGTCCACTTCATGCGCATCACCCAAGTGGGCGCATGGACTCAACATCTTAGTTGCCCAGCCAAACTTGGTTCAAAATACAGTAAATGCGCCTAAGCGGGACAAGGACTTTGAGATTCGACCCGTTTCTAGCATAGATACGCCCGAGTCGACTCTGTACAGCTTACCATCAGCAGCACGCATGATTTTGAACGCATGCTTTTGGTTTGCTGTTGGCGTAACACATTCGTGGCGTATGGCATGTGCTGCCTTAGATTTCTTTGTACTAGCCCGCGAAGCGCATAGTACTCAGAATCCAATTGTGCCTCGCCACGACAGAGAGTGAGTCCGTTAAAGACAGACGTTCTCTTCTACGCACCAGAGCTCATACGTTGGAGATTGGTTGCACCTCTGCTCCGTTGGCGCATCTTCTTTGGCTGGAAAGAAGAAGGTTGGGGAATATATTCAACACTGCGTTTCCCAGACAGGTGCGTGGCACCATTCGGCGCATCCTTGTTGCTGAGAATGTCAGCAGTAAGGGCCAACTGCGGTGGCACATCCCCTTCAGTGATGGTGTCAGGCGCATCGGCCTTGCACACCCAGACATGGCGAGTCTTCTTCGGCTTTGGCTGCCGCTTCGAAGGACTCGTACTGCCTTTAGAGATAAACTCCTCATATGCCTGTTAATTGAGGTGTACCACAAGTGTTTTGTGGGACGAGCCGAGTTTGATGTCATCAGATTGCAACATAACTTTCTCGTTGGAGAAGAAAGAAGTTTCCAGCAGAGTCGTCAGCTTATTTGCCATTAAAACTCATTGGTTGATTGATGTTTTTAATTACAAATAGAACAGTATATAATGTAGGACTTAGATCTAGTCTTAGGAGTACACTTTTGTTTTTATCTGGGCACTATGTCGATAGAGTGAGTGGCAATACGTTGACTCCGTTGACGATCTGACGATGATCTTGAACTCTCTGAAGGTCTGGGTTGCTCTAGATGCCAGAGCGTTGCGAGGAGAAGTAGACGTTGAGTGTCTCTTCTGGCCTCTATATGTGGATATAGCAGTCTGTCTGTATATATATCTCTCTCTGTTTGTTTGTGTGTTTTGAAGGAGTGATCCTTCTATTTATAGATAGCAGGTTGGCTGCTCACGCGCGCATTTGTCGGGTGGGCCTGGACGTAGGGATGCCACGTGGCTGATGCTGGCAGAGGTCCATGGATGATGCACCCCGAGTTGTAGTAGAATCTGTTTGAACTACTTCGTCAGGCTACGGAGGAGCTGACACGTGGCAGTTTGTTGAGATTTGGTTGTTGCTGAGATCTTGGGTGTTTATCACCCATTTTTTTGAATAGAACTGAGTCAAGGGATGCATGGCATATGCCTGTGGCACAAAGATCTTATTTTTGGAGGAGAGTGATCTGTCGGGGTGCACCTAGGATCGGGCGCATGGAGATGACTTAGTCTATGAGTTTTAGGCATCATAGACGAGTCTGGGGGCATGGCTTTTGAGTCGCATACAGAGCTTCGCATCAGGGTGCGCCTAGAATCATGCGCAGGGGAGGCGACTTAGTCTCATAACTTTTAGGAGCCATGAGAAAGTCCAGGCACATGGCATTTGAGGCGCATGCAGAGTTTTGTCTTCTGTTGCTTGAGATCAGAAGTGAGCTGAGGAGGCGTATGTCCGCTGGAGCGTATGTCGTCTTCTGGGCGCATGGCCACGAGGCGCATACGAACGATCGGTCGGCCACGTGGCAATTGTTGTCGACCCAAGGTGTAATGATGGTGCTGACATCAGCGGTGTTTCATTTTCTGCACAGAGCTGCTGATTGGACGGCTCTTGGAATGTGTTGCCGCCTTTGTCATTCAGCATTAAATGCTTGATGGAGAGGGTTTCATTGGTTAGTTCCAATCTAGGCGCATGGTTTTGTGGCCCGCTGGGAACATCCATGGGGAGCGCATGATATCAATGGCGCATCTTCCAATGTGTCGCATCCTCTTTGGCCTGCCTATTGAGTTCTTTGAGGCGTTAATGGTTGCCTTGACTTAGCCGAATACGAGAAGGCAGATGCATTTGCTATTAATGCAAATTCATTGCATGGAATTTGGAAAGTTGGCCATTTGGTACTCGGGTGTAGGCTGTCTGTGCTTATTAATAGCCGCATGAGGGAAAGCTTTTCTTTCATTCTTTATTTCGATATAAAGATGAACTTGGCCGGAGCTTCGCCTTGGCGAACTGTCGAACTCGAGCTCTTCCCGAGGGTGAAGATGTGCTGCCCCAGTCTTTTCGTCGCTTTGAGCTTCTGTGATAGTGTCTATTGTATCCAAATATCGGGATCGTCGAGTCCCGACACAGGCCGATGGTGCCTGTTGAATCCAAAGATCGGGGCGACCGTGCTCCGTCTTTCGTTATGCTGGCAGAGCCACAGGCCGCCGAGTGTGCCTGTTGCTTTCGAAGACGGGGGCATCGTGCCGCGATCTTTGTCGAGCTAGGAAAGCTTCACCTCCTGCTACACAAGGGCTGATTGGTGTTGATGCGCCTGCGCCTTAATGACGAGACGATGCGCCTGGATGAGACATCAGAGTGATGCGCCTGACATGGGACGCATAGCAGTTGTTGCGCCTGGCTGTAACTTTAGGATCTTTCTTTTTGTAGAAGTTCTCCTTTGTAAAGCCTTTCTTTAGACATGTAATAGACATTCATATGAAATAGAAGCCTTCTTTTGATGTCTATATTTTTGTATTGTTCTTTGTTGTGCCAAGTATCTGTTTGAGCTTCCTGGCGTATTTGAGTTGGTCGCATGGTTGGATTGAGTGCATTGGAATTCTGGCCTATAGATGCACCTGAAATTCCATGCTCCTACACTATCTAGCCATGGTACGATCACTGACCAACTACAAAGAAATCCTTGCAGGGAACAATACAATATACTATAATACCACTAAAACATGATGTCGTACCTAAGTGCACATATAACATACAATATCACCACGGTGCACCCGTAAACATGAGCACCTTTTTTTTTGAAATTCCACTCACACACACAATTGGGGGGCTCGAACCTTGCCGGCCCCACCGGGTGTCCGCTCTAATACCACTAGGCTAGAGAGCTCGGACTAAACATGAGCACCTCGATACGATAACAAGAAAGTACCTCAAAGGGTAAACCGGTAATCATATATCACAGATACATGTAGTCATGTCAAAAAAGGGAGACAATTAGTCAGCAAATCAATCAAATCAGTCTATCAATTGTTCCTCAATCCATAATATAACATGTATATCAGGTCAGAAATATGATCACTAGACAGTATGCTACACAACACAAAATAATTCTAGACCTTCTGGCTCACAAGAATACATTGAAAAAAATCACAAGTTAATAATTAATAAATTCCTCTAACACTCGGGACATTATAATAGGTATCGCCTATACAAGGCTATCAATCAACATGGCAAGAACTAGGATACAACAGGAAATCCCTAGGGTAGTATATAGGAAGAACTAAACAATCATACCATATTTCGATACACAAAAACTAAGGAAATCCTAGATGTAAAATCTTACCAAGTTGGAATTCTCTACCATTAAAGTTAGCATAAATAATTATCTCGCCATTAGGTTAAATACTAAGCTTCACCTCATCTATCTAGACTTTGTACACACGATATATGAGTATGCCTCTAGAAGAGAAGCCAATTAGTTCTGGAGGCAAGGTTAAAGCGACAATTTTTTTGCTTCGACATCTTCATTCAGATTTGAAGAATGAGTACCTCACTATAGAAGATTCAAAAAGTCTGTTGGAATCCCTAAAGGATATATGAATACTAGAAAGCAGTCATCCTCCTATCAACACAAAATGATTGAACCAATCTTCGCTACCAAGATTTCAAGATGGTATCTGAATAGAACTCAGTCATGTTCAACATCGCATCAATGCTTGAGTTGTGTGAAAAACCAGTTACTCAAGAGCAAATGATCGACAAAACTCTCATTATTCTATGCCAAAAATATATTATTGCAACAACAGAATTGACAACAAAATTATTCTAAAATTTATGAACTCGTTTCTGTGCTGCTAGTCGTTGAGAAAAATAACAAAGTCCTCATGAAAAATTATAACTCTAGACCTACTAGAACATTAGCAATCACTAAAACGAATTCTAGTTATGGATATTCCAGAGGGAAAGGTAGAGGTAGAGAACGTTTTGGTAACTCCAACAGAGATGGATAAAAAGGAAGAGGGAAGTGTGGTCATCTCAATAATGGTAGACATAATGAGCAGTAAAAAAAATTGAAAAAGCATCCTCAAACGAAAGATCAATGAAAGGAATATTCCCTCCTCAAATGATAGGGGACCAAGAGATGCATTCTTAAGTGTAGGCTTGAAGGTCATTGGTCTTGCACGTGATGCGCAGCTAAGGAAGCCATAGCCAAATATCAAAAAATCTAGAAGGTTGAAACAAATGACATCCTTGATGTTGACAATGATAACCTCCTTCGTGAATAATTCGAGGAATAAAAAACAACTTGACACCTACATATATTTTTTGGGGATGATTAGTAACTTGGTTTCATTTATTTAGAGTTGCATTGTCTTTAGACTTATGAATCTAAAATTATTGTCTTAGCATCTAAAGTTCTGAAAAACATTTTAGAACTTATTAATAATGGATCCCCAAGGTCGATGGAGAATTTATGTTCACTTTTAAGTCTACTTTGATTACTAATTTTTTAATGATTCTTTGACATGAGATATTTTTATTGTAAATTTTAAGGAATGTCCTTTGATAAGACAATGATCCCGCCGTTAGGGGAGATAAAAGGAAAATAAATATCTTGTTCCAGAAGAACGCCGTATTATATTGGCATACTCCCACTTTATCTCATCTGGATCATAAAACCTCCTATGTGGACAATAAATTAGAAGAATTATCCCTTATAATATAGTGCAAATGAATTACCCGATGCATTAATGATGTTGAAATAGTAACTAAGTCACATATACAAGCTATGAATATACCTGCTAGAATAAAAATTAAATAAATAAATTAGTTCCACGTACATTAAGAACATGGAAGATCTAAACGTTTTAAAGATTTAGCGCAATGGGAAAAGATAATGAATAATAATGCTCCTGAAGAATCAGGTCTTGAAGTAGCATCTCGTGTAGAGAAAGTTCATGATGGTCTGGAAAATGTCGTGAACCAAAGATCTATTTTTTTTAAATAAAGCTTATCACTCCGGTCGAGCATATGCTTCAAATTCCAGAAGAGATTGGAAAAGAGGTACCAGTAGCAAAAACAAAAAAAAGTATGTATTCTACACTACTCAAGAGAAATTTGAAATAAAAAAGAATTTATCATAAATAAAAGTAGCAAATGAGAGATAACACTTAACCACGAACATTCTTTGATTGTCAAGAAAAAAAAAAGACAAGATTTGTTAAAATAAAAAAAACGATTCAAACAGAACTAGATTCCGTCGTAAAACATGGACTGTTCGGTTCTATAGTACAAACTCAAAAAGGAAAAACCCTCAATGGGTTTTAAATGGATGTTTGTAAGCAAACAAATGAAAAGAATAAAATTCAAAGGTATAATTCATAATTACTCGCTCAAGGATTCTCACAATGACCAAAAATAGATTATGAAGAAACATATTCCCTAGATATGGTAACCTAGACAGTAAGATATATATATATATATATATGAAAATCTTTAAGGATTTAAATTGTGAGGATATCCTTGAAGGATTTATATTAGCAGAAACCAAGTATAGAGATAAACAATGTAGTAGATAGAACGAGTCAGATATGGACTAAAACAATTCGAAAGAATGTAGTACAATAGACCAAGTGAGTATCTATCTAGGAAAAAAATATAATAATTAAATGTCTATGCGTATTTATTAAAAAAAGGTCCTGAAGTGGAGATCTCAGAAAAATGAAAAAAAATATCTTGAAGAGAGAACCTCCTGAAAAGACAATGATCCCACCGTTAGGGGAGATAAAAAGAAAATAAATGTCTAGTTCCAGAAGAATGTCCCGAATTATATTGGCATACTCCCACTGTATCTCGTCTCGATCATAAAACCTCCTAAGTGGACAATAAATTAGGAAAATTATCCCTTATAATATATTACAAATGAATTACCTGATGCATTAGTGATGTTGAAATAGTAACTAAGTTACATATACAAGCTATGAATATACCTGCTACAATAAAAATAAATAAATAAATAAATTAGTTCCACATTAAGAACGTGGAAGATCTAAACGTTCTAAAGATTTAGCTCAATGGAAAAAAATAATGAATAATAATGCTCCTGAAGAAGCAGCTCTTGAAGTAGCATCTCATATAGAGAAAGTTTATGACGGTCCGGAAGATGTCGTGAACCAAAGATCTATTTTTTTAAAATAAAGTTTATCACTTCGGTCGAGGATATGCTTCAAATCCTAGAAGAGACTGAAAAAGAGATACCAATACCAAAAACAAAGAAAAGTATATATTTTACACATACTCAAGAGAAATTTGAAATAAAAAAGAATTTATCATAAATGAAATTAGCAAATGAGAATAAAAAGGATGATGAAAATAAGGATAACACTTAACCATTAATCACGAATAATCTTTGAATGTCAAGAAAAAAGACAAGAATTTTAAAATAAAAAAAGATTCAAATAGAACTAGATTCCATCGTAAAACGTGGATTATTCGGTTCTATAGTACAAACTCCAAAAGGAAAAACCTTAATAGGTTTTAAATGGATGTTTGTAAGCAAACAAATGAAAAGAATAAGATTCAAAGGTATAAATCATAATTACTCGCTCAAGGATTCTCACAATGACCAAAAATAAATTATGAAGCAACATATTCCCTGGTTATATGGTAACCTAGACAGTAAGATATATATGAAAATCTTTAAAGGATTTAAATTGTCAGGCATATCCCTGAAGGATTTACATTAGCAGAAACCAAGTATAGAGATAAACAATATAGTAGATAGAATGAGTCAGATATGGACTAAAAGAATTCGAAAGAATGTAGTAAAATAGGCGCAGTGAGTATCTATGCATATTTATTAAAAAAAGTTCCTAAAGTGAAGATCTCAGAAAAAAGGAAAAAAAATCTCTTGAAGAGAGAACCTCCTGAAAAGACAATGATCCCACCGTTAGGGGAAATAAAAGGAAAATAAATGTCTTGTTCCAGAAGAACGTCGTGAATTATATTAGCATACTCCCACTTTATCTCTCTCGATCATAAAACCTCCTATGTGGACAATAAAATGAGAGAATTGTCCCTTATAATATATTACAAATGAATTACCCGGTGCATTAATGATGTTGGGATAGTAACTAAGTCATATATACAAGCCATGAATATACCTGCTAGAATAAAAAATAAATAAATAAATTAGTTCCACATTAAGAACGTGGAAGATCTAAACGTTCTAAAGACGTAGATCAATGGAAAAAGATAATGAATAATAATGCATTGTTGGCCCAATGATTATATCATATTTTTGAATATGGTTAATCGATTAAGTTTAGCATTTCATTGTCACTAATCTTTATATCATCACTATAGCATTTCTACTTATACTTACACCTTTTGGTGATATATGCCTATTGTTTTACATATTAGCGATATGTGCTTCTATCTTAAAGTTTAACATTATGATATCACTAATATTTATGCTATCATTAAAATATTGATATTTAAACTTAGCATAGTCCTAATGAGCATTACTTTATTATATTTGCTACAATGTATATTATTTTGTTCATCTGACATGCATTTGTAGGAAAGCAATAAGCAAGATCAACGTGGACATATGAAATAAAGAAATCATGGTAGGCCAAAGACGACGGCATCCCACAAGATTTCTCTGAACCACCCGACATCTCCGGAGCCACGCACTCGGGGGTTCTGCTGCCCAGTTAGCGGATGGGGGTTGAGGGGGCAGCACCTCCCATCGGGTTCGGGGGTGAATCCCCCGAAAGATATTCAGTTTTTACAAACTAGGTATCTTTGGACAGTTGTCGTCAAGGAAGAAGCCATCATCTACCAAAGGAAGAAGCCAAGTCATGCCATTATCATTTCAAACACTGAAGAAGCCTGCACCTGCTTCAGTATATCTGGAGTCTGTAATCAGTCTTAGAAATTATTGTAAACACAAAAAATGGATGGCAAAATCGAAAGCTATGGTAGAAAATAACCCAAAACAATCTTCGGACATCCTGACGGAAGATTCAGCGGATCTTCGTAGAAATCTGATGGAAGATTCAAATGGACCCACAAAATACCTTCTGTGATCATTCGGATTATCCAATGAAAAATTGCAGAATTCTGATGAATTTTCCGTCATGTAACCGTTTGCATTCCAAAGATCGGATTTTGTCGAAGATTGATCCCAACGGCTATATTTATAGCCGTTGGACTGTGCAGGAGGATGATCCAACGAACATCCGTGAAAATTTGACGAATTTTTCGCTCGTCTGCTGAAAGTTGCATAAATGCTCTTTCCAATGCTTTGGTTATAAATATCCTTGAACTCCTTCATTCAAGGTTGACGCTTTGAGTCTAAAATTTTTTAAACCAACAAAGCCTATACACAAACAACTCTAAAAATCTTTCATTTGCCATCCACAAATTGTGTTAGAGTTATGAGTTGTAAAAAAGATATTTTTCATCTTGTTGTAAGAAGATCAAAAACCTTCGTGTGAAAAGGTTGAAGTTGGAGAGTCTTCAGATAAAGCTCTCGGTTGAAGTTGGAGAGTCTTCAAATAAAAGCTCTCAGTTTGAAGTTGGAGAGGCTTCGGATAAAAGCTTTCGTGTAAGAAGTTGGTGAGCCTTTGGATGAAAACTCATGTTGTACTATTTGCATAATAGTGGATTAAAGCCGGAGAGAGTTCCAGGACTGGAGTGTCCCATGGAAGGATAGCAGGATACATCGGGTGTTGGTATTGTGTTTTCTTCTTCTCTTGCACTCTTAATCTTTAAATTGCCTATTAGCAAACATTTAGTACTTTATTAGTTAAATTGACCATATTCACCCCCACCCTCCACCCCCCTCTAGGGTGCTTACATAAAACAATTCGAAAGAATGTAGTACAATAGGCGATGTGAGTATCTATCTAGGAAAAAAATATAATAATTATCCTAAATGTCCACGCGTATTTATTAAAAAAGTTCCAGAAGTGAAGATCTCAGAAAAAAAAAAGAAAAAAAATCTCTTGAAGAGAGAACCTCCTGAAATGGTCTCCTGAAGAGATTTAATACGAGTAGTTGTCATTTACTCAGTACACCTCTAGTAGTCAGGTCACTGGGACCTATTTCGACAGAAAAAAGAAAACAAACATATTTTAGGGCTGAAGTACCTTATTTAAGTGCAATAAGTGCACTTCTTTATTTAGCACAATGTGTAGCACCCAGTTTCTAAAATGAGGGTAATTTTGAAATTTTATAATTATAATCATTTAATAATGATATTTAAACCCTGTTATAATTTTTTGTGATTTTTAATTATTTTAAAACTATTTAAAATGTTGAATTGTGATTTTTATGGTTAACTAGTGTAACCCTAGAGACTGCATGACCTAGAGACTAACCATGACCATGGGGACCTAACCATGTGATTAGGATGACTAATTGTGACTTTTTAGCCTAAGGATATTTTGGTCATTTTTGACTTATTAATGAAAATAAATTTTGATTAATTAGTATTGTGCTAATTGAATTATTAGAGACTAACCTAGTTTTGACTAAACCTTGATGTTAATGATGCTCATGGAGGTTTAGTTAGAAGGTTAGAGACTTAATTGTTAAGTTAGATTAACAATATCTAGATATTTCATATTATGATATTTATCCCTTAGGATATTTGTAAAAAAGAAAGCCTTATGACTAGTTGAACCAATAGGAAGGCTTAGAATTGGGTGGACAACTCCTAGCCACTCATCTACATAAAAAATTAACCCTAATTCATCTAATGACCAGCCATTAAGTGCTCCCTCCCTTCCTATAAAGAATTCTTAAGAAAATCCTTGCCTCTTTTTTACCTCTACATAGAACCCTAAGTGTTCTTCCCCAAATTAGAGAGCTTCCCTCTTTGATTTGATTTTCTTTCCCTCACATTGCTCCATCCAAACTTCTCCTAATCCATCCCACACTATCAAGGAAAGATTCTATCCAAGAATTTGGACAAGGTGCAAAGGGAGGTGTCCTTTTGGATAGATCCTCGTATCGGAGCCGTGTCCTAAAGATTTTCATTGGGATTTCACTCCCAATAGGTAAAACCTATCCTCTAACTTGATTTCCTTTGTATATTGGCTTAATTGCTACTTGATACTCTCAACTATTACCATTTTTCAACTTGGTACCCTAAACTTTTTTTTGTAACAACTTGATACCCGGATATTATTTTGGACAAAAATGCCCCTACCGCTAACCTCCCTCCCCCGTGCTAGCTTCGCCCCCCTTCCCCCTCTGCTAGCTCCGGCCGCAGCTCCCCCCCCACCCCCCCTGCTCGCTTGAGGCCATCCCCCCCTCTCGCTCCGGCCATCCGCCTGCTCCCGCCTCTCCCCTAGGGCTCGGCAGTGGGAGGAGGGGGGCTGGAAAGGGGGGTGCGGAGCGGGAGGCGGGGGCACGAGGTGGCCCGAAAGTGAAGAGGGGGGGAGAAGGAGGTCGGCCGGAAGCGAGGAGGGGGGGTCGGCCGGAGCTAGCAGGGGGGGTGGCCGGAGTGGGGGAGGGAGTGGAGGGAGGGAAGGGATAAGGGCATTTTGGGGTTTTTTAAAATGTTAGGTATTAAGTTGAAAAAAAAATAGTTGAGGTATCAATCTGTTACGAAAAAAAGTTTAGGGTATCAACTTGAAAAAGTGTGATAGTTGAGGGTAGCAATTAGCAATTAAGCTTTGTATATTAATTAGTTTTGAATCCAAAGGATCCACCCTCATGCATGTGTCCCCTTTAGATTCAATTTTGAGACCATTTGGAGTCCATTTGAGGATGTTATAGGTGTGTCTTGTGTCCTACTTGATAGATCCCAAATTAGGACACCCCATATGTATGTATGTATGATAATAGTTTAAATATATAACTATATTTGGTTTTAAAATGATTAGAGAGTGGATTGATCTTAGTTAGGATGGTTAGAATGAGTTTTATTTGGATACCTATGTTGGTATCCAAGTATCTTGGCCAACCCAAATTCGTCATAATTTTTATCCATATTTTTAGTAGACAGACCAACTTAGAAATGTCATAACTTTTAGCTTAGAACTCTGATTTATCTTCCGTTTTTTTAAAAGAACCGTATCGAAGCTAGCTTTCCAAATATATATTTTAATAAGCCAAATTCATTCTAAAACTTTCTGTAAAATTATTTGAGTGTCAGCTGTACGAAAGACGAACGTATTTCGATATTTTTACGATTTTGGGAGCTTTCGGACATGAAAATGTGATCCGTTTAAAGTTTCGGAAAGCTAACACAAAGGACTACGACATACTTTAATCCTAGAATTTAGTGAAGGCCCAATTGGTACAGTATTGGTTTTAAGTAGAAGAGTAACTATACGATATAGATATTTTGTGTAACCTATGAGCCTATGTACTATGGATATCATGTGAATGTAGGTATCATAGGTTGTCAAGAATATATATGATATAGTACATATATGTATATATATAAATTAATTATTGTTATGTAATATATGTTAGTATAGTGTGTGTGTGTGTGTTTGAATGAGATAAGGATGTGTGTGATTAGTGGAGAGAAGTGAGATTGACAGAGGATATGTGCTAGTATGTGATTGATGTTGTATAGATGGTAGTATAGTGTGTGTGTTGTGAATGTGAGAGAGTTGGAAGGATCATGTCATCCTATTTAA
Organism: Iris pallida; assembly: GCA_029216955.1. NCBI lineage: Eukaryota > Viridiplantae > Streptophyta > Magnoliopsida > Asparagales > Iridaceae > Iris > Iris pallida. The sequence goes on from JANAVB010013400.1 coordinate 10,786,894, forward strand.
CTTGAGGCTAGTGTTGTTTGTTGAGTGATTTGTATTTTGGTTGAGTGGTAGTGTGTTTGTATATAGATGTGTGTGGGTGTCTTAGAAGAGAGGGGGTGGATTTGGTATATGTGTTTGTGTGTGTGTTAGTATTGGAGTGGAGAAGAATTTAGATATTGTATGTATGGATATGTTAGTATGTTAGTGGTTATGTTAGAATCTCTGTAGAGGTTAGAGGTATCTTAGAAGTTAGATGGTGACATCTTATATAAGTTAGATAGTTAGTTGTGTTCGTCTATGTTATTGTTAGTTAGAGATGACATATGTTAGTTGGTTAGAGTTAGAGATGGATATATATGCATATATGTTATGGTTAGATATTAGTTAGTGGATGTTAGTTGTGTTAGGTTTCTAAGTTAGAATAGATGGTTAGAAGTTATATGTTAGAATGTTGTTAGTTAAGGTATTGGTTAAATTTTTGATATGTTAGATACCTATGATATGTTAGTATTAACTAGTGTCTAGATGTTGGAAACCTATAGATAGTTAGTATCCTATCTTAGTATCTTAGGATACTAAGGGTGGGGTCTTAGATTGGCTAGTTGACCTAAACTTGGTTAGACTAGATTGACTCTTTTGACTAGACTTAGACTTGACTTGACCTAGTTGACTTTGTGTAACCTAATTTGACATGGCATGACCTTGTTTGACTTAGATTGACCTAATGTAACTTAGTTTGGCTTGGTGTGAGTTAGTATGACCATGTTGGACTCCTAGTTTGACCAATCTAGACTTGTTGACCTAGTTTGACCTAGCCAGTTGATCAGATTTGACTTAGAGTTGACTTTGGTCTAGATTGACTTAGAAATCATATAGATTGCATCATACACTTCAATTACCTTATTTCTGAATACATCATAACCTGTTTTACTCTAAATAGGACTCTGTGACACTAGTTCGGACATCCATTCATAACAGTCATTCAGGGTGACAGGTGAGTACATTCTCTGATTGTTTCATATTTGTCAGGACTTATATTCTTGCTCTAGATTACTTTACTTGATACTGGCATGATTGTTATCACGGATTGGTACTATATGGATCTTCTCTTGCGATGTTATCTCTATTGTGTTCAACAGGTACATATTGTGATATGCGTTTCACGAACATATTGTATTTATTGTACACCCCTATTCATGTATACTCATTGTGCATCTTGTACTCTCATGATCACATGAGCTTCATGGAGACTATTGTACAAGGTAGCGTAACTGGATTGGATCCTTGTGTATTGATTGGGAAGGGTGAGTAGGAATGGTTATGTAATCAAATCCCATGGTACGACTATTGTGTGCTTCCATTGTGCACTCACGTTATTATGGATGCTACCTATTGTTATTGTGCAACCTAAGCCGTTTACATAACCATATTGTGCTCTAAATCACTAGTATTGCAGTTTTACTTATCCTATATATATTTCAGTTATAAATTCTCTCTCGTTTTCATATACATCTTCTTACAGTTCATGTATCTTACTCTTTTGTACACTTATATTTCCTAACATGTTGTGAACTGCGTGAGATGTATTGTGCTCGCTCCCGTCCTGACTGGACCTGTTGAAAATATTACAGATGATGATGATGACTGCCCTACCTTCTATGGGGCACATGAATGTGACCTTCAGGAGCCTGAGGAGCATCTAGCTCAGTAGAGGGTGCCTAGTCTAGTCTAGTATTTATAGTTTTCAATTCGTATCGGATTGTTCCGATTGTTAGTTGAGACTTAGTTATATTTCAGGACTGGTATTTATTTGTGTTAGACATCTACTTTGTGTGGTGTGATAACGCTATTTATATTTCAGTTTCTTCTTTTTCCATATCGTGCTCTATCTTTTCTAGACTTGTGATTGAGATATAGAATTAAGATATTATATTATACCTCCGTGCGGAGATGATATGTTTATATCATATTGTTGTTAGATGTTAGATGTTATAGACGAACTATACAGCGTTCTACCGCCGACACTGCGGCGTAGGCTGGACGTACTCACGTTTTCGTGCCCTTCCTCAGGGTGCGGCTCGTGACACAATGTCCTTTTTTTTGTGAACATACTGACTAGATATAAATATGCAACTACACATAGACACTAAAATTACATAAAATATATTTTTAGATATATTAAGGAATCATTGTTCTTGATTTAGTTTATATGAATGTGTTGATCTTATTGATATGCAGATGCAGGTTATTTATCTGATTCCAATTAGGGAATATCACAAACAAGATATGTTTTTCTTAACATTGTTGCAATTATTTCGGAGATCAGTCAAACAAATCACTGCCACAATATCAACCAATCATCATGGTACTTTATGAAGCAAATAGAGAATGTGTATGGTTAGTTCAGCATATAAGGAAAAGTTACGAGCTTCCATAAGTCACAAATAATCCTATTATCCTTTATGAGGATAATGTTGTTTATATAAAGCAAATTCAAGAAGACTTCAACAAGAACACATGCATATAAATATATAAGCCCATAAAATATTGGGTGGAATGTAATAATCAAATATATTTTTATTCATTTTTTTTGTTGGGGGGTTGGACTCTTCATTTAATTTGATGTATTATTTTTAAGTTATTTTGAGGGACAACAAGCGTCCTAAAGATGCCAAATGGGAACATCCTAAATAATGTTTTTGCGCATTGTACTCGTTTCCTTCGATGGTTTTTTTTTTCCACTGGGTTCTCCCTTCGAAAAATTTCTAATGAGACAATTGAAGTCGCACCCACTTGAATTCCTTAAGAATCATATTTCCGAAGAATATAGTTGTACTCTTTTCTTTTACTATAGATTTTTTTTCTTAGAAATTTTTGTAGTGAGGCAATGATTAAAGTGAGAATAAAGGGAGAGTGTTGTAAATCATATCTATTTGGATAACCACAAATAAGTGGTTGTCCTTATCCAAATACACACAAATCCAATCATTGTCTCCTCTATTTATATGTTGTTAATAATATAAGCCCTACAGTCATTTTGATTGTATTTAAAATTTTGCGAGAAGTTCGATGGTGTAATAATTTTCTGTACGATCAAAAAAGAGAATACGACTTATTTCAAAAAATATACGAAAATGTTTAAGAGCGGGAATCCCGATCCCGAACTCTCCTCTTTAAATATTAGTGCTCATCCTCCCAAGTAGACCTGTCAATTGGGCCGAGCCGGCCCAGCATGAGCCCGGTCCGAAAAATTGGCCCCGGTGCGGCCCGATTAATTCTGGGCCTGGGCCCGGGCCGGCCCAGGCCCGTATATTGGGTTGTGTCGGGCCATGTATATTGGCCCATAATATAGGCCCGGGCCGATGTCCAAGCCCGGCCCGACCCGGTCCGATCCGAGGTCCGGCCCGAAGCCCGTACCTGTTGCAACATATCATGCACAATCTCTTTGAGTTGTCCCAAATTCTACCAGCTAACACCTGTGTCGTCACTTTCACAAGGAAAAGAAAAGAAAAATATGTACACAACAAACGCTCTGCCCTCCAAATATGACCTGAGCCACTGCCTAAAGCAAGTGCAAGTGGTGGTGACCTCTGTTATTATTATGATTATATAATGTATTAGTGAATTGAATTGAAATGAAATGAATGTTTAAACTTTAATTGATTTGAAATTCAATTCAATTCATTTCAATATAAATTAATTGCAAGTTCTGCAACAACAACAACATACATGCATGCATCCATTCATCTGCTTAGTCAAAGTCATTCATCTGCTTAGTCAAAGTCAGTAGTTGGTTGTAGGGCTGCAAACGAGCCAAGCCGAGCCGAGCTTTTGTAAACTTGAGCTTGGCTTGACTAGAATTAATCGAGCTCAAGCTCGAGCTCGAGCTTGGTAAATTTTTTATTTTAGAGCTTGAGCTTGGCTTGAGCTTGTTTATATTAAGCTTGAGCTTGGTTTGGTTTGAGCTCGAGCTTGGCTTGATAAGTAAGCTTGATTCAAGCTTGATAAACAAGCTTGATAAACAAGTTTGATAAGCTCAAAATCGAGCTCGTTAAGCTTGATTTCAAGCTCGCTCAACTTTATTTCAAGCTCATTAACCTTGATTTCAAGCTTAACGAGCTCGATTTCAATTTAGTTAGGTTTGAATTCAAGTACCTGTGATATTATTAATTCAAAAGTTCCTTAATATCAATTATTAAGGACATATAAATATATAATGCACACAAATATACATATATTTAGAATTCAACAAAGAACAAACGAGCTTCTAAACAAGCTCCTAAACGAGCTTCTAAACGAGCCAGCTTGCAAGCTCATCAACGAGCCAGCTCGCGAGCTCAAACGAGCCGAGCACTTCTAAGCTTGAGCTTGGCTCGTTTATTAAACGAGCTCGAAAATGAAGCTTGAACTCAGCTTGTTTACTAAACAAACCGAGCTCAAACGAGCTTTTGTCGAGCCGAGCTTCGAGCAGCTCGCGAACGGCTTGGCTCATTTGCAGCCCTGGTTGGTTGCCCATTAACTATAAGCTTCACCGTGCATGTCTCACTTCACTTGGTCACATATATATGGCCAACCATGTAGAGCCATTTATACAAAAAATATTGATTGATCAATGAAATAAAAACCTGAATGATATATGTATATAGTATATACTGAACTGAATTGAATTAAAATGATGGCCTCCAGTGCGACTTGGCCCAGTCCCTTATATTGGATCGCATCTGGCCCGGCCCGACCCGAAGCCTGCCATGCCGTGGGTCATGTGCCGGATTGGACTTAATATTTTTATCCATAGCCCGGCCCGACCCGACCCGGTCCGCTACAATCATGGGCTCAAGAGGCCCGAACCCAACCCGGCCCACTCAAATTTCGTATCGGACCGACCCGGCTCACTTGACAGCTCCAAGTGATAAAAGAAAGAAGAAGAGTTCATTCTTTTTTCATTCCAACCGTGAAGAGACAAAAAAGCCCCTCCCTCGACAATGCTCTAGATGCTAACATTCGCATCAGTACGCCAATAGCTCCCGTTGGCCTGTATTATTTTTTTCCCCATATTCAAATAGAGCATCAATTACAAGGAATATTTGTACAATAAAACACATTATGTGACACTTCATTTACAGAAAACAAAACAAAAAAACCACTTTTGACTATTTGATTTCTGGCGTATGATGGGGAATCAACACCATGATACACGACTTCCCAGTGCAATATGTATAATAGAAGTATGAATACACACCACAAAGCATGAGAGAGAGAAAAGATTGAAGATCTAATGTAAGTAATTCAAAGATGAGATAAAAGGACACATTTGCCTACAATTTACCCATATAACCAAGGGTAGCAATGCTTCAAATTGACTTCTCAGATACAAAACATATATATATACACTTTTCTATCAACATAAACCAAACAATGGATTTCCATTTAATTCCTAAAGAAAAAATTGGAGGGCGCACCTTAACAGCCAACATACATATACAAAAAAGGGCCGACTGACCGAATGCACTCCAAATTAATTGTCTGGCTACAGTTAAACTAATTTCCCATGATACAACTATTTACCATTTTCTTCCTTTCTTTGCTGTACATGTACAGTTAACGTAGTTAAGGACAGTTATGCTTGCAACCGTTGTCTGGTTACCCTCACACCATTTGTTTTATGGCTACTGAAGTCGAGCTTCCGGGCCCCACCTGTCCAGTCTTCATCTTCATCGTCATCACTGTCGTTGCGGCCTTTTGGAACTGCAGCTTTTCCACCTCTTGTTGAACTTCTAGGAGCAGGAGGACGCTTCCTGTTTATGGTAGCCGTATAAGTTGCATAATCCATAGTATCATCCTTCAGTGTGGCCTTGAACTCCTGCAGCAGGTAATAATATTTACTGATTTAGTGTACAATGAACAAACATGAGATTCTCCCCCCAAGTGTGTTCTAGGTAAGTGGGTTAAAATCAAAGACAACGAGCATTAATTAATTACAGTTTGACTAAGACCTTAAGATGTGGATAGAATTAAAATCAAATTTCTTGGGCTTCCACCTCGAAATACTTCCACATACTAACGTAGGTTCAGTGTCAGCCGATACCAGTATGTATCAACCGTAACGAGTCGGCTGACTCCCATCAATACCGGCCCATTACCAAAATTGGGGCTCTTTTCCAGGTAATTCAACAGTAAAGATAAAGAAAAGAAAATTAAAGAAAAGAATGAAGTATAACAAAAATCAATAGGACATTGATTTGATTGTGTCGAAGATCAATATGCTACAGTGTGCCAATAAAATCTATTATCAACAAACTTTAATCATTATAATTTGTCAAGGTTGAATTACTACAAATTCACAACATTAATACATCTTATTATTTCACCCAAAACTATATATTTTGGCGTAAAAGCAAGTAAAATAAACCTTTTCTTTGAGAAATAATGATTGGAAATTTTCAAGGTCGTAGATGTCGGGTTCATGTTGGATTGAGTTTTGAGATGTCAGCATCGGGGACATGTAAGACATATTAACATGCTGTATACATTTTTTTTTGTTTATATATATATATTAAATGTAATAGTGCTAACAACTAACATAGCAACTATAGACATAAAATAACATTAACAATAAATGATGTATCAAGTAACTAAGTCCAAGTAAGACGGTATCAAGTAATTTAACACTTCAAATATACAAGTAATTCGAGAGTCCAGGTAACTTAAATATCTACTTTAAGAGCCTAATGTAACACTTAAAATCCTTTATCTCAAACACAAAAACCCTATTAACTAAAATCTCAGAGAATATTTGAAAATACCGTGTTGGGCGATAATGGGCACGATAAGTCGGCCAACATATTGTACTACGACATAAACAAGATATTTCACAAAATCGTGTCATATTCCTTATAAACCTACGTGTCAGCCATATTATTTATCTAGAGAAATAATAATCTACTTCTAAATTATTATTCTTGATAAATTTTTCTAAGAGAGATCCCATACAACAAAGTTTCATTGAGTTTGTGCTTTGGCATCCACTAACTTTGATAACTATGTTTCAGAATTCGTGTACATTAATAGTTTATTCTTGCTTCCATCTTTTATGTAATTGTGATAGATTTAGCACTGATATTGTTTGTTCAAAAAGTTGAAGCTATTGCATCTTTGTTTGTCCTAAAATTACAGATTTTACATGTTTAAATATTTGTGATAGATTTAACATTGATATTATCTGTGAGGCAAGTGTGAATCTCACATTTGTGTCTCGTTTTCTACGAGGCAAGGGTTATTCACCTAGAAGTGCACCTCGTGCACCTCATTCCTACTAGACACACCTAAAGACGAGGTTTCATTGACCTAGTGTGTTTTCTTTCTCTAATAGATACGTTTAGTATTTTAGTATTTATATACTAATTTAACTTTATCTTTTTATTGAATTACTATTGTAGTTAATCAAGGTTGTAAACGGCGATAGGCGGGTGCGCGGCGAAGAGAGTCCGCCTACCGCCTAGGCCCCCTAGGCACCGCCTAGGCGGTCGATATTGAACATTTTTTACTATTTTACCACTGTTTTTTTGCATAATATACATACTTTAAGGGTGTTCCATGCATAGCTAAGTTGTAGAACGAAGATTTATAAAATTTTAGTTTCGTAAAAGTGAATCACAGGCCCATAATGCTTACAAAATTATTTTGGCCAAAATATCTTGTTAAGTATTGCTCCGCCTAGGCGCCCGCCTACGCCGCCTCACCTCCGCCTATGCCGCCAACCTTCGTTGGCCGCCTACTCCACCGCCTACCGAAAAGCGGTGTCGTGAGAGACCGCCTACTGCCTAGGCGCCGCCTACGCGGGCTAGGCGGCCGCCATTCAGAACACCGTAGTTAATATGTTTCCTACCATGACTTTTGATTTTATCGAGTCAATTAAGAAAAAAGTCCTGGTTGAAAATATTGCCACCAACAGAATCACGAGGAAAGAAACATTGTCAAAGGTATTATATCAATCAACTAATCTTTCTATTGTGAATGTTTTGTATTGGAGTCTTGGAGGACGATAACGACATATGAGACAAATCATTGGTAGTGTTGGTGATGGAGATGATATTATGGATGACAATGAGTTTTTAGAGTTTTGTCAGTTTCTTAGTATTATAAACTTGTGATGGTTTCTTGATGGTGATGGAAATAATGATATTATGGATGATAATGATTTTTAGGATTTAGTCAGTTTCCTATTACTGTAAAGTTGTCATAGTAACATTTTAGTTTCAGCGATGGTTTACTGTTGGTTATTATTTGTATGATTTGATTTTATGTATTCCATTCTTTACTAGTTTTTTAGTGACATGAATTGATTGGATATAATATGAGCTTGCTTATTCAAAACTATATAATACAAGAAATTTCTAAAAATGTGTCTCGCTTCGCTGAAGTCCACGCTTCACTGTATGCTCCTCTCGCCCAGGCTCTAAAGGAACCTAAAACCTCAACTGCACCCGACGCCTTTTAAAATATTGGTAGACACACATAGACACTAATCATTATTATGAAACTAAATAGTATAAAAGAGCCACATCGTATCCCAGATCGTGACACAGTTCAGGTGTATAGAAAGGTTCACAGTATAGGTCGTATCATATTGTTTTTGGCATATCCTGATCGATACCGACTGCTATCATAATTATACCGAAATATGAACTTCCATCCAGGTCATTTTGGCGAATAAAAAATTAAAAGGAAAAGTGAGAAATATGGAAGAAGAAAAACTGGTGTCGTGATCATGATTCGACGTGTCAAAGATCTACATGCTACCCTGTGTCGATAAGGCTCCTTATCACGACACATTGTAACCATTCCATCTGGCCAAGTATATTTATAGATTCACAACATTCATCAATCTTAATGTTATTTAGCTCGCAAGAAATAACAAATAATACATAGAATTATGCCTAAATATATGGAATATGTTCTAGCTTATTTATTTATTATTATTATTAGTTTTGACTTGGTAAATGAGAAACTCCAAAACTCCGATCCAAAACCTCCGAAAGCAGTGATACCAATACTCATAAGAAGAGTCTGAAACAAATTATGATACTGCGAACCTTGGTGTAAAGCCCACCCGTTGTACTAATCTCTAGAGAAATCCTTTCATCACTAAATAAAATTGTATTTGTGATGGATCATTACAGCCTAAACAAGAACTACAATTTTCCTTCCCAAATGCAAAAGCTGTCTTATCTTTTTTATTAAGGCGGTATGTTTTCTCAACTTTAGTCAGTTGATTCAAATAAATAAAAGCATGTCATTATAGAATGGTATCCAATTCATTTGGTGTTGGCACCAACTCAAACTGAGATGACTCCACTTCGATAGACACAGTTAGACCTTACTCAATAATGATGATAACTCAAAATGTCACCTGGTACGTCCGAACCATATCTTGGAAAGAGGACGGCAGATCGGTTGATATATCACTAATATTGAAAGGAACGTTTTGCCTAGATATTGTCTCTCCAGGCTTTGGATGTTCTTTTAAAGAAAATGCCTGTTTTCAGGTTAAATTGGAACTTCATTAGTCATAAGAAACTCAAAATACAGGATACATTTAACTGAAAATATATACTTCTACAGAAAAATGTTTTTTTTTGGACAAACCTGACATCGAGCATCGTTGAGACCGTACATAATTTTCAGGTGTCTTTTCAGCTTCAAAAGCAGTTGCAAAGCAATTGCATCATGACAATCAGCCTAGAAAACAAAAAGAATTCAAAGGCATAAATAATTTAAGGAACAGGTTTCAGTATGTTAGAAGAATAACTAATAGCATTCAGGCATTGCAGAAAATTGAAAAGACGAGTCTACTTAGGAAGTGTGAAAATGAAAATTCCATATTTGGGCAATCCAATAAGAAGTATATGAAACAACAGAAAATAACAAACAAAAGGTTAGTGACATGCAGAAAGTAACGACGCAGTGCATTGTCATTTTGATGTCTGTCTACAGAACCTAAAAAATAGAGAAAGTAGAGAAAACTCCTGTCACTATCTCTCAACCTTCCAAACCATACTGCAAAGCAGAATATAGCGTTGGCAATGAGCGAAGTAGAATCTAGGGCCATGAGCGAAGTAGAATCTAGGGCCATGACTGAAGAAATAAGTATCACCTGAAACTTTTGCAAATCTTCTCTTGAAAAGCCACAAGTATTTTCTGATGGCACTTCTGTTGTCACATTGTTCTCAGATGTCTGATGCATTGCCGGCCCATCATCCATTTTCTGGATTTCATTGGGTATCTCCACCTGATCCTGCTGGCGTGACAAGGAACTCCAGGTTTTCATATTTGCTTCAAGCCCCCCAGCCCTAAGCTGTATTACTCGATTTATATCATAAATTAGGTAAAGAGGCTCATCAGGGGATGTAAAAGGGAGGGATGCAAGAATCTCCGTGCAATATCTGGAAAAGAACATGATCAAAATTAAGCTTGAATGTCCAAACAAAGCCCAAAAGTTTCAAGGGTAGGGATAACTATTAGTACTTACACAAGAAATGGAACTGATGCATAGTTCCAAGTTCCAGACTCGAACTTCCTAACAATTGAGTGCATAAATTTGTTCCTTGAAATACGATTTCCTCGGATAAGTCTGTACATTCGAGATATCCCTGTTCTGACATACGCAATGGTATTGCCATCAGGTTTCCCTTTAGCATTTGCAGCCACCTTGTTGTTTGTTATGGAGTGAACAAATGTAAATGACAACTGGAGGCCATCACCCAAACGGCTTTCAAAAAAAGCAGGATACCTGAAATATCCTACAGAAAGTCAATCTATGTATGATTTCTGCAGGAAAATATTAAAAAACTATGATAGGCATTCCATACTTTTCATTCATATTCATAAGCAAGTGATGAGCTAACTTTGAATTGACCTCCAGTGGATCAGTTTCTAGTGCTACAAGGCAAGGAACAGATGTAATTGGATGAACAAGACCTTGACGAAGTACAATTTCAACGATCTGCAACAACAACAAAAAAATCGAACAATTACAAGAAGAAACATCACCGAAAAAGTATTCCAACTTTCATATAAGTCCTAACTGAAAACTACATCAGAAAAAGTTGTGTAATTAGGTCCTTGCCTTGAGAGCAGACTGACGTACATGGTCATTCATATCCAAGCATCTTTCCAATATACTATTCCAATACAACTGTACAATTCCACCACAAATGTTAGTGTCACCTGCACCGGCTGCCACAGGCACACTATTTCCAGCATTTTCCCTAATATTAGTTTCCTTCTGGCTGATATTATCAGCAACCAGTTGGCTTTCCGCATCTAATAGGTATTCGTACATGTTTTGCAATGCTTGCATCTGGCCAACAGGAAGAATTAAGTGGCAGCATAAATATAATAGGCAAGCTAACACAATGAACAGAGAGTGCACCTTAAGTCTAGAATCAGCACCAGAGGATAGTGAGGCCTCCAGTATCTTGCCAATGTCCTTCTCTAACATGTATTCCGGCTTAGCTATCAACAAAGATCCTAATGCCTGCAGAATAGGGTATGGAGGGGATAAGGGGAATCAAATGCTATAGTCTGAAATCCAGATTGCAGTGAAACAGGAAAATGTGACTCACCTGCAAAGCTCGAACTTTCAAACTAAAATCCTCCATACGAAGATAATGCTTTAGCAGTGTCAAGCTCTCCACAAAATGGAAATGTTGATCATTGCAGGTTTTAATCAAAGCACTGCCATACCTAAGAAGCAACCCAAGACAGAAAAGGGAACGGCCCAACAGCTGTAGTTCACATAGATATTGCATACCATTAGAAATATCAAATACAAAAGTGCAAATGTACATGTTGTTTGAACTTTCATAATAAGTGTGCACATTCAAATAATACAAAACCAGCCTACCTGTAAGCACAAATGGTTTAGTTTGTAGAATCAGGCATTAGGTGGGAAAGTCCAAATAAAATGCCTATGGTAAACAAACTCACGACTAACCAACACATCAATATAATAACTGTTTTTTGAAAATATTAGATTTTCAAAACAAGAGAAGAAAGGTGTGAAATTAAACTAATAATAAAAGATACAATATGAAAAAGCCATCATACTGCCACGAGGCTCCTACTTATGGAAGATCTGGGAGGGTCAAGACGTATGCAGCCTTACCCCCATATATGTATGGAAAAGGCTGTTTGTGTGACTGGAACCTGCAGCCTCCAGGACGCACGCAGCAAGCCTTATTGCGGCGTCATGTGACACCCATACAGGTTAGAATTTAAGGTATTGCAAATGCTAAGAATATAATCCCGTGTCGTCCAACTAGAACCAACAATGAAAAAGGAAAAGAGCATCTGAGTTTGTCAAACAATCAATAGTTCGCACTAACTAATAAGAATGGCAGGCACCAGGTTAGTTGTGGCTAAGAAGCATGGGCACTCCAAAATTCATGCAGAATCCGTGTCGCGCCGGGCACATGAATCGACATGCCATAGACACTCCGAAATACACTAGGACACACAAAACTAGGTGTCAAAAACATATCACCATGTCTGATATCGAATACATGCCCGTGCAACTTAGGTTGTAGGTCATGGGATTGCTTATTACCATTTGCAATAACACCGAAAAGACTACACTGATTCAAGAGGCATAACTATGGCTATGGCACAATAAGTAAAAATTTTGTGCAACACAGAAAAATATAGTACTTATGCACAAAAGTAACAAGTGAGAATGCTACAAAATTTGCAAACCGCTTTTTAAGGGAATACCCAGTGTCCTAAAAAGAGGAATTAGGCGGCGCCTAGGCGCTGGGCGGCAAGTGACCGACCAATTTGCGGCCGGAATCGGCCTCCAGGCGGCAGCAAAGATAAGACGGGTTTAGGCGCCCGCCTAGGCGGCTCTAGGCGGAGAGGCGGACGCCTAGGCGCAGGCGTTGGACGGTTAGGCGGCCGCCTAGCGTGTAAATTTTTGAAGAAAAAAAAAATCAGGTGCACCTGACCCAAAAGCTTACCGAAAAAAGGAAGCAAATAGGAGAAGTATGATGCCCTAACCTCAAAAGGAGCTGAGAGCAACAGTTCTTCCGAGTCTAGTCTTCTTCCTCCTAACCGCGTGAGCAGCAGCCGACCGCGCAGGTGAGTCTTCTTCTTCATCTTCTTCTTCTGGGTCTCTTCTTCTTCTTCTTCTTCTTCTTCTTCGTGAGTCTTCTTCTTCCTCTTCTTTTGGTTTTGTTGGGTTTTTTTTCTTATTCTAAATGAGCACTATGCAGCAACTCTTTAATATTGAGCACTGAGTACATGGGCACTGGCACTTTTGACACTGGATTTTTTTAAGTTGGCAACTTCCTTTCAATGGACCACTGAGCAGCAGTCAAGTCAGTCAGCCTTTTTTTTGCAAGTTGCTCTTCTCTGTGTGAATTTTTAAGTGCTCTGTCAGTATGAATTTTTTTAATATGTGCACTATAGAAGACACTTGAGCACGATAGTGTCCCGCTTTCGATAGGCGACGGACTTCATAATATGCTTGTGCCGAGTCAGATCGGTCGGAAACTTAGATGGCCATCTGACTCTATCGTTGAGCTTGGTAAACGATAACACCTTGCGGCATCGACCAAATCGATTTGGACGGATGTTACGAGAATCGATCCAACTAATGGAACGACTTCTGTTGAAATAAGTTCTAGATGCAGCGGGCTACGTCTTGGCGAGTGAGCTCTATATAAGAGTCCCTTCGACGGGAACGGACCGCTGTATGATTTTTTTGGAGCTTTTGCCGCTTGGTTTTGATGAAGTGCTTTCGCGTCGTTTTCTGAATGCAATCTACGAATTTCGAAGCGAAGGAATAAAGAAGGAATCATAACTAAGTGTTGGTGCCATTGCAGGAGCTCGCGTAACTAAAGCTTGAACGTTGCGAAGCACTTCGACGGTCGGCATGATCAAAGAACTTGATGGATGATTCGGCCCCTTCTTTTCTACTCTGTCCCGCAAACAAAATTTTCTTTGCCTCGAATTCATTCAAATCGACGATACCAAGTTAAATGCATGCCAATCCACTACGATCAAGAACTCGAAAAAAACGTATCGATTTAAAGTAAATTACTCTAAAAATGTAAGTTTTGCACATAAACGAAAAAGTTTAAGATTCTAGTAAAAAGATAGACTATTTCACGTGCTGCAAAATAATATGAAACGTCGATCGTGGATTATGATGCCTCGGACAATTTGGTGCCTACGGGACGCTAAATCGGAAGTACGGCTTTGGAAAAAATAAATTGTTGCATGAGTTGGGAGAAATGATAATGTCACTAAATACTGTCCGCGCTATACAAATCTGTCTGCACATATTAAACAACTCACGCATTGGCATGGTCATGGACAGCTTGTGCACAAGTTGAACTTTCCTCGATACAATATCCGGGACATCGGAACCGAATCGACCTAGGGGGAATAAACAAATTCGTGCTTCGGCACGAGGCATTGCGGGACCTACAGCAAGACTTGCAACCCAAGCTGACAGGCACGTCGTAATGCCATATAAAAGTCCCTCGTGGTGCATAGCATCAATGACCGCACATATAAGATGGATCATGCTCACCTATTATCTTATGCAGTTAGTAAATATTGTCTGTATTTTATGCAGGGACGAGCACGGCTGTGGTAAGAAATGTAATAAATCGCTATGTTTTACTGTATCTTTATTACTTCAAAGATGGCTATCGATATGAACTGAATTCATTCAGTTCTAAATAGAAAGAAAGCTCTAAAGCATGCCCCTACCTTAATAATCAGAGTCAGTTTAGACGAGTAGGTTCGTCTCGTCCACTTAGCAAGTGTGCTAATCCCCTCCCCCAAATTTTCCAGGTGCGGCGGGAGCTCTAAACTGAAGCTGAAGTGCAGAGAGGCGTTTTAAAGCTCTTCCTATCCTGAAGTATTTTGAAGCCAATTCAATCGAAGGCTTATGTATAAAGGGGCGAATGTATGGAACGGCAAGTGTTAGTTCAGGCAGCTTGTCGAGTATGTTTCTTTTTGTTTTCAATCAATGTAGCCGCAACGGCATCCAATGTAATTACGACTTGTACTTCGTTGCAAGCTATGAATGAAAAAGTATATTTATACCTTCCTATACTGCGTCTCAATTTGATGTGATTTGTGAAGTTTCAACTTGACGTTTCAATATAAAAATCAACGTAACGTTCTTGCCTTGTACGAGTGCAACTCCAGACTCGTACGGCATCACGCCTTAGCGAGGGCGACCGATTCGGCAAAATAACACCGGGGATGAACGGTTTGTCGACTCGGGACGTGACAAATTGGTATCAGAGCACAGTTATGTTTCCTCGGATTTTCAAAAGATGTTTTATTGTTGGAATGTTCGTTGCGATTGCTCGATTGAATGCTTGTCGACATGCTGCGTGAAATAAAAGTTCCATACAGGTAAGTCCGTAGATATTTTTGAAAAATACTAACGGGTTTACTCTCTTTTGTGGGAATGACTAAGAAAAATAAGAACAATTCCGACACAACCCCCCAAACCGTGGATAGTACGTCGAGCTCAAAGAGTACTGGCCCTAGCGAGACGACCATGGAGAAAATGCTACAGTTGATGGAGCTGCAGCAGCAACAGCTTCAGATGCAAATCAAAGCCCAATTTGATGCGCATCAGAAGCAAATGGTCGACCTAACGCAGATCATAAGCAAGATGGGGGACAATACCAAAGCAACGGTCGTAGTATCCGAAGAGAGGCAAGATGTTCAAGATGAAGTCGAGGAAGAAGTCCAACAGCAAATGATAAACTCTTCTTCCATGTTCAAAGCAAAGGAGTTCCGCAAGATGAACCCGCCGAAGTTCAATGGCCGAGCAGAGTCCGATGTGATAGTGGGATGGCTTGCAGAAATGGAGGACTTATTTGATCTTCTCTGCATCGAAGGGTCCCAGAGGGTGGCCTGTGCGGCGCTACAGCTACAACTGAGAGCACACAACTGGTGGGCGGCGAAGAAACAGAAAATCTGTGAAACCGATCCCGACACCAAGATTTTCTGAGAAATGTTCAAGGCAGCCTTTCTTGAGCAGTACGTTCCTCGCGTCATCCGTCGACAGA
Organism: Iris pallida; assembly: GCA_029216955.1. NCBI lineage: Eukaryota > Viridiplantae > Streptophyta > Magnoliopsida > Asparagales > Iridaceae > Iris > Iris pallida. Next base: position 10,802,970 of record JANAVB010013400.1, read on the forward strand.
AGGATGAATTCATGATACTGAGGCAAGGGAATATGACTGTTGAAGATTATGATGCAAGCTTCTAAAACTAGCAAAATTTGTCGGCGCCTTCCTACCCAACAAAGAAGAATGGTGCGAGCGTTTTCAACAAGGCCTCAACGACGAATTGCGTAGGGACGTCGTGAACCAGCGATGTCGAACTTATCGTGAATCCTACGAAGCCGCACTTGATAGCAAGCGGATCTTTGGTCGTATGTCGCAAAGGGCCGTGCCTGTCATCCGCAACAATTTCAACAAGCGTCCTAATGACGCTGGAGGATCGGGAGTACACAAGCATCCAAACACATCCGAGAATCGGCACCCGTATCCAGGATTACACTGCAATGTCTGCAGCAAGCATAGACATCGCCCGAACGATTGTTTCTACAGAACATGTTACGAGTGTGGCGAGAAACGCCATTCAAAGCCGCAATGTCCGAAAAATATTCTGAATCAACACCAACCACCGAGGAACGTTCCGAATCAATATAAAGCGCCTACACTACGCAAATGCGGTGCCCGTGAACCCGCAGAATCAACGCCATGGAGCTCAAGGCCGAGTTTATGCATTAACTCGGGACGAGGCATTCGCATCCGATACTGTTGTAACAGGTATATTACTCTACAAAAATATACCTGCTCGAGTACTATTCGATTCGGGTGCGACGCATAGTTTTATATCTGCTGATTTTGCGAAAGAAAATAAAATAACCATGCAATCACTAGATATGGACATTAGTGTTAGCACTCCGTCGGGAGTCGATATGCCTGCGAACTTTATTTGTAGGAATGGCCACATTTGCATCGGGGAAAGAAATATATCCTTGGAAGCCGTCGTAATAGACCTCGAAAAGTACGACATAATCCTGGGCATGGATTGGTTGGGCACTTGTCATGTAACAATCGAGTGCGCGGAGAAGAGAGTAGTGTTTCGCCTTCCTGGCGAGACAGAGTTCTCGTATTCGTGCGGTACGGTCTCGAAGAAAACAATGATGGTATCGACAATCTCGGCAAGGCGTATGTTGCGTTCCGGCTGTGCGGGATACTTGGCATCAGTTCGAGACACACGGAAGGATAATACAAACACTACTGATGTTGTGGCAGATTTTCCTGACGTTTTCCCTGATGAGATGTCCGGGATACCGCCGGATCGAGAAATAGAATTCAGCATCGACACCTTCCCGGATACACGGACGATATCAAAGGCGCTTTACCGAATAGCTCCAGCAGAACTGAAGGAACTGAAGGTGCAATTACAAGAGTTGCTAGACCGCGGATTTATTCGTCCTAGCGTCTCCGTGGGGAGCTCCCGCACTGTTTGTGAAGAAGAATGCTGAATCGATGCGGCTATGCATCGACTATCGGGAACTCAACAAGGCGACCGTGCGGAACAAGTATCCCTTGCCACGAATCCACGACTTGTTTGACCAACTGCAAGGCACGTCAATATTTTCAAAATTCGATCTTCGTTCAGGCTATCATTAGTTGAAGATCAAGTCCGACGACGTATCGAAGTCTGCCTTCCGTACTCGATATGGTCATTATGAATTCCTAGTCATGCCGTTCGGTTTGACGAATGCACCAGCCGCTTTCATGGATCTGATGAACCGAGTCTTCCGATCTCAAATCGATAAATTTATAGTCGTGTTCATCGACGATATCCTTATCTACTCAAAGAATCGAGAAGAGCATGCAGAACACTTAAAAACGGTATTGCAGACTCTGCGTAAAAACAAATTATATACCAAGCAGAATAAATACGAGTTCTGGATGAGTAGTGTGACATTCCTCGGACATGTAATCTCTGCCGAAGGTGTCGCAATGGACCCAAAGAAGATTGAAGCAGTGGTATATTGGAAACGACCTACCTCGGCTAGCGATATTCGGAGTTTCCTGCGCTTAGCAGACTACTACCGAAGATTCGTACGGAGTTTTTCAAAACTAGCGTCGCCTCTGACTCGCCTCACCCAGAAGGGAGTAGTATTTGAATGGAGTGACGACTGTGAATCCAACTTTCAAGAGTTGAAGCAACGGCTCGTCTCAGCTCCAATCCTTGCACTTCCAGATGGTCCAGAAGGCTTTCAGATATTCAGCGACGCATCGGGAACTGGCCTCGGGTGCGTACTCATGCAGAGAGATAAAGTCATCTCCTACGCTTCACGGCAGTTGAAGCAGCACGAGAAAAACTATCCGACGCACGACCTAGAATTGGCGGCGATCGTGTTTGCATTGAAACTCTAGCAGCACTACCTCTATGGTGTGGCTTGTAAAATCTACAAAGATCATAAAAGCTTGAAATACTTGTTTACGCAACGAGAACTCAACCTACGGCAGCGACGTTGGCTCGAACTCATAAAAGATTACGAGCTAACGATCGAGTATATGCCGGGCAAGGAAAACGTTGTAGCCGACGCGCTTAGCAGAATGTTTATGGGATCACTGGCCATAAATAATGAGATACGGCGAGACCTTGAAGCGATGGATATCGAACTCGGAATTGAGTATCGACACCTGCACCTAGCTCAGTTGAAGTTAGGATCGAGCCTGCTTAGCAAAATAAAGACCGCACAGAAGGACGATTCATTCTTGAAGAAGATGCGCGAGCTGATTTCAACAGGAAGGGCGACTGACTTTGCGGAAGACGGAGACGGGACGATGCGACTAAAAGGAAGGCTCTGCATTCCTGAAACTGCCGAGCTCAGAAAAAAAATTCTGACAGAGGCACATTATGCGAAGTACTCGTTACATCCTGGAAGCACCAAGATGTACAAGAACTTGCGCACAAACTTTTGGTGGCACGGCATGAAGAAAGACGTGTCTACTTTCGTGTCGCAGTGCATGGCGTGTCAGCAAGTGAAGGCGGAACACCAAAGGTCAGGCGGAGAGCTACAGAACCTCGCCATTCCCGAGTGAAAGTGGGACAACATCTCGATGGATTTTATTGTAGGATTTCCGAAGACGCCGTGGGGGAATGATGCGATTTGGGTCATTGTTGATAGATTGACCAAGTCGGCTCACTTCATCGCAATTAAAGTATGATGGAGCGTCGATCGGTTAGCGCAAATCTATATCGACGAGATTGTTCGACTACACGGGGTACCGGCCTCAATAATTTCGGACAAAGACGGGTGATTCCTATCACGTTTTTGGACGAGCCTGCAAGCGGCGATGGGGGCCAAACTAAATTTTAGTTCTGCGTACCACCCCAGACAAACGGTCAGACGGAGAGGGTAAATCAAATCTTAGAAGATATGTTGCGTCTGTGTGCGATCGATCTAAAGACTAGTTGGGATACGCATTTGCCGCTTGCGGAATTTGCGTATAACAACAGCTATCAGTCGAGCATTCAGATGGCTCCATATGAAGCGCTCTACGGGAGGAAGTATCGTTCACCAATATGCTGGGACGAAGTCGGAGAGCGACAAGTGCTTGGACCGAAACTGGTGGAGCAGGCCGTCGAAAAGGTTCGCTTGATCCGAGATACTCTGTATTGCACAAAGTCGACAAAAGAGCTACGCAGATCTTCGTCGACGACCGCTAGAATTTTTGATCGGGGACCATGTGTTTCTGAAAGTAACGTCCATGCGTGGCGTGATGCGGTTCGGCATTAAAGGCAAGTTGAGCCCGAGATTTGTAGGCCCCTTCGAGATCATCGAGCGAGTTGCAACGGTTGCTTATCGGATCACACTACCTCCTGCCTTGGCTGATGTGCACGAAGTTTTTCACGTCTCACAACTTCGAAAATACGTGCACGATCCAAGTCACGTGGTTACCTTCGATCAATTGGAGCTACGTACTGACTTGTCTTACTCGGAGGAGCCTATTCAAATTTTGGACCGTAAGGAGAAGGTATTACGAAATCGGTCGATGTCCTTGGTCCGCGTGCTTTGGCGGAACCATTCAGTTGAAAAGTCGACGTGAGAAATGGAGGCGGAGATGAAGGAGAAGTACCCTACGTTGTTTGTCTAATTTAAGGTCAGACCCTTGTTCTTAAGTTTCGGGACGAAACTTTTTCTTAGTGGTATATTATGTAGTGTCCCACTTTCGATAGGAGACGGACTTCATAATATGCTTGCGCCGAGTCAGATCGGTCGAAAACTTAGATGGCCATCTGACTCTATCGCTGAGCTTGGTAAACGATAACACATTGCAGCATCAATCAAATTGATTTGGACGAATGTTACGAGAATCGATCCAACTAATGGAACGACTTCTATTGGAATAAGTCCTAATGCAGCGGGCTGCGTCTCGGCGAGTGAGCTCTATATAAGAGTCCCTTCGACGGGACCGGACCGCTGTATGATTTTCTTGGAGCTTTTGCCGCTTGGTTTTGATGAAGTGCTTTCGCGTCGCTTTCTGAATACAATCTACGAATTTCAAAGCGAAGGAATAAAGAAGGAATCCTAACTAAGTGTTGGTGCCAATGCAGGAGCTCGCGTAACTAAAGCTTGAACGTTACGAAGTACTTCGACGGTCGGCACGATCAAAGAACTTGGTGGGTGATTCGGCCCCTTCTTTTCTACTCTGTTCCGTAAACAAAATTTCCTTTGCCTCGAATTCATTCAAATCGACGATGTCAAGTTAAATGTATACCAATCCACTAAGGTCAAGAACTCGGGAAAAACACATCGATTTAGAGTAAAATTTACTCTGAAAATATAAGTTTCGCACATAAACGAGAAAGTTTAAGGTCCTGGTAAAAAGATAGACTATTTCACGTGCTGCAAAATAATATGAAACGTCGATCGTGGGTTATGATGCCTCGGACAATTTGGTGCCTACGGGACGCTAAATCGGGAGTACGACTTTGGGAAAAATAAATCGTTGCATGAGTTGGAAGAAATGATAATGTCACTAAATACTATCCGCGCTATACAAATCTGTCTGCACTATTACACAGTTCACGTATTGGCATGATCATGGACAGCTTGTGCACAAGTTGAACTTTCCTCGATGCGATATCCGGGACATCGGAACCGAATCGACCTAGGGAGAATAAACAAATTCGTGTTTCGGCACGAGACATTGCGGGACCTGCAGCAGGGCTTGCAACCCAAGCTAACAGACACGTCGTAACGCCATATAAAAGTCCCTTGTGGTGCATAGCATCAATGACCGCACATATAAGATAGATCATGCTCACCTATTGTCTTATGCAGGTAGTAAATATTATCTGTGTTTTATGCAGGGACGAGCACGGCCGTGGTAAGAAATGTGATAAATCGATGTATTTTACTGTATCTTTATTACTTCAAAGATGGCTATCGATATGAACTGAATTCATTTAGTTCTAAATAAAAAGAAAACTCTAAAGCATGCCTACCTTAACAATCGGAGTCAGTTTAGACGAGTGGGTTCGTCTCGTCCACTTAGCAAGTGTGCTAATCCCCTCCCCCAAATTCCTAGGTGCGACGGGAGCTCTAAACTGAAGCTGAAGTGCGGAGAGACGTTTTGAAGCTCTTCCTATCCTGAAGTATTTTGAAGCCAATTCAATCGAAGGCTTATGTATAAAGGGACGAATGTATGGAACGGCAAGTGTTAGTTCAGGCAGCTTGTCGAGTATATTTTTTTTTGTTTTCAATCAATGTAGCCGCAACGGCATCCAATGTAATTACGACTTGCACTTCGTTGCAAGCTATGAATGAAAAAGTATATTTCTATCTTCCTATAGTGCGTCTCAATTTGATGTGATTTGTGAAGTTTCAACTTAGTGTTTCAATATAAAAATCAACGTAACGTTCTTGCCTTGTACGAGTGCAATTCCAGACTCGTACGGCATCACGCCTTAGCGAGGACGATCGATTCGGCAAAATAACACCTGGGACGAACGGTTTGTCGACTCGGGGCGTGAGAAGCACTATAGCAGACGCATGAGGCCAATTTATAAGTGCTCAGTGCTCTGAGTGAGCAGACACTGAACTTTTAAGTGATCCTAGTGAGCAGTCAAGTCAGTCATAACTTTTATGTTTAGTTATTATGAGAGACTTTGAATTTAGGGTATAATTTTTACTTAGGCACATTTTTAATTCCTAAATTTTTTTTTTATATATGTGGCGACCGCCTAATATTAGAAGGCCGCCTAGGCGGCCTAGGCGCTAGGCGGCCGTCCGCCTAACGCGTAGCGCCTTTTATAACCTTGGGAATACCCCAGTTGCAAAAACTTGGCAACCAGTATTGCCTGTTCAGATTTGTGTGCATGTGTATCAAGTGTGGTCCATGCATACATAATTGCTAAGAAGCATGGACACTCCAAAATACATGGTGTGTCGTGTAGGACACATGTATCGGACACACCATGGACACTCCAACATACACCACTAGGTGCCGAATCCGTGTCCCCGTGTCGGAAATATGTGTGTCAAATCAGTGTCCATTCAACATAGCATAATTGTCACTAGGATGGCATTATCGTGTCCTGAAGCACGTCTAGAAGCAGTTCTGAAATGTGATGCAGGCTTCCTACAGTCATCTACTTTGCACTTTTGTCCAGGAGGATGTGTTCAATTTCGTAGGTCAGAGATGTAGGATCCTAAAACCTTCCATACCATCTGTCCCTGATTCTTAATGCCACAAGACCTGTCGACTTACAGCTACATATAACTCGCAGCTACTTGCAAGCTATACATGTCAATGCCTGCATCTCAACTATCCTCTTGTTCTGCCAAAACTGCATCTAGTTGCTTGCTTTTGTTTTTTTCCCTTTTATTGACCCTACCTATCTTCATACATAATCAAGAGAAGCTAGAGAGTGCCTTGAGTACTTGTACTGTATTCAACTATCCAAGTATGCCTATCAGAGGATTAATCTGATTCCCTATAGCGAACTTGACACTCTCCCCTCTTGGTCTTGAGACTTTCTGATCTAGAGAAACAGAGACACTTGCTCCATTACAGCATAAGCTCAACTAGAAATGATAGGTATACTTCTATCCCTAGCCTTGCTTATGTGAGAAGACTAGGATGTACCAAATAGAGGATTGACAGGAAATACCGAAAATTTTGGTCAATATTACCATGGAGATCTTTCTACGTTAAGTTCTGTGTCATAGCTAATGTCATCTTAAATACCATTAGTATTAAGACAAATTTTCCATGCCAACATGGCATATGGAAGGAATACTTCTTTTCATTTTATTTAAAAAATATCGGATGTCCCCTATCTGGATAGATTGAGAAGGGTATTGTGCAGGGAAATAAAATAGGATGGTTAAAATAGAGTGTACTTCTAGAGCACTTTGTGATCACAAGATGCGATTGAAAATAAAATTCAACAGGATTGCTTTAGACCACAGGCACCTGAGTATTGGGAATAAAAAAAAAACAACATATCCAGAAAATTAGTGTAGCCGAATGAGAATGCTAAGATGAAGAGTGGAAATATATTAAAACATAGGATAAGAAATGAGTATATTTGTGGAAAGTTAGAGGCGCACCAATGGAGAAGAAGATGAGAGAAAATTTGTCTTAGATGGTTTGGACATGTGCAAAACATACCAACGGTTTAGAAGAGCGATAAGATAGTAGTTAAAGGAGCCGTCGGGACTAGTAGCAGACCTAAAGAACATGGATTGAAGTTTTAGAGAAGGATATTGTTTATGTCAGTGTCACAGAGAAAATAGCGGTTAACATAGTTGAATGGAAGAAAGGATTCAAACAACCAGCACCAAAAATTTAAAATAAAGGCTTTGTTGTAGTTGTTGAATGTTCCTATTTGAGTCAATTGGAGGTGGCTGACATTGGAACATGATATTTCAAAAAGTAGAAGAGAAAGAGAGAGAAAGAGAACGGGTGGTTGTAATCTAGGGTTTACATGAGGGAATTGATAACTTTTCTCTCTAAGCTTTTACATAAGATGGGGGTGAAAACTTGGACTTCTACATGTCAGCTTCTAACCCATGGCCTACAGTAAATAAAAACGGGCCTTCCATCTTTCCGTTCATCCTTATAGATTGATGACGAAAACGTCTCAGTTCCAATGTAGCACCCTTAGGGTTGTCTTCCTCATGTTGTTGAAATTAGACTTTTCTGCAATGAGAAGCCACCAAAAGTGTACCTTCTCGTTGGAGGGAGGTTGGTGGTGGTTGATTCCGGCAACACAGCTAGTTATGGTTATGGTCACGGGTGTTTGTGGTAGGATGTCTACAAAGTTAGATGAAGAAATAAGGTATTATCCATAGTATCCATAGTTTGCAGTATCGGTCGATACCAATACAGTGACGGGTACCGATACCAGTGACTGCTGCCGATACTAGTGACTGCTACCGAAGTTGGAGGTCTCTTTCATAGTCAACGCGGCAGAAAAAACTGAACGAAAAAGACCAATCAACAAGGATGTAAAAGCATAGTAAAGTTGTAAAAGCATGTAAATAAAGAAAACTTATTTATCGCATGTAAACTAATCAGCAAGGGTGACTATTATTTCATTCCATTTAAAAACTACTAAGAAACAACACAGATAATACTTAAAATTATGCCTAAACGTATAAGATATTTAAAAAATAAAAACTTATTAATAATTATTTATTTTTCGATACCTAAAAATCTGATACTCATATCCGAAACCACCAATAGTCATAATAAGGGTCCGACACCAATTCCGATACTACGAACCTTGGGACTATTATCTTTTGTCTCAATAGTATTCCCCTTGAGATCTAGCAGGGCTCACCTCTAGTTCTAATGTAAAATTTGCTTTGACAATGATGATGATAAATGAGCAAATGAGCACAATAGTTCTCCATTTACTGGTAGGAAACCCAAATTCTACCAATAAAAACTTGATGAGTCATTCAAAGTCTTCACTCAGTCTGATCGCCTTGATTTAAACTAAATTGGAAGCCTAAAAATGCATGGTGAACTATAGATAGAATACTTATCCCTATATATCTACAGCTTACAAAATGCTGGGGTAAAGTAATACATTACACTGAGATAATTGCCTTGTAAGCATCCAATCCCCAGTGTTTGTTTGAATGAAATCAAACAAGATCAGATGTCCCTTTTCATGTGTTTAACTCATGCAATTTGCAAACATGATTATCATGCTTCTTGTAGGATGATTTATGGATAATGATGGATAGCAAGGAGGAAGCTATATACGGCACGAGAAATAACAATGAAGTTGATTGCTTAGGCCGTTTGGGAGCAAGGTTTGATGAAATGGAGTTATGTTTAGTTTGGAGTTCAGAGTTTTAGAACTGGGGTCAGAAATGATTAAACTGTAATGAAAAAACTAGAGTTATTAGTCAAGTTCAGGCGTTTGAGAGTTTGGAGTTAGTATTGGAGTTTTGTAAAGACGAGGAATGGAGTTTCACAAAAAGTATTCCTAACTCCACTTTTAATGCTACTTAGTTATTTGGAGTTTGGACGCATAACTCAACCAAACCCCAGTTTGCTTTCCAACCCTCATCCCCAAACACACGCATAGAGGAAGAGATAGGAAAGAGTTTTGGACCTGAACTTAGATTTGGATAGATTAGATAAACCACCAACCCAGCCCTAGGATCAAAGGTCATCATCATAATCAAAGTCTTACCAAATTACAATGGGTGTTACTATCAGACACGAGAAAGCTTCACAAATAAATTAACAAAGTTTTTCCTACGACCGGTTGTCAACCTAATTTCAACAATACGAGTGGATACCATAATCCTAGCCAAGGTCGCCACAAGCAAGACCTAGAAGACAAAGCTCAAGGACTAGTAGGAAGACATTTTTGGTTCATTTAGTTTGAACTTTAAACAATGTAAGCAATTTGGAGAAAATAGCAAGGTTCACAGTATCAACCGATTATCATTTGGCTTATCACGATCTGATACTGACAGCTCGTGATACTTGCCGATATCGACATTTCGACCCTCTCTCTCGGTCAATTCAGCAAACAAAAAGTTACAAGGAAAACAAAGAAATATGCGAAAAATGACGTTGGACACAATGATTTAACGTGTCGAAGATCTACATCCTACCACTTATTAATAAGATTCCTTACCTGCATGACACACTAATTGTCCATTTGTCGATGATGTATATTTAGAGATTAGTATTCATTGATTTTACTATCATACTCATAAAAAGGGTCTGAAACATATTCTCATACTGCGAACCTTGGAAGATAGTGAATTAAAAACAATTTAGAGAGCACATCTCTCACTTCTCACCCAAAATACTAAATAACAAGTATCATCTTACCTCTTCTTCTAGACTCATAGTCTAGGGGAACTTAGGTTTTACTTGGTTGTATGAGCTTAAATTACATAACAAAAGGTCGATATACCTACCAACTAGCATTTAGGTTTTATGGCATGTCCCTCTCATACTCATAGCTATCTTAGCAAGAAAGTAAGCACCACCATAGAGGGTTGGCGTCAAGTCGGCAAGTCATAAAAACTTTGCAAATTCTTTTATGGGGCTTTCTTATGCTCTATGTCAGCCCCATTTAGATGAGAGAAGGCTTGGATGTTGACGATGATAATGATGATGATATGATTCGCTATATACTATGCAACCAAGGATAACCCTCCAACTTCCTTTAGACTAGAGAAGAATCTAGACAGTGGTAAGACGATATAATACTATAGCCCATAGGGGCTTGCATTCATTAATAACACATTAAGCCAATTAGCTGAATAGTCGAAGGAATGGCATTCCCTAACCTACACATCATAGGTACAATCCTAAGTAATACAGCAAGAAGATCTGAAAGTGTATGCAAAAGAGGACTCATACAACATGAGGCACTTCAACCAACTTATTCAAGTCACAAGAGAAACATACTTTGTCAGCTCAAAATAAATATAATAAGGTTAGAAATAGAAGAAAGCATCAGCTTCATACAAGATTCATCAAGTTAATAAAATATCAATAAGATAAACGTAAATACCTGTTTATTGTCAATGTTGGAACCCTGCAGATGTCTGAAAAAGAGCAGAATCAGATATTCTACTAAGCTTGCACCTTTACCAGCAATTTTACTGAGTGAACATAGACACCTGAAATAATAACATCAGTCTTGCATACTCTTCCAAATTTGATATAACATTATGAGGCTACTATGTGAGAGCAAAGATAGCATAAAAAGATAGCATAACCAAGGGAAAAGCATGGGATTAATTGTCAAACTCATAGTCCAAAATGAGAATGTTGAGACGAATAAACGGTGATTCAATAATAAGATAGGTATGGAGATGGCTTTTTGAGGATACAATGAAGGTAAAGAACTCATATGGTTTGGACTTGTGGAACACAGATTGATAGATGTATAATCAGCTAGAGAAGATAGAATCTCAGTTTGACAGCAGTTGTTAAGACTAGAGTACAGCAAAATAATAACATGCATTGAGGCAAAATTAGACATTCAAGTTCTTAATCACGCCGAGGAACCCATCATTGGAGCTCAGAATAACAAAAGATTCATGTGACTGACCTCAAGATTTTGGGATAAAGGTTTTCCTGTTGTATGTTTTAGATAAGGTTCCCTTCTACTTGTTATAAATATTGAACAAACTCGCAAAACTTAGGTCCAAGTACTAAAACCATTCAAAACTAATTATTAAAGCTCCGTAGGAGGAGCTTGAAGCAAGTCTTGTTATTTGTGTGCAAACAAATAATCATCACATGCTTCAAACAAATTATCATATAACTCCAGCTCCTTTGTGTTGGCCCAATGATTATATTGTGTTTTTGAATATGGCTAATCAGTTAAGTTTAACATAATGATGTCACTAATATTCATATACTCACTATCATGTTGCTACTTAAACTTAGCATTGTCCTAATTGTCCTATATTATATTGCTATGCTTGTATCGTACTGCAACATATTTTGTTGGCCTAACATGCTATCATGTTGTTACTTAAACTTAGCAATGTCCTAATTGTCCTGTATTATATTGCTATGCTTGTATCGTACTGCAACATATTTTGCTGGCCTAACATGTATTTGTAGACATGCAGTAAGCATGATCAAACATGATCAAACAGGACATAGGCAATGAAGAATTAATGATGGAGCAAAGACGACGTCATACAAAAAGATTTCTCCGAACCGCCTAGCGACCTATCCGGGGCCTCGCATCGGGGGTTCCGCTGCCCGGTCAGCGGACAGGGGTCGAGGGGGCAGCGCCCCCCGTCGGGGGTTCGGAGGCGAAGCCCCCGAAAGGTATTCAGATTTTCAGATCTGTATATCTTTGGACGACTGCTGTCAGGGAAAAAGACGTCTTCAGGGCTGCTCAAATATCAGAAGAAAGGCATCATCAAAGGGCTCTTGGTTTTCCTACTTGTTCTAAGTCTGTAATCTTCAATTTATTGAGTCTAGGAGAATGTGTACGTTGAGTCGCACTGAGTCATCTCAACCCCTAGCATATCTCTCCAAAGCTCTACCATACAACAGACCAATTCCTGAACCAAGCCCAAGCTCCACAAAGTCCAAAAGCCCAATGGACCAATTCTGTCTGCTGGAGACAGAGTTCGGGCCGAACTCTGCCTCGACACAGAGTTCGGGCCGAACTCTGTCCCCTGATTTCTAGCACCCTGATTTTTAGGGCCTGCTTGCTACAAGCTGTCCAACGGCCAAAAATTTGAATTATCCATACCGAATTCTGGCCGAATTCTGCTTGTCCCGAACCCTATAAATAGGCCTTGGTTTCTCTCATTTGAAACCATCCACTCTTCTATTCTTCTTCTCTTACATAGCCTATATAGTCAAGAGCCTTACTCTTCCAATCTACTAGCCACAAAACTTCCTAAGCCCCAAGGTGCTCAAGTGCGATTCAGCTAGAAATTTTTGTGCAAGAGTTGAAAAGAAAAGTCACTTGGACAATTCCAAGTCGCTTGGAAAAATCCAAGCAAATCGCCACTGCGATCCTCTGTAAGAAGTTGACGTGCTCTTCTGAAGAAAAGGCACGGGTTGTAAACTACTATTTCACAAATAGTGGATTTGAATCCTGAGCTAGAGTTCTCAGGCCTGGACTAGTCCTCCACGAGGGAAACCAGGTTAAAACTGCTGTGTTTGCGTATGCTCTTCTGATCTTTATTTACTTCCGCATTTCCTTCTGATTTATTTACTATCTTGATAGTTATTTTGTGGAGGTGATATTGAGTTAATATTTATTTGGTGATTATCGACACAAACTCTATTCACCCCCCTCTAGAGTTGCCTACACCTGTGTTTTCACTTTGGTCATATACAGCCAGGGGCATTCAGTTATTCATCACTTGACTCATTATGTACGAATGAAGTGGATCACAACAGTTCAACCCAAAGAGACTCTAGAGCAGTTTGTACTGATCAAATAATGTGATCATGATAGACTAGGAACTGGCATGCCAAGTGAGAAAATATGTGACTATGTGACCCCTATCAACTACACAAAATCTTGTAAATCCACTTGGCCAATGCCCCCAAATAACCACTTTAGAAGGAAGTTGGCTACACATATATATTGACTACAAGCTTTTTAAGGCAGCAAGAGGCGGCAAGCCTTGAAAGGCCTAGGCATGGCTTCAAGGCGGCAAGTAATAATCTTAGCGAGTCATCGAGAAATAATCAACTTCAGATGCATCACAATGTATTCAAACAATAAAGAGATGCAAGAAAAAATGTTCAGTGCTAGGAGTTGCTTACACAATTAAATGATGAGAGAGGAATTGTATTCTAATCATCAAAGCGATGGAAGCTACCTGACGCAAGCATGAACCACCGTCATAAAAGAATGTCGAACAATCATATTCTTCAGGTCTTGCTCAAGTTCCACAATAACACTTTGTTGTGGCTTTCGAAGTAATGGCAGAACAGCATCAATTACAAATATTATACTTTCAAGCAACTGAGCTATTGTTTTACTGTTCACCTATTCAAAAGAATGAACAGTCAATAAAATAAATAGCGAAGATCAGTTAAAAATTCAACAGTTATTCTCTCAGCCATAACATCGAGTATGGACAGTTGTTACATAAATAATAATGACTTCATCCCGTCAATAATTGAAAAGAAAACAGACCTTACAAACTTTAATTAGCTCAGACTCGAATAGATCCACTTTATAATGCTTACAAGTTTTCTCTTAGCATTTCATCCAAATACCTATCAGTTCAAGCTGTTGAGCAAAGACCTTTTCGTCCATGATTGCATTGTTCCAGCAAACAATGAGATCAAAGGAACATAATACGACCAAATATACCCATATAGGTCTGAGAACGGTTTAAGTTTCTCCATGGAATTTCCAATGTATTTCAAGCAAAACCCTAAATTGAAAATGAATATAAAAGGAATATCATATTAACATAATCTCATGAAAGTTCTAAGAGATACGCAGACACGCTTGGGTAAAATCCACCATCAACTGATTACAGTGACGAGATAAAGAGTGGTAAGGAAGCATTCATATATTATAAGGTTAAGCAAAAAAAAAAAAAAAGGAAAGACAGACTTTTGAGGATAAGTAATATGCTTGTATCCATAAAACAACTGACAAGGAGTATCATACCAACACTAATCGCTAGGGGCAATGCAGTTCACAAAGGTTGAACCTGAGCAAGTGAATAGACAAACCTAAGAATCCAAGAATTTGCCTATCATGCCATTTTGATACTTCTAAGAAATTCTACAAGCCATCTTTGGACAACATATTAATTGTTCTTCATTCAACACATGGTAAGGTGTAAACTTAAAGCATTTCTTCACTGTCTCGCAAATCTTAAGGTACATTAAAGAAATTGAGGGCAGGCTACACGTACAAATTGTCTGTTCAATAAGAAAATGAAAGCATGAATTCGCGGTCTGATATGCCAAAAGTTTATCCTACGAATTTTAAGACCATGCCTATTTATGTCTTCAATTTGGCTATGGTTTCAAGACCAAGGAAAACATGCGAGTGAAGTGGGTGGACTTTTAATTGATCAATCATGAATGAATCTGGAGAGAGGCTGCTGTTAGTGTTGAGGAAACATCTAACCATTATTATTATTCCTCCAAGTACCTTATGAAGTGGTATGTGCACTTCTATGTTGCACGAATTCAATACGAACAGGGACACTACGGATAAAAGATAAGTATATTTCCAAGTGGACACAATACGGATAGGGATACCTATGTTGCACGAATACAGACACGAATATGGGTACGGATACAATATGGATATGGACTCCCCGTGTCCGTGCAACATAGGTGCATTGTTCAAGCTTCATTTAGCCATCACAAGATTTTTATGCTTCACATTAATCAGAGGATACAATTTCCAAGTAAAACTGATAAAAGTATCTAACTTTAAGTTTAGAACATCTAAACCATCTATATAATTATAGGACCTCCACCCTCGACCTAAAACTTGCATTTTATAACAAACAAAAAACCCGATCAAGCCGCTCATCTACTTTCTTATCCCTATATCTCACAGCTTGAAGGATCTGCCCTCAATCAAATCCCCCATCATTAGTTTCTCTCTTCTACACTTAGTTGCCACATGGATAATAGAAGCCTGCTAACTCCACTATTCTCAAAAATCTTTGTTGGCACTCTCCTCTTTCTGTCTTTTGGACAGACACAGATTTGTTTTACTGTCCACACTTTTATCACCGACACCTAAACGAAAGAGCCTAGAAATAAATATTTATACTCTCCAAGATTTAGGTTTCTGGATCAGCCCGTGTTCTGATTTTATAACTAAAACAAAATGACCGAAACCAAACTTGCAACTAAATTACACCTAAATCTTTTTGAAGTTTCTTTCATGACTAAAAAACAAATTTTGCAGTTTCCAGAACTAGGTTTCTGGATCAGCGAATGTTCTGATTTTATAATCAAAACAAAATGACTGAAACCAAACTTGCAACTAAATCACACCGAAATCTTCTTGAAGTTTCTTTCATGACTAAAAAACAAATTTTGCAGTTTCCAGAACTAGGTTTCTGGATCAGCGAATGTTCTGATTTTATAATCAAAACAAAATGACTGAAACCAAACTTGCAACTAAATCACACCGAAATCTTCTTGAAGTTTCTTTCATGATAAAAAAAAAAAAATTGCAGTTAAAGTAACGCCAAAAGAGTTAGAATCAGAACTTCTATTGTTGAACTTCAACATTTTCACTTACCAAATACCCCTCGAGTTTCAACATGTCATCATTATCCAAGACTTATCCAACTTAATGGGATTCTTTTATGGAACATGAGAGCTCCATAAAAGAACTCACAAAGTTCTTAACTGTCTGTCAACATAACGTCAACCAAGTGTGCAGGTATTTGTTTGTAGGTCAAGGTGCTATGATCAAGAAAAGACCTCCCCGTAAAACCTACAAGTCCATTCACAGGGTAGATAAGCTACTTTTTTGGTCTTGCAGTTTAAGCTCGTGCGATCAAACAACACCCTCCAACTTCCAATAGAGTAGAACAAAGTCAGAAAGAAGAGGTAAGATGATATGAGTTTCTATAGGGAACTGCCTTCCACCGCCACGAACATTGTTCCTTTTAAAACTTCCTTACGAGTTGGAAAGTCAAGTCTTTTTATACTTCATCATGACATTTGTAAACCAGCAGACCATAATATTTCAGATTTACTTTCAAAAACAAACGGCGCTATGTATTACTTCAACCAAATTAATCACATCAGTTTGTTATAATTAACTGTATTTCGTAAGTAATATTGATAAATTATGTAAAATTCCTTGCTTATCCTTTTTGCTTGAAAATTTTAATAGGTTTTCTCCATTCAGGATAAAATTCGGTAATGGTTTATGTTGGTTTAATGAAATTTACTCAGATATATAAGACAAAGTTGGAGATCTCGTTACATACGAATTAGAAGCACTAACATATCTAAGAGTTCGATCCTTCAAAAACAAGCAGCAGATGACAGAGAACATAGGATCCAAAATGGTTAGTGTGAATATACAACAACGAAGCCTTTATCTCAAATCTTTAGGGTTGGCTGCTTGAATCATTTTCTTCCATTTAGCACTTTACTCCAATCAATGGATTAGGGCCTAACTCTAGCCCTAGCAGCTCCTTTAACTACTATCTAATCGCTCCTTCCCGGAGCATCTATTGGACTTTATTGCACATGTCCGAACGCCTAAGATGATTTTTTCTCATCATGTCCACAATTGGTGTCTCGTCCAACTTTCCACGAATACACTCATTTTATCATTTATTTCATGCATTGCCACTCATCCATCTTAGCATTCTCATTTTGCATCTATTTTTTTTGTACGTATTCTTTCTTAATTGCCCAACATAGCTAGTCTTATAGGTAGAGTTTTCTTTCAACTTCAAATGTATCATGATATGTTGTACAAAGAGGAGAAAATGGTGTCCATGTCCGTATCGAGTACCAGAATCTATGCAACATAAGTGATTACTTTGTACCTATTTGAAGATGTATAAATATTGTACCTATAACGTGTCCAAATCTTATCAGTATTCGTGCAACATAATTCATATGATCATAAAGTACTCTAGAATCACTATGTCAACCATTATATTTTAATTCTATGCATGGCATCCTCTCCATTCTCTACATCATGACAAACAATTGGTCCTTAATATAGAAAACTACGACTCCTACGAATCTCTTTTCCATCTAAGTATACTCCCACATTTTTCTTTAATTTCTAGTTGAAGTTTCAATTAATAAGTTCCGCTCTTATATTGTCTTTAAGTTCTAAAGTTTCTCTCCACACTTTTGCATCTTACCCTCCTCTAATCTTATCGACCAACACAAACATACACCCACGAAAAGTCCTCCCGGGGATGCCTAATCATAACTAATGCAACATCTAACGTTGATCCTTGATGTATGTCAATGGTGATAGGAAACAATATGCTCTCTTTCAATTGTTTGCACGGTCCTCATAACTATATAATGCATATCCTTAATAATCATCATAATTGTCTACGGTCTACTATGTACTTGTTTTCTTCTCCAAAGTCCACCACATTCTCTCCTTAGGAACTCAATAACAAGCTTTCTTTAAGTCAACAAATCTTATTCTATCTCAATATTTTTCAATGCTTCTTAATGTGTAAATGACTTCAATAATAGATCTCCCGCACATAAAACCAAATTGTTTCTTTGATAACTTCAAAAATCATGATTTTACGACTAGAAACATGCTCTATTATGAACTAAATTTATATAAATTAAGCTTTTTTGGTTGCTCTCGCTAAATAACTTGTGAAAGTAACTCCCTCCACCTCTCTTCAATATCATTTTCTCCAACTAAGACTTTTTGGTCTCTACTCTTGATAGATTTACTATTACCGAGGTCCCTACTCCTTTTCATAGAAGGCCTACAAATAACTTCTCTCCCACCTTAGTTTTTAAACTCATATACAAACAATATATGCCTTATATTTAGCTTTGCTAGTTGCTTCCTTGGTTTTCCTTATTTCCTAGTTTATATCGCCCAAAAATTTTACATTTCTACATTTTTGCCAATCTTTATAGGAAATTCTTTTTTGCCTTAATTACCTTTTCTCTTTCATGTTCCACAACTTTCTTTCAAATTTAACCATCGCCTTTAGAAACTCCTAGATTCTTTTTTACTTTTTTCTTCATAAAATTTGACATATAATAAGTTGTACCAAATAAAATTAGAATCTTCTTATATATCTATATTCCTATTTCATTTTATCCTTAAATAGTATTAAGTTCTCTCTTATCGAGTTCCATAATTTAATTCTCGACCTCTTGTCTATCCTATTTTTTTTTTCATTTCTTAATACCTATCTTAAGTAGTTGAGCTCTCCCCCGATATAAATATTCATTCTTTATATGCTAGTCTATCAACATTTCAAGTAAAAAGTAAACTACTCGACTATTATTAGATCCGCTCTCTTCCTAAAACAAATAATCGTTAGGAAAAATTACGTTAACTACCCCTATGATTTACACTTATTACAAAAACTACCCCTACTTTAAAACTAATTACACGGACCATCCCTATAGTTTATATTTTCTGTCGAAACTTATAACACCGACCAACCCTATGTTTTATAAAATTTATAAAGGAGAGGGATGGTCAATGTAATTATTTTCGGAATAGAGGTAGTCCATGAAATACTCATGAAACATAGGGGGGTCGATGTATTTATTTCTAATCGTTATTATCCTGTCATATGACACTACAAATCAAAGGATCTTATTGCCCCTTTATTTCTAATTCCATACATATAAGCTGTGTACACTGTCCAAGGTTCATAGTATCGGTATTGGAATCGGTCGGACTATTCCTATGAGTATTGGTATCGGCGATATCGGTAGTATCGGCGGTTTCGGATCGAAGTATCGGATTTGTTGGTATCGAAAAACAAATAATTATTAATAAATTATTTATATTTAAAAACATGTATTTTACACATCTAGACAAAATTTTAAGTATTTTCAGTGTTATTTCTTAGTAGTTTTGAAATTAAATGAAATAGTACTCACCCTTACCGATTGGTTTACATAAAATAGATTGATTTTCTTCTTTTACATGATTTTACAACCATATTATGCTTTAAACTCTTGCTAATTTGTCTTTTTCGTTTAATTTTCTTTGCCGAATTGACCGCAAAAGAGACCTCCAATGTCGGTATCGGTCAGTATCGAATATCGGTCGGTATCGAATCGGGACATGCCAAACCGTATCGGTATCGGCCGTATCAGATCGGTATTGGCCGATACTTTAAACCATGACACTATCATAATCATTGTTCTCCTTTCCAACATGACCATCACAATCTCAAGTCTCATGAGATATATTCAACATTTTCATCTCCGCATACTCCTTGAATCAAACTATTCATATGTTCTCAAAATTCCCTTTTAGTAATTTTCATAAGATCCTACACGGGGTTCATATGCATTAATAACAACAATAATATCCTTACAATAACATCCTCCCCTAATTATATTTCGACAACACTATTTGTTAATGATTTATCAATAAGTATTTCTACCATATTTTTATGACTCTCTTCACCAATATATCAATGTCAGAATCCAGTATTTTCAATTACACCCGATATCTCGCCTATGAATAAGTTTCATTATAAATCTTAACTAATTACCATATTATATGGATAATCAGCAGATATTGTTTATAGTATTGAATTTCTCTAATAATGAAGAACTCCATTGACTATAAAGTATATGATAGAATATATGAGCTATAAGCAAATCTTAAAAAAAAAAAACTTTTTGACAACAAAGCTTCCATGATAGAATATACGACCACTCTCGTGGTATTCTTTATATGCATTAAATATGAATAACTAATTGAGGGGTTAAAATTGATCATACCCGTCACAGTCATGATCTAAAATTTAATTGACCAAACAGAGTAGTATGTAAAGGAACCAATTCGGAAAGTGTTGGTGCGTGTATGTGTTGAAAGAGGGGGGAGAGAGAAAGCTATTACTTATTTGTATAATTCATTCCATCAAGATGAGTTCAGGTTATAAGGAGGATGCCCGGCATGATGGTAAGGCTTGTAGATTGTATCCTAAAGGATGCGGGTTCTAAGTCACAGAGACGATCTTTCCAGTTATATGGGGGTAAGGCTGCATACATCTTGACCCTTCTGGCCTCTAGCCTTTTGCATAAGTAGGAGCCTCGTGGCAGTAGGGTGCCCTTTTTTTAGATAAGAGAGAGGGAGAGAGATGTAATGATATACAATAAAGCTATTGATGAATTGAATAATTTACTCCGTCAAAATGTACTTGGATTATCATTCAATCATGCAAAAATGAATTAGCAATATTTGTGGAAGGGGGCAAAGTTATTAAAAGAAATGCAATGGAGCTAAAACCTTATAGAAGAAAATTAAAAATCAAGTATATCCAGACAAACAAGGAGGGTGTTCCTTGGTTGGATGACAAGGAGGGTGTTCCTTGGTTGCATGAGCTTAAATTGTCATCCATAAGGTTAGTCTACCTACTTGCTAACTGACCACTTGGGTTTTATGGTAGACCCACTTATGCTCATAGCTACCTTGGCTAGGAATTTGCACCAACATAGAGGATCGACGTCAGGTCGACAGCTAGTCATAAAACTTTCTCAGATCTTGTATGGAGCTTTTTTATGCTCAATAGCTGACCGCGTAGTGATGGGAGAAGACTTGGATGATGATCGATGATAATGATGAAGAAGCATACAAATTAGGTTTACCCATATTGTCAACAAATCCATAATAAGACAATTATCACAACCCTAAAAGCAAAATTGCTATAATCACCTTGTTCTTGAGATATGGTTGAAGAGTAACAACAAACTGGGATGGATCAGTTGCAGGTGTACAGAGCATTGGATCGACAAGACAAAATGCATGCAATGCAAGCACGTATGGGAGTGCACGTACTTCCTCTTCATCACTATTTCTCTCCTCTACCTGTAAATTGAACAAGATGTTAAGAATTGTAATTTCGTGCAATTTATATTAGAAATATTCCATCAAAAACTCTACCTGCAGGATTCTCTCTAATAAACGTTTACAAATCAGTTCGCAGCGCCTGCGAACTGAGGCCAAAGACACAGCATTGATCCCCATAGCTTTGGCTGATTGCGGAAGAAAATCAAGTGCTAAGTTCCTCTTAATAACAGTTACAAGAAGGTGATGGTTAGGCATCTTCCTTAACACATCGACGATTTGTTCAGTCTTCGTTGCAATTTCCAAAGGTACAGAACTTCCATCACCAACAAACTGTGTCTCGTTTCGAGAAGGTTCTTCGAACCAAAATTCATAGAATGTTTTGCATACGAGGTCCTATCAAGAAATACAAGTGCATATGTAAAACATGAGATAAATTCTAAAGAAAATATAGGAAGTTTTGATCCACTAGAAAGTGAATCGCAGAAAAACTCAATAATACCAGAGAAAGAAAAAGCTAAAGGCTAACAGCTACGATTGATCCTTAATTAAGATGTTTTTACATGGGCATGCATCTCATTGTCACACTTGTATGCCATAGCATACGCGTGTTATCTGCTCAAACTAACCTGAAAGCAAAGGTTTTGAACCTCAAACTGGTAGGTCTAGTAACTTAACCCGAATGCAAATGCAAGGGTTAGCCAAATGGTTTTGTTTCCAAATTAAGTTTTCCTTTTCACAGCCTTATATTAAGCAAGTTTATTTTGTATTGTTACAGTTTCTCATATCTTACCGACTAAGTGCAAAATTCCATGAACATTCTAAACAAAAGCCAACAGCGCACTACATCAAAGTTTGGCACATCCAGAAGGATAGTTTATATTAGACTAAGATGACAACAACAAGAAAGTCTCTATCCCAAATTTTTGAGTCGGCTAATTGTACCCTTTTCTTCAGTTCAGTTCTATTAAGGGTCATGTCCTCTGTAACATTAACGAAAGCCATATGCTATAGTGGATATCAGATTAATGGTAAAATAATATTTGCCACCAAGAGTAGTTCTATGCCACAAGTAAATTTATTTACGTAAAGTGGAGTTAGGGTAAAAATCAAGAAACACAAGCTTAGGCTAGTAAATTATTTACGTAAAGTGGAGTTACGGTAAAAATCAAGAAACACAAGCTTAGGATAGTAAATCATGACATCCCTTCGATTAAACTAATCTTTTGTAATTTGAAAGAACGGGTTCTGGGCATTGATCTTACAAAATAAACCTCTATCATATGTTGCATGGACACAGATACAACATGATACTACAAGATATACATCAACTTTTATTCAAATAACAGAACCAGCTTGCCAGGCTTGAGCCAACGGATCACTATCCACAAATCCAGCAAGGCTAGAGGTGCTTAACTAAAGAAAACTAAGGAATCTAACTCTAAAGCTCCCTCCCATCTCCCTTGTCTCTTTCTACTCTTTCCCAATTCACCAGTCCATCTCGGTCTCCGGCAGGACTGTCCCCCTCATTTCCCATCCCTCCTACCAAAGTTTCACTCCTCCCTCCACTGAAGAGTTCACCACCTTCTCCGATGTCGACAAAGAACCAACGTATAATCACAGCCTGCGTCCTCGACTTCCGAATACTTCTCACAAGTTCCCCTCTTTCTAGAATCCAATCAACCAAATGAATTGTATATATTGTTTTCCTTTTAATCATCGTCAAAAGCATCACTACTCTAGTTATGGGGAACTAGACTAATGGTTCATCATATTTTTCTCTATATTGTATGTACAGTTCACTCGAGCTCAAGTAGTTCATGAACTGCTGTCTATTAGTCTAGCTTCTTTCAAACTTGAACACGATCTTCCAAGCTCAAGCTGAGCTAGATAAATTTCAAGGATAAAATAACTAATCTTGAGCATGCCAAGCTCGACTCAGCTCAACTTGATTGTATATTGTAAGTTGTTTTTAATCTGGGATAGATGATGTAAATCTGATACAGAACTATCCCATATGATTGGATGTGTTCAGTGAAGTATCCTTGCTACATAGCTTGTAACCAAATGTGAATACTACAAGAATTAGATCCAATCTTCCTTGTTGCCGCCTAAGCATGGGAAATTTGATTTGGAAGGTAAACATAAAGAGAACGAAAAAGAAATATGCAAAATAGGAATTAGGATCATAAGGAGCTTCACCTTCAGATAGTTTTCAGTGAGGCCCCCTTGCCTTTTCTCCCATACTATTCTATTCTACTTCTTTACTAGGCCTATTTAATCTCCTAGGTAAAGCACATATAAAATTCACCCCAGCTCCTATGGAAGATGAATATCGTTTCAGGTAGTCAGTTCCATTCATCATCATTTCATAAGCCGTCTCCATTTTCAGTACTTGTAGCCTTCTTCATCCCGAATAAACTCTACATACTGGATGGAATCGGCTTCCTAGAGGAAGAAACATAAACTATACCTTATCCTGTGGTACCCTGAACCAAACTTCCATGATCATTGAAAGAAATTGTTCATCATATCCAATTCAACAAATACTCTCGCCTAGATGTTGCAAACATATATGTTGTTTTATATTTTTCTACATTACAGTGTCCAATAGTGAAACTTAATTTTCAAGTGGAAAAAGTACAAACTGTCCTTTGCATTTTGACTAATTTCTACTTGTTGACGTTAGCGCTCATGCTCGTACCTTTCTTGATCTCCCAATTTTTGAATGTCATGTTTCTAGAAGTTTTCTTCTTTTCTCTTTACTAAATAGTGTTTAATTAAATATCTAATCACAAATCAGAAAAGGATAAAAAGAACAAAAGCAACCCTTCATCAACACACCAGGGAATACCTTTATTTATCTGCTTACAAGTATTCACAGTTGCAGCAGCTCCCTCTTAAGTCTTAACATAGTTGATAACCCATTTTACGAATGTCCATCAAAACTTGGAAGAGGACATATCAGTAGGCCTGATATGTCCAACTAATCAAATGTTATTACTGTGACCGTGTGACGAGACAATATCAACAGTCAAAAAAATGAGAGCATGCCAAGACCCCAGGTGGACTGGAGGAAGTACTCTGTCAACATGATACACAGAACTCTGAATCATTTGGCACAGATGAGCAAAGTAATAACATAGAAACAATGCAGATCATGTTTTCTAACAAAATAATGCATAAGTATATCGTACAATGACACCAAGGCTACCTCCAAATATGTGAGAAAAGCCTATATTGTACGAACCAAAGAGCCTAACTTTTACCAAATATTTATTTACCCTGACCAAGTACAAATTGCGTTGAAACTGAGATATATCCATGAACTTCTCCTTCATAAAATCCCGGACACACTCATCAAACTCTTCGTAAACAACATTAACTTTTGACTATTCCTCTTTAATACTTAACAAGGTTGGTCATTGAAAATTATGTGGGGATTAAATTAAGACAAAATATAACTCACTTGCACACTTGATTCTTCATCGGTAACACGAGAAATAATCTCAATGAAGGCACTAGTTGCTTCTGAAAAGTTCGAATTTGAGGTGCATAGATCACGGATGATTTTGATTGAGCGCTTACGAACACTCACTCCTGTGTCCTTTATTCGTTCTGAGACCTTTAGAAAATACTGCCAAACAGAATATGACAAATGGTGTTGGTGTTTTAAACAATAATATGCAGTAGTTCAGCATGGGTGAAACAGAATATGTTTTCTCACCTTCAATCCAACATCAGGATGAGAGGCAATATGCCTACCAACAAGTTCAAGAGCAGCTTCACGGACAGATATTGCAGAGTCACAGAACCTTCCCTCGACAGCACACTGGACACGAGGATCACAAAGAACCTCTGGATCAGCTTCAACAATTGAACTGACCTGGATACAAGAATAGGTCAAAGGGAGAAGAAGAATGTACCATCAGTAAATGTAGGAATTAATGTGCAATGTAATATAGTCTAGAAAGAACAAAAGTTTTCTCACCGCACGTAAGGCCTTCGCTCTTAGTATAGGAGAGTTTTCCCTCAAACTTGCCTGAGATGAATTTTTGATAGTCACGAAAAAGGATTATCCAATGACATTAACAAATAGAAGAAAATTCAACATAAAATATACCAGCAGAAGAAAGAGAATTTTATCAAATCCTCTAATAAAAGAATTGTTCTGGCCCAGCGCTAAGCATATCTTTTTGGCCCAATTTCTTGACAATGATAAAGTACTCCCAGAGTCTCGCAATATCGACTTTGATTTCAATCTAGAAAAATAGTAACCAATCTTCTCTTGAGATGATGGATCATCCTTGAACCATACGGAAAGATAGAACCTGCAAATGTTAGCAAATTAAAACATTTTAATGTCAAAGAGTGCGCAAAGGTAAAGTTAACTAACCAGCGAGTGAACAGATTTGAATCATCTTCAGGACCAGTTTCCTGGAGGTAATTCAAAAGAATTTGTTGAACAACTTCTAATTGATTGGTTGAGTCAGAAGTTCCGGAAGTGCTGTTTGTCCCTCTAGTCTTTTTGACATTATCTTTGTTCTGTAACTTGCAATATGATTGTAGAACACTTAGCTGTTTTGTGCAAATACAAATATGACATGACCAATCCCGAAGTAAATCTTGTTCAGAAACTCCGATGCAATCCGCATGAAAGGTTCTCTCACAAACATTGCAAACAATATTTACACTCCTCCCATTATGACACACAGAACAAACATTTTTAGCTCTAGTTGGAACATCAATCTTGCCATCAACTAGCAGCTGCAAAATCCAAAACTTATCCTTGTCCATGCTGCAAATTACAGCATCACATTTCAGTCTTGCTGCAATTGTTCCCAAAAGGTCAATAGCCATACACCGTGCTGGGATGTCTTTCGACTTCAACCCAGCATTTTGAAGCAGCAAGACACAAAGAACCTGCATATATCCCTAAATTAACAAAAAGGAAAGGAAGAAAAAGGTTAATCGCGGGATTATGTTGTAGTAACTATCACCTCAAGTATAGAAGCAGAAGCAGGGTACTCGGGCAAGTTCAACGTTGTTAGCAGATCCATCACAAGGTTCTCTAAAATCACTTTGCACTCCGACACATCATGAGATTTAGCAGTAGAAAATCGCTGAAGAACATTCGACCAGAAAAGACAGCATGCATCAGTTGCAGCTTCGTGACACTTTACAGGGTAATTTGCGTCAACAGAGACATCTAAAATGGTATCGCAGGTTAATGGTGTCTTGAGGATTTCAGGTAGATTGGCACTGAACTGAACCAATTGAATTAATAAGGCGGAAACCATCTGGATCTGCTTCTGCTCCTCATCAGGCAGATGGTACGCTCTGGGGGTGCGCTTGGAAGGTTGCAGCTTTAGAAGAAGCTGTAGGGTTTCATCTATCACAAAACTTCGGTGCTGAGTGTACAAAGCAAATACCTGTAGTTAAGAAAAAAAAATCAAAAACATGAAGGCAAATACAAAAAAGATTATTATGCAAATAACAGAGAAAAGGCTGAATTTGTTACCCCACAAATCAAATCAATAGACTTCAATTGCAAGAGCTGTATATTGTCCACAAGGAAAGTTGAAAAACTTGTTTTCACCAGCTGTATAATGCAACTATCTGATAGGCGGACTACTGAAAGAAGATCCTTAAGAAAGCCCTGGATTGAACAAAGCTTCTGAACCACAGAATGAACAGCTGCAGAAACCCTGACATGAGAAGGAAATGCAAAAACTTTAGGAGATGCCTAATTAAAGGTGTGATAGATTCCACTCACAAAAAAAATCATAAAGAATCATCAGTAAAAAAAGAATCTGATAGTCATAAGCATACTTGTTCCCAGAGTACTTCTTCATATTAACAGTCCGGACATTCCGCCGTCTTCTGACCGTTGAACTGTCAACAAAGTCATCATCTTCATCCTCGTCACCTAAATTAAAATAAGCAAGCACTGGATGAAAACCTTCCAAGTAGTTCACTATTATTTTGATGTCACAGCAATCTCTATGTCAAGGAAAAAGAGGATTTCTTAGATATTGGATGAGTTCAGTGAACCTCCAGCCTGACAAGGAACAGACTGACACCTGACCTCAAACTGGGGCATACAGCCTTGGATACAAACAGCTTGATACTGTTTCCGGTAAAACCGGAAAGAATTCGATCATTATAAGTCATGTGCTCAATCTTTTCTATTTCCTTGCCAAAGCTTATCTTAGAGCAAGTTTATCACAAGTGATAACCACATCCAAGAAAGCATATCATTTAAATGTAAAAGTTCTATATTATGGGAACCATACCATCATATGTACCATTTTCACTTGATTTCTGAGGAGTACGGGACAACGGGTTACAGGCAGCCATGCTATCCATAATCTTCTCTTTTGTAAAATCAAGAATTCGTTCAATAACCTGATGGAGAAAAGGTTAATTGAAGTCACCAAGTTATCTAAAACTATAACCAATCAAACAATTGAGCACATATAGAAAAGCAGCAAGATATATAGAATATTCTAAATGGTTGCAGAGTTAGAAGCACAAAGCAATTAGAAAGTGAATACATACTTCTTCTTTATATAGCTGCTTTGGCATATCTTGGTGTGTCATAATTGCTA
Source organism: Iris pallida (assembly GCA_029216955.1). Classification (NCBI taxonomy): domain Eukaryota; kingdom Viridiplantae; phylum Streptophyta; class Magnoliopsida; order Asparagales; family Iridaceae; genus Iris; species Iris pallida. The sequence goes on from JANAVB010013400.1 coordinate 10,830,942, forward strand.
GAATGGCATAAGTAGATTCCAGTGCACATAAAACAGTTGTTGCAGCATCTGTATCAGGCTGAAACATGTAGAAATTTACCAACTCAGTTAATAGGAACAATATATGTTCCTGCTGACGTTCTTAAGCCTCAAAACAGTACAAGGATAGAGAGAAAGCATCAGTATAGAAAAACATTTAGGTTTTCAATTACACATCAGAGGGCTCAACAGTGCAAGTCTAGAGCATAAAAAAAAAAAACTGAGAGGCAACAGCATCACTTCTGGCAAATGACAATATTACAGAAATATAACAAGTTACAATGCGATGAAGTTAGACAATTGTCAATTAAACATACAGACAAACGCAGCATTTGACATAGACTCAACCACATGATCTACCCCAAAAAATGACAATAAATATATCTAAGGAAAAGCTTCACTTCTGAAAGAGAACTATAAGTTCATCCATGATCTACACCTTCCAATTTTTTCTTACATGCAGTATGATATCATAGCACATCAATCTTCAAAAATATACATAGAAATCCCAGTAACTAGGTGACTACAAATTCTTAGCTTCAACGGAGAATGTGATCAAGTTTACAAACAAAAGAAAATTAAGGCCATTCTAGAGTCCAGACTTTAAGAAAGACATGATTAGTAAATAACAAAAATGCAAAAAATATCTTAAGAAAAAAAATTATGAGCCTCCTGATATTCTGTTACACAATCTTCATCTCAGAAGTACGTAAGTAGGTTCTAGTAAAAATTATGTGAACCTAACCCCAGGATGTACTTATGGCAAAACAAATAGTGATTTCTATATCCTGGACGTGTTTGATCCCTGTTGGGCGTATAATCAGTGTTGTAAAAATCTCTCTAGGCGGCCGACTAGTCCCCGACTAGTCGCTAGGCGGCCGACTAGTACCCGACTAGTCGCTAGTCGGCCGCCGCCGACTCGACTAGGGGCTAGTCCCCGACTAGTCACTTGTCGGCCACCGTCGACTCGATTAGGGGCTGGTCCATCCAAAAATTAGCTAAATTGGTACTAATCTGGGCTGCCGTCGACTTCGTCAAGGCAGCCGTCGTCGACTCTTTACTTTGTTGCTGCCTTTTTTCTATTTTTGAAAAAAGTGACTAGCCTACTCTTTTTTTATTTTTACTTTTGTTTTGTTATCTCTTTGCTAATGTTGTTGTGGCTCTTTTTTTAATTTTTGCTTGTTACTTTTTTTTGCTTTTGCTTGCTACTGCGGCTGTAACTCTCCGTGCAAAATAGTAAGTTGTTAACATATTATTTAAATATTTATCGAAATAGAAATTTATGCAAAATAATGAATAAGAAAATGCACTGTAGTCTGTGATAATTAAAAGTTCAACAATTAACATATTATTTTTTAAAATATTTTTATAACATATTACATATATATATATATATATATATATATATATATATATATATATATATATATATATTCATTAAAAATTCTAAACCGACTAGTCCCCGAGTAGTCCGATTAATCCGTAGTCCCCACGAACCGACTAGCGATTTTTACAACCTTGGCGTATATCCGGCAGTCTAGAAGCACTGGAACCAAATATGTGCCTATGATGTCTCTTAACTACCCATTGCATGCAGGTCAGCAAGTGGAAAATCCATGGTGCATCATAGCTGATGATGCCTCCATAAATATTACAGTGATTGACTTGGGTGCACTTATGAGGCTTCAAGAGTGAATGCTATGAGCTCAGAAGTTATTATATAGGTCTCTATGCTAAATTCCACTCTGTTAATCTTGATCTACACATCTTATATTCCTGTAGGCATATATCCCAAAATTTGAAGAATTTTGTTGACTATAGCACATGTTGCATGAAGCACTCATAACTGTCAAAATGCTACGAGAGTTTCAAGTCATCTATATCAAGTTTAACAGTTTGGATTTGCATTTCTCACACCCTGGCATAATTCCCCCACACTTAAGTGACAGTTCTACCAGATTTACAATATCACTCATATAATACTAAAACTCTTGTAGCATTCTGTGATATAAATGAATAGTGTATATAACCACCAAGATGCGATCTGCACAATAAAAAACAAAATCCCGGAGGGAAATAAAGTTAAACACGAAGTAACTTACATCACCATTTCCAGCAACAGACAAAATTTGCCCACGTCGGATCTGACGGTCTAGAACAGTTATTAGTCTCACAAGAGTATCAATAGGGATCAACTGCAAGATTCTTTTTGTCCTAGTGGACATTATTTCATTTACAAGCATCTTAATATCAGATGGCGGAAGAACTGATTCATCTACTCCTTCCATATCATCATGATTTTCTGCTCTGCCACAAAAGTCTTCTACCATCTCACCGAAGTTTCCAATGATGTCTGTGAATTGACAATCATAGATACTTAAAATACACCACAAAAAGGTACGAGCAGAAATGTTTGGAGAGTAAATGGAAAACCTTGATGATCAGAATCATCTGGCCCAGTTGATAAAGATACATATCCATCATCTTTCCTCTTCAATTTTGGCTTCCTTGCACCAGAAGAAGCTGCCGGGTCCTGCAGAATACATCACGTGGATATTTGCAACAAGGAGAAGTAACTTTGCCAATATAAAATAGTCATGGACTCACATGAATCGTGTCCCTATCTGAGTTGTCAGTAACCGCGCCTCTGTAGTCCCTTTGAGCCTGCCCAATATTGAATACATTTTGCACAAAAGGTTTCTTTTCTGAGCCATTATTTGATCGCAGCCCCTGAAGATTACCTGAGAAACTTGAACAGCAGGACATAACATAAGAGTAGAATAGGCAATAAAATATAACACCGGCCATCTTAAAGATAGCACAATAATGCAAATGCATTTTCAGATTGCATTTTCATGATGCACACATCCAAAGTGAACCAAATTTCCCAATAAATGTATGGGAATACAAACACCGAAGAGGAAACCCCAACTTTCTCAAGTGGGCCCTAAGTAACCAAGAAGGCACTTATTATAACTCAAAGAGAAAAGGTTGACTAGCTTAAGAAAAACTTACTAAAAAAATCATAAGAAACGAAATATAATTTTAGTTTTCTAGTAGAAATCCACATACCGAGGCAAAATTATCCCTGAAAATAAATCAAAAAATTAGAATTTTCTGAACCAACTTATGGACAAAAATAAGAACCTCACATACTAGTATTACCTATAATATGAAGAGAAAACTCAACTTACCAACTACTAATCTACTAGAAACATATAATTAAATGTTTGAATCTCTCAGGAACCTAAACATACCCTATAAGTTTAAAAAAAAACTAGAAAAAGAATTACATTATAATAGGAAATTAAACCTTTTCTCATGCTACCACTTTCTTCCTTCACATTCCACCTTAAAACTCATATTTAGCATTCAACCGCTGCATTAGATCATCTAAATACATCTTTCTATATCCCTTTATCATTGGCATCTCAGAAATTTTCCATTCTATTTGATTGGAAAGGGCATAACTCCAATCCAAGAAGGCTCCATGAAATGTTGCTCCATTTTATTTCATTTCTCATGAGTTGCTTATGTACACATCAGTTCTCTGGATTGCATGGTCTCACCTATTCACATTCTCTTAAGTCCTTACCTATTCTTAAAATAGAAGTTGGCAAAATTTGATGCTTATTGTTAACATGCCATAGGATCAAAATCATCTTTTAAAGGAGACCTTTGCAAATATTGCAACCATGAAGGATGGCTAGAGCATTAATTGATCAAGTTTGCAAAATTAAGGGTTTGCTCATCTAAGGGAGCTCCTGCACATACATTCAAGCCTTGAACTGTGGTGTTGCCGTGTTATGCATGGCTATATACTGCTCACAATTGATCCAAATAGAGAAAATGAGCAGGGGTAAAGATTTTACAAGAAAGTCTAGGCTGTGTTTGGATAGAGTTTAAACTCACTTTTTTGAGTTTAAACGGAGGAGTGGACCGAAAGAGTGTTTGGCATGTTATACTTTGATTTGTTTGTTTCAAAAAAAAAAATTCAGAAAGCTAATGTTTAAACTCAGTTTTGGGAAAAGAGATTTTTTTCTCTCTTCCCAAAACAGCTGCTAAGCATGGGGCCCCCTCTCCTCCACTCTCTTGGTAGAGACGTCTCATCTTCTTCTTTCTCTCTCTCTCTCTCTCTCTCACCTCCTCCTCCAGTGAGGAGGAAAAAGGTGAAGGAGAAGTTCCTTCTCCCCGTGTCTGACGCCGGAGGCCACGTGCCAGACGAGGCCCCCTCTCTCCGTTGCCTCCTCCGCCGGCAGCACCTCCGACGTCGAGCTTCTCGAGAGGGCATCTCCTTCCTCCACCTCCGACCGTTGGCCTCGCGGTGCACGTGACGAAGTCCGCTCCTGCGAGCTGGTGGTGGCGATACACGAGCTGGAGATGGGAGTGGACCGTGGGAGTGGCGGTCGACAACATGGACCTTGAGCACATCCAGCAAACCCATCTCGACAGCCCTCGAGTCAACGAAGGACTCAGACGACTTCCAGCCTTCCTCCATCCGCCGCGAGTCATCGACTCCGTGTACACACAGGCAAGACAAAAAATGTGTCAAGGTGGACACAGAGATGACGGACAAAATTTGGGACTGGACACTACTTTTCCATCTACGGACACAGAGAATTCATGACACAATATTGACACATGATACATTAAAAAAATATTTTTAAAAAATATTTTACCAAACATAATTTTTGTTTTTCGTTTCAGAAAACCATTTTCTAGATGAAACTAACCAAACACAAACTCAGAAATTCTATACTCAGAAAACAGTTTTATAATCTCAAAAAACTGTTTTGAGGAAAAAAAATTCAAAAAACATATCCAAACGGACCCTTAGGCTTTGCTACTTTTTGATGTTAACCAAAATTTCTAGCCTTGTGAAGAGAAGTGAGATAATCTAAAATGTAGGACAAAGAAATATTTTGTAGGAGACAAGTGTCCTTTCATGTAGATTACCACCCCAAGTTCTTTTACTTCTCTCAACCAAACAATGGAAAGAAAGAGAACTAGATGGGCTCACCTTTCTTTCATGAGTTCCTCTCAAATTTCTTCTACTAACCTCAACCAAACGGGCCCTTAATATGTTAACTAAAAAAGAAAAAGTGTCTATATATATATATATATATATATATATATATATATATATATATATATATATTTGGAAGAAAGGTAAATTTTATTCCAAAGCAACGCAGTAATCGTACAACATACAATCAGAGTGGGACTCTCACTCCTCAAGACCTCATAACATTAACATCAAATTCGATGTTATGAAGCATCCCCACCAGAGGTGTAACCAGTCCCTCGAATATCCGGCGGTTTCGCTCCCGCCAGACATGCCAGACCGAAGCAGCCAGACGAACCCTGGCAGTCCGAACCCAGTCCGCCCCTCGACCTCTACTATCGCGGATCACCGTAATGATGTCCCCAATTCTCTGCCCGGAGTCACATCCTCCTAATAATCTACTCTGCTCTTTCCAGATCTGCCAAGCCAGGTCACACTCAAAGAAGATGTGACTGATAGATTCTTGCTCCAGGCCGCACAACACACACTTTGGATCAGGGACCGGCACTCCAAAAGAACTCAACCGATCTCTAGTAAGAAGTCGACCCAGTAAGAGCTTGTAAATACAGAGCTGCATTTTCCTGGCCAGACCCTTGCACCATACAAACTCGTAATCAGGACTCTGAGGGAATGCACGCCGGATGAGAATATAGCAACTCCTGAAAAGGAACTCCCCAGTACCCATGGACACCCCCGGTGGCTCCCAGATCCACCGGTCGGCAAGCAAGTCCGGATCAATGACAATAGAGCTAATGATCTCTCCCAGCTCCGCAGTAAATCTATAGGACTCCGGCCTCCACTCCCCATCGCGTATGATCCGACTACACGTCAGGCCCAGCCTGTCCTCCTGGTGAGTCTGAGCCCCCCTGATGTCCAATAGCGAGCACCGACCTATCCAGGGATCACGCCAGAGGTCCGTTCCAGACCCATCCTTCATGACCCTCCTGATAGCAGACTTAAGCACCCCCCCTATATCTCAGGACATTCTTGAACGTGACTGAATGATTGTTGTCAGTAGTACACGTCCAAAAATTGCCCTGTTTCACATATCTGCTATGCATCCAGGTAGCCCAGAGAGACCCCCCGTTTATGAATTTCCATGCCATCTTAAGCGCGGAGGCCTCCCGGATCTCCAGCAACGGCCTAAGCCCCACTCCACCCTCCTTTCTGGGGCGACAGAGCTGTTCCCAAGAAATCGCATACATCCCCCCTCTCCAAATGAAGTCTGCACAGATCCGCTCCACTTTCCTAACAGTGGTGATAGGAAGAAGGATGGATTGTATCCAGAAATGTGCTATAGCTGTAATCACAGACCGTACCAGCTCAATACGTCCTCCAAAGGACAATTCCGAGGCTTGTCAACCTTCCACTCTCCTTTGGACGTACTCCACCAAGCTATGGCAATCCTGATCCCGCGCATAGTTGATCGTGAGGGGCACTCCTAAATAGCGCACTAGAAGATCACTCCTCTCAATACCCAGCACGTCAGCACGTCAGCCCGCTCCTCCTTCAGGGAACATGAGGAACTGAAGTAAACCCGACTTTTCTCCCTGTTCAGCTGAAGACCCGAGAGGGACTGCAACTCTCCCATAATCTCTGCAAGTGCCTGCATACCCTCCATCGAAGGCTGGATAAACACCAAGAGATCATCAGCATATATGAGGTGGGTGACTGGGGGGTCCACCCTCCGGAACAGTAGTACCAGCCTCCCATGGTGCACTGCAACATCCATCAGGCATGTGAAGTATTCCATCACAATCGTGAACAGGTAAGGAGACAAGGGGTCCCCTTGCCGAAGCCCACGGTTGCTCTGAAAATACCCATAAGGGATGCCCTGTATGAGAACCGAAAAAGTGGGGGACGTGATGCACTCCCGAATCATGCCAACCCAATGGTCCCCAAAACCCATGGCAGTCAACAGATAGCAAAGGAAGTCCCGGTTAACCATGTCGTGCACCTTCCTCAGATCCAGCTTCACGCAAGCCTTCTCCCCTCCAGGTTTGTTGAAACCTCTCACCATCTCATGGGCCAGGAGACTGTGCTCAGCAATCGACCTCCCCTTGATAAATGCAGCCTGGTTCGGAGAGACTAAGTCCTGCATGATCCCCTCCATACGCCGGCACATAAGGTGTGTAATTATCTTATAAAGATAATTACAGTACGCAATAGGTCTAAAGTCCGCCAGCGCTGTCGCTCCCTCCTTCTTAGGCACCAAGGTCAGGAAGGTATGGTTTAGCTCTTTCAACAGCTTCCCTTTGGTGAAGAATTCATGGACCACCTCCAAAACCTGATGCTTCAGGGTGTTCCAGTGGCGCTTGTAGAACCCGCTGCTAAAACCATCAGGGCCCGGAGCTTTGTTAGGATCCGCCAGCTTCACAATAGCTTCCACCTCCTCCAATGTGACAGGAGCAAGTAGAATGCTATTCCCGTACGCAGTCACCAGTCTCTTTGTGATAATCTCTGGGAACACAGACAAGTAGTCAGACTGGAAATACAACTCGGAGTAATACCTGACCGCATCGCCCTATATCGCAGCCGGCTCTCCCACAAGATTGCCATCCACATCCAGAAGTCGGAAAATGTGATTCCTATGCTGCCTGGTCCGGATGACATCATAGAAAAACTTGGAGCACTGGTCACCGTCTTTGAGCCAGGAGCATTTGGCACGATGAGCAGAGCTAATCTCCTTCTACAACCGCAGGATGCCGACTTCTGCAATCAACTCCTCTCTAGCCGCCAAATCCCCATTAAGCATGTCAGCCTGCATGTCTTCCTGGATAGCCCGGAGTTCCACCTCTTTATCTTCCAAGGAGGTCTTCGGCAGCCCCTTCACCCATCTCCTAAGAGCCTACTTCGTGGCCTTGAGACGACGAACCAACCGGAACTGAGCCGTCCCCTCCTGACCACTCTCAAGCCCCTCTGTGACAGCCTTCAGGTAGCCCTCCGAGAGATACCAACTGTTGTTGTATCTAAAAGGACGGGACTTCCCAGGGGACCGGCAAGTGAAGCCAACCCGGATGGGAGAGTGATCACTCGTCCCCGCAGCCAGGCCCTCCGCCGAAGTGTTAGGGAAATGACGGAACCATTCCCCATTACCCAGAGCTCTATCAAGCTGGCACGCAACCCTATTCTGAATAGCTTTGTTATGCCAAGTCCAGATGAAGCCAGAGCGAGACAAACCCTGGAGCCCTGTCTGGAGGAGACATCGCTGAAAATCATACAGGATAGAGTCTGGAACTGGCCGACCTCCCACCTTCTCCCCTCGGTGCAGGAGGACATTGAAGTCCCCAATCATCAGAAGAGGAAGGGCCGCCGAATCTGCTACAGCTGCAACCCGGGAGATGTCACTCCAAAGGAATTCCCTCCTCCGTCTGTCGTTGTGACCGTAGACTGCTCCCAATAAGAACCGGAAGTCACCTTTGTTTGAGAAAGAAATGGCAATCAACTGCTCCGTCATCAGTAGCAAGTCTCCATCCCAGGTCTTCGAGTTCCATCTGACCCAAATTCTGGCCATGTCGCATAGAGCCAAGTTGTGCAGTTGGGCCCAATTGGATGGAGTCCTACGAGCAAGAGTCTTTTCACCTTTAATCTTAGTTTCTAACAGGACAGAGATGTCACATTTCTCTCTGAGAAGCACCCCACAAATCTCTCTCCACCTCCCTAGCGAACACGCTCCCCTCACATTCCAGGCTATGATAGACATTAATTAATGAGAGGAGGGGTCCCCTGAAGAAACACCCGGATCGGCACCTGGGGGACGCGCCACATCCGTCGCTAGAAGATCCTCCTTCATTCCCGTCGGAATGGTCTGCTGTGGGATGGCCTGAGAGAGAACCAATGTCCAGGAAGGGTTGTCAACACACACAGCCTCCTCTCTGTCCATAGAAAGCATCCCCTCCCTGGCGGAACCGTCGCTCAGGGGCCCGACGGCACGTCTCTTCCTACAGTAAACCTGACCCTCAACCGAACCTCCACCACCTCGCGCCACGATCCCCGACGCCGCTATACCTCTCGTAACAATACTACTCTGCCCCTGGGAAGTGGACATCCCCCCACTCATGTGTGCAAGTTGAGTGGAGACAATGAGGCTAGTCCCACCCTCACTCACCGGAATAGTATCCTCTCCCACCAATGCCTCCTCGCCGCTGTCAACTCTGAAATCCATGTCATCGGGAGAGTCTGGAGTCTCACTACGGGGATTAGCAGACTCCACATGATGCCCGACCGCCGAACACGTACTGGCCAGATGTCCGAAACAAGAGCACCTAGTACAGGTAGGTGGAACCCATTCGTATTCCACCCTCTGGGTAAGCACCTCTCCAGACGGGATCTCATATTCCACCACCTCCGGTAACTCCCCCCCAACCCGAATCTCCACAAAAATCCTGGCATACATCAACCTCGACCGAAAGGCAGTGGCTTCGTCTGCCTTGATCGGGGTGCCCACCAAGCTCGCCAGACGCATCAGCAACGGAATACTCTATATATATATATATATATATATATATATATATATATATATATATATATATACACGGGTTTTACATATGTGGATCTTACTAATGGTTAGCAAACCGAGTTTTTATATGATATTTAAAGGTAAAAAATGAATATTGACAGCATTTTGGGATAAAACCAGCAATTTTCCATCAGATTAAGTTATGCAGATGTCCAAGTTCTGCCTGACTCATTGGTTGAATTTGGCAGTTAAGAATGGGCTTAAACTGAGACATAAAATCAACTAATCATATTTGCACCAACTCTAACCCAGCAAACAGCAATCGATATTAATACTATTGAACTGAAAGAGGAGAATATAGGCATAGATTTAGCAGAGAGAGCTAAATTGAAAAGGCATGTAACCCTTAAACAAGAGAAGATGTTGTGGTGTCAAAGGGCAAAGGTTAAATGGTTAAAAGAAGGTGATAGTAATACTAGCTTTTTTCATAGAATGGAAAATTTCAAAGAAAATGTTATTATATCGTTGTTGTTAAAACTAAGGATGTGATTACTGAGAATCAACAGGCTATTAGACATGCTTTTAGTACTTTTTACAAAAAATATGATGGGTACTAAACTTAATTTTTTAGATTTCAAACTGATTGGAGTATTATTTATCCTCATAGGATTTTGGGGAGTACATTGGGTAAAAAAGAGGGACGGCAACCACTCACTTTGTTAAAGGATTCTATTTGTACAAAACAAAAAATGAAGCGAAAGGGCTTGTGCACTAATCAACTAACTAGACCTTGACTGACAAAGTGGACACTCTCAGGCTATCCACTTCTTGATCCACTTCAGGAAAATAAGATTAGACAACCTGTTTTTGATCTTCCTGGAGATAAAGCTCGAGGACCATATGGTTTTCTCATGTTTTTTATAATAATAAAAAATGGAATATAGTTTTAGAAAGACATTTTTTTGGTTATTTAACGACCTTTATGATGGGAATATTGACATGTCTCGTATTAATTATGCTACCATAGTTTTGATTCCTAAGGAGGAACTCCGAGGAACGTGTAAATGATGTTACAAAACTTAGACCTATCAGTTTACTGAAGTGCTTATTTAAAAAAGGTATGAAGGTCTCGGCTAATAGATTGGGAACTGTTTTAGACTCTATTATTGATGTGGCCCAAGCAGGGTTATTACAGATGGATATATTCTTGATAGTGTAGCTATTATACAGAAAATGATTCTTAATGTCATAGTAATAGGTGGGAAGGAATTCTTCTTAAATTGGTTTTCGAAAAAGTCTATGATAAAGTAGATTGGACATTTTTACAAGTCCTTCAAGCTAGATGCTTAGTAACAAATGGATTAGTTGGACTATGTTGAGCTTAGAATCAGGTACCTAAACAGTTCAAGTTAATGGTGTGGAAGGGAAGCAATTCAAGTGTAAACAAGGTTTAAGACGAGGGGATCCTATTTCCCCTCTATTGTTTGTAATAGTGGCTGATGTGCTTAGTAAGATGCTTAATCTTGCTAAGGCTAGTAATCTTGTTAAAGGGATTCATAATAATGCTTATTACAATAATATCACTAGTCTTCAATTTGCGGATGACACTATTATCTTAGTGATGTGTCTTTTGAATCAATTGCTAATTTGAAAGTGATATTATATTTGTTTGAAGGGATTTCTGACATGTCTATTAATTTTCATAAAACCTCAGTGATTTGATTAAATAGTGATAGTAATAAAAATAAGCAAGTTGCTGCTTTGCTGAACTGTAAGGAAGGTTGCTTACCAATGTAGTATTTGGGTATACCTATCAAATTTGGTAAGTTAAATAGAAATTATTGGCAAGGAGTAATTGACAAAGTTGATAACCGTTTATCAGCTTGGAAAAGTAATTGCTTATCTAGAGGAGGTAGACTAATTATGGCTAAATTCTGTTTTGCCTGCTGTTCCCTCGTATTATATGTCATTTTATTATTTACCAGCTCGGCTTATCAAGACTAGTATTGGCAAAATCAGGAGAAGTTTTTGTGGTCTGGTTCAAATAGTTGTATGGGTTTTAAATGTCTAGTTAATTGGAATATTGTTTGTCACTCTAGAGAAGAAGGGGGTTTGGGTGTCATTAATCTTAGAAATCAAAACATAACCTTGCTAGGCAGATGGTTGTGGAGAGAAATAAGCAAGGATAAGCTATTGTGGCAACAACAGATTATTAATTTCTATCATAGAGAAGAAACTGATTTTTTTTTTCAAGATGAAGTTCATAATGCAACTTCTCATTTCTGGAAAGATATTTGGAAGGTTGTTCCAATGTTCAGCATTGGTCTTAGCAAAATATGTGGTGAAGGGAGTAACATTATATTTTGTTGGACATTTGGATTGGTAATTGTTCCACAATTACTATGTTCCCTAAGCTTTATAATATAGCAACTGACCCAAGAGCTATTGTCAAATCTTTATATTATATTCATGATAATGGAAAATTCTGGAATCTCAAATTTCGTAGGAGCATTGATGAAGAGAATGTTAACGAGTATCTTGCCTTGATGCAGCTATGAGCAATTATAATTATGACAATAATGATGGGATTCAATTGAGATGGTCTTCCTCTGTTAATTTTACAGTTATGTCTTTTTGTGGATTTATAAATTCTAGTGGCAGGAAATGTCCTAATAATAATAGAATTTGGGAAATGAGAATTCCATTAAAAGTCGAACTATTAGTTTGGTTATTATGTAAAGGCAGGTTACACATAAACGATATTTTAATTTAAAAAAATCAATGTGATTGTCAATGTTTATTCTGTAATATAAACGAGGAAACCGCGGAGCATTTATTTCTTACTTGTAATGATTTGGCACCAATTTGGAACGTCACTGCACAGAATTTTCAATTAAGAGGAAGCCTGTTGGTATTCTTGACTGGTGACTTGACTGGAGAGAAGGTAATATTAGTTCCACATATTACAGGAGTTGGGATGTGATAGTGGCATCCTTCTTTTGGACTATATGGTATGAAAGAAACAACAGGGTTTTTCTAATAAAAAGAAATCTAACTATAGTTTGTTTTTTTAGTATTGCTCTTCTCATCAAAGCTTTGGACAGGAGCTATGGAAAGCAAAAAAGAAAGCCGAGTTGCCCTTCCCAGATCTCATGTGGGATTTTTGAGCTCGTGGAGTCTGAAATCTGAAGTTTCAAAAAGATGAGGCAGAAATGGAAGGATAGAGAATATATTTTTAGTTGCTGGATTATAATTTTGTTTTAAGACTTTATGGTTGTAATATTGAGTGGATGTATGTAGGAGTTTGCACAGAGGAATGTTGTTTGAAATAGTGTTGTATTGAGACTGATTCAGTTCTAAATCTGGGTACTAACAATATTTTGGTTCTTCCCGTGATCCTGAGTTGGAGTTCTACCCAATTCTATCTAAATTGTGCTTACCAAACAAGCTAATGGTTTTGTCCTTTCTTTTTTTAAACAAGATAAAACTTCTGCCAAATATACAACTTTTCCGTCAATATATTGGAAAAATATTATACTTAATCTTAACCTTATCACAATCATGTAGTTTTGCAATAGTGGCAAGGACTTTAACATTGTATCAGAGGAACCCAGGGTCAAATGAAATCTCCATGAGATGCATTTTAAGCAGACTGTAAAATATATATATATATATATATATATATATATATATATATATATATATATAAATGGCGGCTGCGGGAGAACCCGGAAACCCTAGCTCTGCTAGGGATCGCCAAATCGTGGTGTGGAGGCGGCCAACCGCCCCCCGGACCGGGGGAAAGGCAAGGGGGTGGCGGTGGCGGTCGGTGGCGACCGGCGGGAGGTGGTCGGCGGCGGCCGGCCGCCGGAGACGCGCGCAGCAGCTGCTGCTCGCCCGCGCGCGGGAGCAGTAGCCCAGAGGGCCGACCGGGGAGGTCCGGCGACCCTCCCCCGGGGGCAGGCGGCTGCCGGCGACCCTCCCCAGGCGGGGGGGGGGGGGGGGGGGGTGGCCGGGGAGGGCTGCGGTCGGCGGCTTCTCATCTGAGCACGGGTTCGGTTGGGTGTTCGACGGCGGTGGACCCCGGGGGCTCCTCGATGGTGTTCACCGCCCAAAGGACATCGTCTGGATTGGAGGATGAGGAGGGGGCTTGGACTACGGTCCAGAATCGGAGGGTAAGGCGAGGAGGAGGGTAACGATCGCAGATCCCTGCGGCTAGGAGAGGCTCAGCTTATACGCAGGGATCGGACAGGAGGGCGGGGATTGCCAGGAGAACGGGTCCAACGGTGGGTCAGGCTCACTTGGGGGAACGGGAGGGACAAGCCAGGATTGCGTGGCGGCCTCGTGCGAAGGGGTCAGCGGGGACGGCTGTACCAGTTATCGGGGGAAGAGGGACTGCTGCGAACATGAGTGCCCGGCCAACCCCGACGATTCCACCTCGGAGTCCGGGCCCGCGGCCTGTATCCTGGGCAGATGCTTGCAAGGTGGGGGTCGCCAAGACTCCGGCATCGATGGAGTATGTTGCACCTATGGCGATTGGGGGTGAGCTCTGCGCCGACTTCCCGGCCGACGAAGTGGCGAAGGTGACGGCATTCTGGGAGAATACTTTAGTGCTATATGTGTTGGGGAGCAAGCCCTTCTACGGGCAGATCCGAGGATATGCGGACAGAGTCTGGCGGCCGAAGGGTAGCATGGAGTTCTTCTCCAAGGAAAACGGCTTCTACTTCGTTAAATTTGGGTTGGCAGAAGATGTGACTCGGATACTCCAGGGAGGGCCATGGACGTTTGACGGCCGCCTCATTATTCTGAAGCAATGGTCTCCCGACTTGAGGTGTGAGAAGGAGGTGCTTAATGCGGTGCCTGTGTGGGTTCGGTTTCCTGAGTTCCCGGTACGCTTCTGGAGTGTCCCACTTCTTATGAGACTTGCCAGCCTCATTGGCAAGCCGATTAAGGCGGATGATGCCACCGCCTTCAGGTCTAGATTGATGTATGCTCGGGTATTTGTGGAGATTGATGCCAGGTTGGACCTGCCTGAGCAGTTGAAGGACAGGACCCCTTCTGGCCAGTTACTTATGCAGAAGGTGGAGTATGAGTGGGTTCCCCCCAGATGTCCGGCGTGTGTCTGCTTTGGGCATCTCCCGAGTGCTTGTAGGCGTGGAGGAGCTTCTGAGGTGGTGACGGAGGAGGTAGTGCAGGAGGCAGGTGGTGCAGATGACTCCCCAGTAGTTGACCAGGTGGGCTTGATGGAGGATGAGATGGAGGCAGACCCTTCCCCCATCTCTGGAGAATATGAGGGGTCTCCGACGGAGGTTCTTGCTGGAGCGATGGTTGAGTATATGGGGACGAGGACCATGACCACCAGGAGTATGGAACAAGAGGACAGGCGAAATGGAGATAAAGACATGCTAGCTCTTCAGGTTTACAGTCGGAAGCGCCAGGCTACGGAGTCGCATAGTGAGGACAGCGGACCGGGTGGGACGGAGAGAGTGTGGAAGGTCAATCCTAAATAGGTGGCGGTCCTAGCTCAGCCTCCCCCACAGGGGGACCCACAAGGGGCTGCGGCCCCTGCTCTGCCCCTTCTTCTTCAGGGGGATAGAGTTGAGGATACCAGAGATATGGAGGTTGCACTCTCCCCGGGTGCCCCTTCAGAGGATGTTCAGGGGACCCCACCCGCGGTTTAGATGTCGGCCCTTGCCTGGAATGTCCGGGGGGGTGTTCTCTGGGGAGATGGAGGGAGATTAGTGAGGTGCTGCGGAAGGAAAAGTGTGAAATCTCGATCTTACTAGAGACTAAGATCAGGGGGGCGAAAACTCTGTCCCGTAGAACTCCTACGGACTGGGTCCAGCTCCACAACCTTGGTCTCTGTGATATGGCGAGGATCTGGGTTAGATGGAATGGAGCTAGTTGGGAGGGAGAGGAGGTTTTCATGTCTGACCAGCTGGTGGCTATCTCCTTCACCAACAAGGGTGGGTTCCGATTCTTACTTGGTGCTGTCTACGGGCACAACGACAGGAGGCGTCGGGAGACCTTGTGGCAGGACATCATCAGGCTGAGTTCCTTAGCGATGCATCGTCATCTCCCCTTACTTATTATGGGAGACTTCAATGCCACGCTATACAGGGGGGAGAAGCTGGGGGGGAGGCCGGTCCCGGACCAGATCCTCTCAGATTTTCAGTCTTGCCTGCTCCAGTCCGGGCTCAGGGATCTGGAGAGGGTAGGGCACATATGGACATGGCACAACAAGGCGATGGTGAGCAGGGTGGCATGCCAGCTCGATCGTGCTTTGGGAAACGGTGATTGGTTCCGCCTATTCCCCTCTTCTGTGGCTGAGGGGCTCCCTGCGGGGACCAGTGACCACTCGCCGATCCTGGTGCGCTTCGTGGAGAGTCCCAGATGGAGAGCCCGTCCGTTCCGGTATGATAACAGTTGGTTCCTATCGGCTGGATATGAGGAGACTGTGGCGGGAGGTCTTTGCCAGGAGGCGGTCGGCACTGCCCAGTTTTATATGGTTCACAGGCTGAAGAAGACCAAACGCGCCATCAGAGACTGGGTGAGGGCTCTCCCCCGGACTTCCTTACAGGAGAAGGAGGCGGAGTTGAGAGACCTGCAGTCAGATCTTCAGGGCGACATGATGAGTGGGGAGATGGCGGCTAGAGAGAAGAAGTTGGCTGCAGAGGTCAACACCTTGCGGCTCCAGCAGGAGATTAGTGCGGCCCAACGGGCCAAATGCTCCTGGCTCAAGGATAGGGATCGCTGCACCAGATTCTTCTATGATGTCATCCGGGCTCGCCAGCACCGGAACCGTATTCAGAGACTGATTGGCAGGGACGGGCGTCTTGTGACCGACCAGGTTGCTATCCAGGAGGAGGCTGTCCGGTTCTATTCTGAGCTCTATCATCAGACGGACTATCCTTCGGTATTCCCTCAGCTGACTACGAAGACGTTGATTACGGAGTATGGCAATAGGCTTCTTATGGCTCCTATCCGGATGGCGGAGGTAGAGGCGATTGTGATGCAGGCTGATGCTTCCAAGTCTCCTGGGCCGGATGGTTTCTCCAGTGGCTTCTACAAGCGTCATTGGGGTATCCTCAAGGTCCAGGTCCTTGCGGCTGTTCAGGAGTTCTTTGATTCGGACAAGCTCCTGAAGGAGCTGAACCACACCTTCCTGACGCTAGTGCCCAAGAAGGAGGGGGCGACTTCTCTTGCTGACTTTCGACCGATTGCTTGCTGTAATTATTTGTATAAAATAATTACTCATCTTATGTGCAGGAGGATGGAGGATGCTATGCAGGGCCTGGTTTCTCGGAATCAGGCGGCATTCATCAAGGGGCGGTCTATTGCGGAGCATAGCCTGCTGGCTCATGAGCTGATTCGGGAGTTCCACAAGCCTGGAGGGATGAAGGCCTGTGTGAAGCTCGACCTGAGGAAAGCCTACGACACCGTCAACAGAGACTTCCTCTGTCATTTGATGGGTGCGATGGAATTCTCCGAGACATGGGTGGATAGAGTCAGAGAGTGCATCACCTCTCCTACTTTCTCGGTCCTCATTCAGGGTATTCTATACGGGTTCTTCGGCAGCAGCAGGGGGCTTCGGCAGGGGGACCCGCTTTCCCCCTACCTATTCACCCTCGTGATGGAGTATTTCACCTGTTTGATGGACATTGCGGTGCATCGGGAGAGGATTGTACCGATATACAGCAGGGTCTCTCCGGTGGTCTCACATCTCATATATGCGGATGACCTATTGGTTTTGCTGAGGCCTTCCATGCGAGGGATGAGGGAGCTTGCGGCGGTGATGGAAGAGTTCGGTCAGCTATCGGGCCTTCGGTTAAATAGGGACAAGAGCAAAGTCTACTTCAGCAACTCTTGCACTTTGAAGGAGGAGCGGGCCCTGGAGCTTGGGGTGGAAAAGGGGGACCTCCCGGTGAAATATCTGGGGGTGCCCCTTTCCGTCAACTACGCGAAGGACCGAGAATGTCAGAGTCTGGTGGACTTTGCACAGAGGAGGGTAGAGGGCCGGCAGGCGGCTGGCCTATCTTTTGGAGGGCGTATTGAACTGGTTCGATCGGTCATTTCAGCTATTGCTTTGTTCTGGCTCCAATCTATTATGGTTCCTTTGGCTACTATCAGAAAGATTGAGGGCATATGTGCCAAGTTCATTTGGCATGGGGGGATTCATGCCATCTCTTGGGAGCAGCTCTGTCGGCCCAGGAAGGAGGGAGGTGTGGGTCTGCGATCCCTTGTATCTGTCAGGGAGGCGACGGGGATCAAGCTGGCATGGAGGTTCCTTCAGGGCGATTCTCTCTGGTCGGCCTGGATGACTAGTCGGTATCTCCGGGACAGGAACTTCTGGGTATGTGAAATTGACAACAACTTCTCTGTGTCTTTCAAGCATATCCTGAGGAACCGTCCTATACTTCGGACGGCTATTCGGCGGAAGATGCGGGAGGGAGGGGAGACGGACCTTTGGCTCGATCCGTGGATTTCAGGTCAGTCTCTTCTGGAGATTCTGGGTCCCCAAAGGGACAGTGTGGCGTACAGAGGTCTGACTTGTAGGCACATCATCAGTGGTGGGGTCTGGAGGCCAGAGGAGTATCGTTTCACTGCTCAGTTAGGTGAGGAGATCAGACAGGTGCAGATCACTCCTACGGCACTGTCTGATGTCTGGGTTTGGGTCCCTCCCGGCCGCTCGGAGGGTGCGGGGGAGTTCAGATTTAGCAGCTGCTACGACCTTGTTCGCCCCCACTTCGATGATATTGAGGAGTACGAATTTGTCTGGGGGAAGGGGCTTGCTAGGAAGATGCAACTGTCTGCTTATAAACTGGTGCTGGGCCGGTTACTCACTAGGGATCGACTACTTCGGTTCGGGGTCCCTGTCTCTGACCCTAAGTGTGTTTTGTGTGAGACAGAGAATGAATCCATTGGGCATCTGTTCTTTCAGTGTCACGTGGCATGGAGCATCTGGGCGGAGCAGAGCCGGAGACACTTGGGAGGGGTTGGAAGGGAGCGGGACTTCAGAGAAATCCTTAAGTGGATTGGTGATTGCAGGGGCCAGGAGCAGAGCTGGACCAGATGTGCCAGATTGAGACTTGCTGCATCTGTTTGGCATGTCTGGAAGGAGAGGAACCGGCGCATTTATGAGGGGCTGTCCACTACACCAGTGGGCATCCTTCACAACATTGAGTCGGATGTACTAGTAATGTCCCCCTGAGTTGGGACTGTATCTCTATGTTGTAACCTATTGCGATGATAGTGGAATAAAATTTACCCTTTTTCCAAAAAATATATATATATATATATATATATATATATATATATATATATATATATATCACTGTGTGAATCCAACTCTCATACCAAAATTAGCATAGGAACTGTAGGAGCATGTTGGAATAATTAAATGCCTAACCCTCAACCTCATCACA
This sequence comes from Iris pallida, assembly GCA_029216955.1. Lineage (NCBI taxonomy): Eukaryota > Viridiplantae > Streptophyta > Magnoliopsida > Asparagales > Iridaceae > Iris > Iris pallida. The sequence goes on from JANAVB010013400.1 coordinate 10,849,909, forward strand.
AGTTTAGATTTTTGTGCAATGGATGGGACTTTAACATAGTATCAGAGCTTTGGCGTACTAGCAGGGAGTTTAACATGGAATTGGAGCAACTCAAGTTCAAATCATCTCAATCGGACGGGTTTCAAAAATAATTATAACGTGGTGTGAATCCATCTCTAACAATAAAATGGACATTTCACATGTGGTGGTGTGATGAAATAATATAAATATTTAACCCACAACAGCCCAAGTACCTCGCAAACACACATATATAAACCACAAGGAGGCCTAAAACTATCATATTTATGTTCAATTAAGACTCAAATCTATAATATCACAAGCACGTGGACGGATGCAATGTTTTTTCAAGCTGGAGCAAAATTACATTAACTAAAAAAGACCAAGGTAGACAAAGGCGCAAGGCGCACTCGAAGCACAAAAGGTCTATATCACCCGAGGCACAAGGCACAGTTAAGGCGCACGTCTGAGCGAAGCAAGGTGCAAATATTAAAAATAATAAAAATATACATAGATAAATAAATAAATAAATTATTAATGTAAGAAATAAAACCAACTAACATATTTTAACCAACAAAAATACGTTAAAACATAACCAAGTGAACTAGCAGAACAATAGTAGCAGACAACATAACTAACAAGAATTTGTATTATCTCTACCATTTTTTAGTAAATTTTAGTTTTTCCTGTTCAACTGTAACCAACTACTTGTATGAGATAAGAATTATCTACTTGCCTCAAAGTTTGTTCTATAAATAAAAAACATAAGGCGCACTTAGGCGCACCTTTTCTTGATTGCACCTTGCAGAAAGGTACACTTAAGGCGCGTCTTGGGTGCGTCTAGAGAAAGGCGCTTTGCCTAGTGAAATACGAGGCGCAGCTGCTGCGCCTTTCTGCAAGGTGCACATTTGACTACCATGAAAAAGATTAAGAAAAGTGAAAAGAGGATTTTAAAAGGTCTATTAATACCAAAATTACACTAACAGGCTTTAAGAAACTCCTTCGCAATGAAGCCAAAATATATTATCTTAAAATGTTTGTAAAATTGAAATGATAGCACAAAAATATTCTATTAAAGTCCAAAATCATATTAAGATTCAAAGCTTACAAAACTCTCCTACGGGCCTTATATTCTGAAACATTTGGATGATAGATTCATTGTCACAATCAATAACATGTGTCTCTCTAACTTATTTTATGATACTCTATTCTCGTTAGAAAATAACATATACCCACAGAAAACAATATGTGCATCTAATTTTAATAAAAATGCTCAAATTATTGTCCCATTGGCATCACATATGTTGGCAATTAAAAAGAGAAAAGATAAATGCTAGATAGTAGATAAGGTTGTAGATGTTGGATGTCGGGTGTTGGGTGCTGGGTCGTGGATTGGATATTGATAAGACAAATGTCGGATATCGAGGGCATATTAAAATGTCTGATATCCATTTTAGGTTGCTTATATATAAATTATATATAACAAGCATATTGTCTAAGTGCACTAGATGTCCTAAAGGTAACAGCTAACATAACCCTACAAGTACAAATATAAAAAACAAATAAAATTTGAATGTCGTATCAATGTTGTATCAAGTAATTTAACAGTCTAAGTAAGACAATAAGTAAAAATATTTTTTTTAAATCATGAATCGAAATAATTTAAAAATCTAAGTTAATGCTTACAATATACAATTTAAGAGTAAGTATTTAAGGGTCGAGTTTAAGAGTATAACTAAATTTAACAATTAAAACATTTATCTCAAAAGAAACACAACAAAAATTCGATCGACTAAAATGTTGGTCGACCAATTTATCAACTTTGAGCTCATATGTCGGTTGATGTATTGTAAAATGACATAAATTTTACAATATCGTGACGTTTTACTTATGAAACCGAGATATATGTAGGACAAGTCGGCCAACATCTACAACCATGATGCTCGTAGGAGGTAGAAAATTAGATGTAGCCGAGGTCACAATGGGCCAAACCAGGAGCAAGGGCTTGGAATAGGCATTGGGGTGTTGCACTAGAAGGGGGCAGAATCATCTCAACATACGAAGTCGGAACCGGGATGGAGGCTAGAATGGTCACAACCGCACAAGAGGCGAAATCGGGAAAGGGGCGAGAGGAGCGAAATCGGCACATGGTTGTGAGGAATTATGCAGAGGAGAGCGACTCAACATAAGGGTCGCCAAGACCAACATGGGGCAAAGATGGTGTCACAACAAGGCTTGGAACGGGCACAACCTTGCAGGTGGAGCCAAAGTCGCACTAGAATCCGAGTGGAGTTGGATTTTCATAGGGAGAAAGTGACTCTTTTATGACGATGAAATAATTTATGGTAAAAGGAAGCACTCTCTCTGGGGTAAGCATTGTGGTCCCAATGTAGGATTAAAAAAATATATCATTTTATGGAAGAAGCAACTCTTTCTTTTTCTTGGGTTGTTTAATAGTATAGGCTTTGGGCTTTTGACCTTAGGGAATTGGGAGTGGAGCAAATTTGTAACTTACAAAAGGAGAAAAGTGTTTTTTTTTTTTTTTTTTTTTTTTTACAAATTTCAGCTGGTGTGGTCCAATTGGGCCCAAGGTGCATCTACCCCTGCACAGGCATAAGACTTGTTTTCTCCGTAACCATCATCCAAGACTTATTTTTCACAATAGGTAGCAAGATATAAGCCAAACGGTTTCCATCTTGGACAGGCATTTTTCCAAACGTACCACTCATTCCGGGACTCAAATGGGCGTTGTTGAAATTATAGGGCAACGAGCGTTTACGTAGCTACAATCCAAACTAGCCCTTAGTAACTTAGTTCTAATTAGAAGGCCAATCTCTAACTAGTGCACCACATCTCTCTCACAAAATAGTCATCTATATCAATTGTCAAGACAGTCATGATTTGATCTCCTAATCAAACTTGCAATACTATAAGTCCTTATCGAAACCTAGCAGTCAGTGAATTAACCTCTCCACATGTGTACCAAGTAACTCACTGATGAAAGAAAGAAAACACCTGCTACAACATATCACTTGTCCCCCCAGCAATAAACTAGCCGCTTATGAAACAACATAAGCAATGTGATTTTAACGGAAAATGACAAACCACAACCTATACAGTGGGAAACTAACTAAAAGGTCGCCGCAGTGCCACAAGGCTCAGCTAACGCAATGTCTCCTCCAGGTTGTAAGCACCACCATACCATCGCACTAAGTGACGTCCTCTCCAGCGAGGAACTAACTTATGAAGGGAAGAAGAAAAGAAAACATGACAGCTACAATGTATCCCCCTAACTTCCATGATCAAACAAAATGACAGAAGAACATATATTTTAACAGAAGGCAATAAATTGCTACCTAAAGCTCGATTATTAAATTTATACAAAAAGAACCAAACTATACCAACAGAAATAATCCAAATGGAAATGGTTTACCTGGAGAAGAGCACTCGAACGCTTCACGATTGTACTTGAGAACTTCGCTATAGAGCACCGAATGCTCCCGGGAGCTCCCGGCAGCATTTCTCGCCTCTTCCTTCAAATTTCTAACACAAAACAAAAAAACAAAACAAAACAAATCCTCAGAAAGAGCCAACAATCGAATTTGAAACTTGAAGCAGCAGCTCCAGCAGAACTTACAGGTAGCCGACGTCGGAGTCGCGGAGCAGTCCGGCGATGGCGCTTGCCTGGTCGAGAATCTCCGGACGATCCCCGCCGCCGCCGGGATCGTCGGAGAGCCCTAGCCGCCGATCGGATTCTCCGAACCAGATGGGGAGGGAGGGGAGGGAGAGGGAAGGGGCGATCTCCGAGTGGGAGGTGTTGGAGAGGCGGCAGGCTTTCTCGTAGCCGATCCCCTGGTGGAAGGACTCCATGGAAGTTAGGGTTTCGGAGAGGGGAGAGAGGAAACCCTAGATTTGGGGGGAAGGAGAGGGGGGATTGGCCCGGGATTTTACTGTCGTGGAGAAGTGAAGATGGACGTGAATGATTTAGCTGACAAATTTGCCCCCGAATAACTATCTGCTAATTCCGAATGATAAGGTGAACATTTCTGCGGATCATTGTAAAAAAAAAATTGGCCTATAAAAAAAGAGAAATTTTGAGTTACCCTCCACTTTTATTACCCAAATTAAGGGTGCACCTCACAGTTTTGTATTAATTAAGAACGACCCCCACTTCTAACAGTTTCCGTTCCTCACTAACAGAAACACGAGAAAGTGGTAATTTTTTGACGTAAATACCCCTGCTTGGAACTGTTGACCTACAGCCCTTAGGAACTTTTTATGGAATTCCTAAACTACCCCCCTTAATAATCCCCTAACCGCCTCTCTCTCTCACAAACTCTCTTTTCACTCGAAAACCTAATCCCCAAATAATCCCCAATTTCCTTCCCTAACCTAATCCCCAATTTCCATTCCGTAATCGACTCTTACCTAACCCCCTTCGATTCGATCACGTTCCTTCCATTCGATCTCGTCGTGTGTTACAGGAAGATCGTCCTGCTCCCATGCCGAAGTCTGCAAGTTAGGTAATATTCCGTTTTTTTTGCAATTTTTCCTTTGATATTAGGGTTCACGAGTTATGTATTTCTTTCTTCTGAGCACCTTCGACATGTGTCTCTCCTTTTTCAGATCGTAGCTAAGTCCTAAATTTTCCAATCCCAAAAAAAATCCCTTTCTCGTACAGAGCTTCCTCTGGACCACTGATATCATGAAAGCCAGTCTCCCACTGTAAGTTATACTTTCATAACTTTTACTTTCCTCTCTATTCATTGTTTAGTCTATTCAATGTTTAGCTTTCTGAATGGGTCCACTATAGTATGTTGTTTGTAAGCATGTTATTATATGTGTGCATGGTAGTTCACTATACTTGTATAATTATGTAGGAAAGTCATGCTTAGGGTCCACCATGTGAATGGTAGTTCTGTAGCTGTTGAAGTGGACCCAGACTTGGTTAGTTTATTGGATATACCCTACATAATTCAGAGTAATACTTTGGAGGCTAGTTATAAGTACCACTGGGTTGATGACTCAAACAATGGTGAAAGAGTGGAGGTTCTTACTGATGCTGAGTTGCTGGCTATGATTGGCAACCAATTGCCTGACAAGAATGGAGAAATACACTTGTACTTAGAAGAGGTTGGTAAAGAGACAAGCCATGAACAACAACATATTCTGACACAAGCATCAATTACCATGCAACCAGTTAACAATAGGAGAAGACTTGTAAAGAGAGTAGCACATAAAAAATCACCTAGAAAACCTGTTGTTCAATTGGAACTTGAGAATGTTGAACCTCTACCTAGTGATAGTGATGTGGACCTCCCAGAGGAGGAGTTGGATGCTAATACCTACAAGGAAACTTATGCTGGGAAGATTGTCCCATTGCCTCAGCAAAGCTTATGGGAGCAAGTAAGTTAACATTATTTTCTTAAAGTGTCCCATTGCTCTATATTTGATATGCCTACTGTCTCAACTGTCTCTATATTTGATATGGCTAATGTCTCTATATTTGATATGGCTACTGTCTCAACTGTCTCTATATTTGATATGGCTACTGTCCCATTTGTTCTATATTTGATATGGCTAAGTATCTCATTTGATATGGCTAAGTATCTCATTTGATATGGCTAAGATTGTCTCCAGTATTTCATTTTCTTAAAATTGTTAGCATTGCAGATACTGTCTCATTGTTAACATTTTTTAAAAAATCCCCAGTATCTCATTTGCAGATACTGTCTCATTTCTTCTATATTTGTTCCATTGCAGCCACCATATCAAGTTGGTCCACCTGCTACAAGAAGGCAGCCTGGAAGACCCAAGGGTGTTAGGAGGAGGGAGGCTGATGAGTTACCAAGGTCTGGCAAGAAACAGAGGATTTGTGGGAGGTACAAGTTGCCAGCTGACCATAATGCTAGAGGTTGTCAAGGTGGACCAGTTGGAGGGAACCAAAGAACACCAAGGGCACCAAGGCCACCAAGACCACCCAAAGTTCCAAAACAAAGGGTACATCAAAAGACTAACACAACTTACAAGAGGCCAAAGACATCAAGGGGTAAGAAGAAGGATGTTGTGGCCATGGGTACACCAGGAGGACCACAAATACCATCCTCACCACAACAGTCAGGTCCTTCCAATCCAACTCCAGGTTCTTCCAATTTGCTGCATCCAACTCCAGGTCCTTCCAATCCAACTCCAGGTTCTTCCACTTTGCTGCATCCAAGTCCTGCACCTCCTCACTCATCTACCATTCCCTTCAAGTCTGGGAGTGAATGGATACATCAAAACCTGGGCATATCTGTCAGGACTAATAACATTGCAGCAATTCTACCACCAAGGAGGCCAATGAATTCTGTGTTTAGACCTCCATGGAATACTAGTGCCAGAGTAAATATTAGAAGCAGCAACAGTAGCAACAATCCTTCAATCCTTGAAGATTCCTTCAACAACAGCAGGAAGAGCCAGCAGCAACAATAGGAGTTTGATGTTACAATTTTTGGTTTAATGTTACAATTTTTTGAAGCAGCAACTACTGTATGCTTGCTTGCTTGGATTAAGTGTAATGAATGTTATGAATCACTAACTGTATGAATCACTAAATGTACGAAGCACTAACTGTATGCTTGCTTCACTTTTTGTGTAATCCTTAAAGTCTGTTCAGGAATTCTGCAGCATTTTGAAGGATTCTTGCGTGTATGTTGACCCTTAAAGCATTTTGTGTAATCCTTAAAGTCTGTTAAGCAACTACTTGTATGCTTGCTTCACTTTTGTGTGATCCTTAATGCATTTTAAAGTCTGTTAAGCTTCTTGAAGCTTTTTGAAGCATATGGACTTTATGTCCAGGTTACTACAGATTAAGCAATTTTAGCTTTTTCAGGTTACTGCATATTTTGAGGTTACTGCATATATTGTTCAATGTTGAGGTTACTTGTATTGAAAGTTGAGGTTACTGATAATTGAAAGTTGAGGATACTGCAATTTAAACTCTGCATATTTTGAGGTTACTGCATATTTCGAGGTTACAAAGTAACAAAAGAGAGAGAAGATGTTGTTCACAAAGTAACAAAAGCTGTGTTCACAAAGTAACAAAAGAGAGAGAAGATGTTGTTCACAAAGTAACAAATTGCATATTTTGAGGTTCCTGCAATTTAAACTCTGCATATTCATGCTCAACATTCATAAAAGAGAGAGAGATGTTGTTCACAAAGTAACAAAAGCACACAAATTCGACTTCAATTCATTACATAGAGGGAAACTTCCACTCAACTACATAATTTCAACTTTACATTCCCAATTCTTTTCCAAATTTATGGCACAACTGGTCTAAAGTTGTGTTTACTACAATTTGAACTAGAATTTCACATTTTTTCTCGTCTATAGCAACAGCCTCATTCAACCATTGGAATGCATTGTTGCATCTCATGCATTGCAAGAATCTCCTTCCCTTGCTGTGACTCCTTTTTGAAATGAAGATAGCTCTCTTCCCTCCACAGTGTCGATTTGGGCAAGTATTTTCTTTCCAAGGGCATTGTTTCTTCCAATGCCCTAAGTCACCACAAGTGAAACATCCCTCCGTTTGAATTGTCGAAGAAGAACTTCCAGAGATTGAATCCAAAATAGCAGCATCCAACCATTGAAAATCCGAGCAGACGGGGCACTTCAAAAATTTTCTCCCAGGATTTGAATTAGTATTTGACTTCAACAAATGCCTAATCCCCTTGCAGTTCTTCATCTTGCAAGGCGAGCTCAAGAACGTACATTCATCAGCAAGGTGGTTGTTCTTGGAGCAAATTTGACATTTCTCCTACAAGAAACACCAAAATGACTGAGAATAGAGAGGAGCAAACGGCAAACCAGAAAACAAAATGTTCACGAAAAATATTTCGAAAGCAATTTCATTGTACCCGACATGCAAAGGTCGCCATTTCTCGTGAACCCTAATATCACCACGAGAAGAAATGGAGGAGAGATTTTGGGGGTTAGGTCACAGCCTCCGACTCTCCTTATTAGGTTGAGAGAGCGGTAGGGATTTACAAAAGAGGGGTACTTTAGGAATTAGGAAAGAAATTAGACTTCAAAATAGAGGGAGGGGGCATTTACGTCAAAAAATTACCACTTTCTCGTGTTTCTGTTAGTGAGGAACGGAAACTGTTAGAAGTGGGGGTCGTTCTTAATTAATGCAAAACTGTGGGGTGCACTCTTAATTTGGGTAATAAAAGTGGGGGGTAACTCAAAATTTCTCATAAAAAAATAGATAGATTGTCATGTTTAAAGAACTTGGAAGTTGCGACATGTTACATGGATAGATTGTGTGTACATTTTTTTAAAACTTATGTAAGAAAAATTATTTCATCTCTTTTACAGTCCAACTATTGTCACTCCTATCCTTTTTTTCACAACTTTTTCTTGATTTTCCTTCTCAATTTTTACTCACAATAGTATTAAAAAAAATTGAGCCTATAGCTAAGTAGCACTTGGCTTGAATTAGAAAATGTGAAATGTTGACTTAGTGAGTAACCATAAGTAGCACTTGGCTTGAATTAGAAAGTGTGAAATGTTAACTCGGTGAGCGACCATAGTCTATTAGGATCATTCTTTAAACATCATATACAATATTCAATAATAATATGCTCATCCAAAAAATACAATTAACATACATTATATGACTTGTGGGTAGCTCCAACCTATGTTTTCATATTCGCTATGTCTAATCTTTAGAAGATAAATGATTATTGGAGATTATCAAGTAGTCATATGGTACTTGTTTGGTTCCAAAATTAAAGGATCCACCGAACCCATAAATTTTTGGTAAATGGGACCCACACAGGATTTTATGGAGGTCTAAGGGATTTGTTTCTGAAGTCTACTAGTTACGATTAATACTGACAATATGACTTTGACTTGGCAAAAGGGGACCAAAATTTTGATATGTTGTTGAAAGACAAGCACATTAAATTACAGTCAGACCTTACTATACCACCAATAAAAGAATTTAAAAAACGACAATATTGCAAGTGGCATAACACTGCTACACATGATATGAATAACTATGTCAATCTTTGCATTGTTTTACAGAAGGCCACTGAAGAAGGTCAATTGTAATTTGAGACTGTGAAGACAAAGTGGAAAAGAATCACTTCCGAGATTTTCAGTTAATATAAGTGATACTAGCTTCAATGACATTGGAGGTGATGATGCCCTTAAGCAAGAATTGTCTGATTGTGAAAGTGAAGATCCATAAACAATGAAGTTGTTGAAGACGTAAATATATCAAAGCTACAATCATCGGTGCTCTTTGATTGCAAAGGAAAAAATGTATCCTCATAATTGACGACTAAAAATCATGTTTTCCAAAATGAGAACGCAAGCAATAGCACAAAGTACTTGGTTAAAGAGATGATCATAGAAGGAACCGAGGTAGAAGAAATGTATCTTTCAGTTTGCAAAAGTTATTGCATTTTGAAGTGCTTTTAATGTACTGAGAATGGAGCCCACATGTAACCCATAAAATTGGAAAAAAATATTTTAATATTGTTTCTAGATTTTCTAAATAGTTGTTCTGAATTAAAATGAATAAAAAACCTAAGGATTTTCTCGAATCATTATTAATTCATTTAAATTTAGAAAAACAAAATCCTAATTATTATTTTTAATTCCTAAGTCTAGGGAAGTGTTAATTAGGATAATATAAGTTGGTTAATATTTAACTATGTACTAGAAGAATAATTGAACATTTGAATTTTTAATTATTCAACTCCCCAGGTGACGAGCACACGGCGGGAGCATAAGTCTAAGCTGAAGAACGAGAGGCGCCTCGAAGATCTCCTATTTTGAAGTATTTTAAAGCTGATTCATCGTAGAAGGCTTTTATGTCAGTCTATAAAAGGGCATGAAAATATGGAACGATATATATTTCATGACAACTTGTCGAATGTTTTGCTTTTGTTATTTCAATTTAAGTAGTCACAACGACATATGTAATGTAAAAATGACCTTGCCCTTCATGGCAAATTATCAATGAAAAGCTAATTTCTTTCTATACTGCATCTTTGACTCTATGTACTGTTTAATTTCAACTGAATGTTTCAAAAGAATTATCAAATGCATGTTATTGCCTTGTACAAGTGCAATTTAGACTTGTACGATGTCTCGCCCCAGCGAAGATGATCTATTTGGCCAAAATTGATACGAGGACAAACGATTCGACGGATCGAGGCATGATAAGACGCAGTTTGGGTAATCGTAGACCGACTCACCAAGATGGCACAATTCATGCCTTTTATTGTTGGACGGTCCACACAGGAATTAGCTGATATATACAAGAGAAAGATTGTACGGTTACATGGAGTGCCAATTAGCATTATGTCAAATCAAGATTCGATGTTCACATCTTATTTTTGGAGAAGTTTATGTACATGAGAGCCTTGGAACTAGTATGAAGTTCCACTTCCTATCATCCTCAAACAAATGGTCAGTCCGAGCGAATTATTCAGACATTGTAGGATATGCTTAGAGCATGCATGTTTGACTTTGAAGGATCTTGGGAGGATCATCTACACTTGGTTGAGTTCTCATAAAACAACAATTATCAGGATAGCATCCATATGGCACCCTTCGGGGAATTATATGGAAGGAAGTGTCGCTCTACTATATATTGGAGTGATGTAGGAGAGAGACAAATTTTGGGCCCAGAGTTAGTGGTTAATACAATCGAGACGGTGAAGTAGATTCAAGAACATCTACGGGCAGCACATAACCGACTGTAAGTCCATGAACCCATTTCTTCCTTTTATTTTTCTTTCTTTTATTATTTTCATTATTATTGCCATGTATAGGTAATTACCCTAATAAAGTTAAATATGGAAAGACAATTGGATTGCAAAAGTAAATATAACAAGGACTTTAATACAAATATTTCAAATTTGAATTTGGAGTTTGGCCGACCTATTTAAACTCTAGATTTAAATCTTCAGTCGATGCTCCCTTTTAGCAAATAAAATCCCTCATGATAGAGTTCATCTGTTCAAGCAATATCCCTCTCAATCCAAGTCAAGTCCCCAATCAAATCCAAATTCGATTTGGTTTATATGAAATCCTATCTAAACCTAGCGTATAAAAGCGGTACAGTCAGCCGACTTCCCTTTTCTCTACAAACCCTAAGGAGTCTGCTCTTCCATCATGAGAATCACCAAAGAGGAGTCGAAGGATCAGGTGAGGGCAACCACCATTGCAATAGGTAAGTAACTGCCCTTCATTAATTGTAATTCAGTTATTTAACTTAGCTATTCGATTAAATGCCTAAGAAGATAATGGAAGGCACAACTCAGGGGATACGCACCAGGAAATAGTAAAACTCCAAGCATCTCATGGCCAACCCATAGGTATAATGTAGGTTGCTAACATTGGGAGTGACAAAGGTAGATAGTGTAGGAACGAAATCGTAAAGCAGAATACCCTAGAGGGGGGTGAATAGAGTAGGCAGCGGAATATTGCTAATTAAAAACTTGTTAGCAGTTAGATCACAGATATAATAATAATCACAAAAATAAATAACTGTAATGAAAAAGAGTGATCAGAAGGCAAACACAAACATAGAGATTTATATTGGTTTCCCTCTTGTGAGGACTAGTCCAGTCGGAAGAACTCTAGCTTTCAGTTGAATCCACTATTGGAAAATCCCGCAAGTTTTCATACGAAGTCCTTACAACTTCTACAGACGCGAGCTTTGATACAAAGAACTCGACCAACTTCAATTGTGAAGAATCAATCTTCAATCAAGCCTCTGATTACAATCGCTCTGAAACTTCTAGACCGTACCGCACTGGCAAATCGACTAGAGGATTGTAACTAGCTTGGGATTTAAAAATGGAAGCTTTTTAGAACTCTTTGAAAAAAATGTAAGCTTTAGAAGAGAAGGGATTGAAAGTGAATTGGTGTTTTGAAATGATCGAAATCCTTCTCTATTTATAGTTTTTCCAAAACTAGAACTCTGACAGAATTCTGGCAGAATTCGACAGAACTTTTTGTAACCAACCGCAACTGAAGGGAGACCAAGTTCAAAATCAAACGTTCACATAACATTCAACTTGGCCGAACTCTGGCCGAGTTCTGTCAGGGTTTGGTCAGTTAATTTTGTGAAAAATAATTTTGGCTTTTTGAAAAGTCCTTCAGAAGCTTTTTGTAAAATAGATATTTTTCAAAAATATAGGTCATTTTGAAAAGATAGGCCAGTTTTGAAAAACGATTTCGGATAGCCTATTTGCCAGTACGACTTGGTGTACAATGTATTCCTAGACTCAATAAAAATGAAAATTATATTGCTTTAAGGAAATATAATTTGAGTGGCAAACAGATCTTCTTGAACTGAGTAGATATCCATCTTTGATCAGTGTCCAAAACGTCGTTAGTAAACATCTGAATTGATTCTTATATCGAGACAGAGTTTGATCAATTATTAAAATCAGGTTTGACCAAGACCAATGGGCCAACAATCTACCCTATTTTGATAATTGACAAACCTTGACCGATATAACATCTTAGTTTTGATCAAGTCAAAAGTGTAAAAAAAATTGTTCATAACATGTATTCATGAAGATGTTAGATCCTATTTCTCCTCCGTTGTCACTTAGTAAAATAATTACAAAAGAGAAAGCTCCCCCGCAATGAATGCATAAGTAACAATCAGTGAAGAAACACAAAAAAATATGAATAAAAGATATTATTTCTAACATTATTTCAACACAGGCATGGTATGAAACATCATAGATAGAATAAGATAAACATATATGGTATAAACAACACATGCATGGTATTTGTCACAGGCAGTTTATATGGAAGCATAAAGAAAGATAATGCTATAATAAAGCTGAAACAAAAGTGCTGAATAATAAACTAAACTGAAACATATGCCAAACTGAGGCATAAAAACATGTCTATCAAGGTCACAAATTATATCCAAAATAAAGAGTACTGATAATATCTTGGAATGTCGAAGCATTTCCAAGTAAACATAAGACAAAATAGACAGTCTCAAAAAGTAACAACTCAAAAGTCATCATCATCCTCATCATCATCGGTTGCAGTGCCAGCATGTCCAGATGGACCAGCTCCAGAAGTGCCGGCTCCAAAAGTATGTGGAGTAGCACCAGAAGTACGATACCAATCGTATGCATTTCCTGGCTGGAACAGAGAGTGGATCGCCTCATCGTCAATGCGGTAGGCAGATACAGAAGGGTCTAAAGGAAGAGAGCTAGTAGAGTGACCCGTCTGTACAAATCTCAGATCGACGAAAGAGTTGGCAATAGCTTGGAACCGAGTCACGTCATGGAACTCATGTTCCCTGGAAGTGTCAACGAAGAATGACTGCAGATCTGATAGATGCTGGTGAATACCCTCAAAGGTCATAGGGTAAGACTGAGGAGGACCAGGTATTGTAGGAGTAGGTACAGGAGGAGCAGGTGCAGTAGGTGGAGGAATAGTGGCATTGCTGCGACGAGAAAGCTTAAAAAACTTGGGCTCAGGGTCAAGAGCACAAGTGGATAAGTCAATATCAAATCTCTAAAAGATGCATGGGGGGATCATCGCATAAGAGAGGTTGCGGTCTCTTCCGCGACATCTACCCATCATCTGAATGATAGTCTTAGGGGCAGAAAAAGAAATCCCCTTAAGAATGTGATATAAAGCAGAAAGCTCAAGTGCAGTGACATCATCTTTTGAAGTGGATTTTGGAAGTAGAGTTGAATAGATGATGCGATATAATTCGTAGTTAAACAAGTTCAAGTTATTGGCCTTGAACTTTCCAGGACGAGCACGTGCGGGCGCACAAAGCTCATTCTTGAAACTAACGAAAGTCGTACCCTCGAGGAAATCGAAGTCAGTGATGTCATCGAGCGGGGACCTTTGTTTGGAAGACCAAGGATTTTCGCTAGCGATTCATCATTGAACTTGATATCTATTCTGCCGACACGAGTTCTCGTAGTAAAAGTGTCTAACACGAAGTTACAGTAAAATAGTCTAATGGCATTAGTAGCTATAGTAAATTATAAAGTAGCAAAATGATGTAGCCCTAATGCCTCAAAGTAAGGATGGTGGTCGAAAAATAGAATCCATTTAATCGGAGATCCGATACATATAGTACGCATAATAAAGTCGGCATACCAAAGTAAGGCTTGGTCGGAAGTTTTGAAATAAAACTCGTCTGATGCACTTTTATCCGATTGGACTGGAGAAAAGAGGGAATCCGTATGCAGATCAGAAGACGATGCCTCTTCACTGGCATGGGTCTTCTTCCTCTTGAAAGGATTGAATCCCTTATGCATTATATCCCTAAAACTAAAAACCCTAATAATTTGAAAGTGGAGGAGAGAAGGAATTATACCTTCCGAGAATCAGGTATGCTGTAGAGGACGCGATTCTCCGCACGAATCCAAATTTTGTACGAAGATCTTCACGTAGATTAGAAGAAGGAAGGTGGAGAAGAACTAGGGTTTCGGGTGACTGATGATGCTGTTATTGTGGTTTTGGAAGGGATGAAGAAGATGGGGGCCTCGGGTTCTGACTGAAATATATATACACCCAGCCGAACTCTGGCCGAATTCGGACCGAACTCGGGCCAAATTCGGACCGAACTCGGGCCAAATTCTCCAAGGGTTCTCCTGGCTATATAAAAAAAATTTATGGGCCACATCCTTTTCATCAATTCATTTTAAATATTTAATTCAAAGTTTAGTAATTTTAAATTTCAAATAATATAATTAATATTATTTTATAAATTAATATTTTTTACTTAGCATCTGTTTCAGATTAGTTGTAGGAGTACTGTCCCAGCTAATGGAGGTTCACTGGAGAACTCTTAAATACTGCTTCGCTTCGACCGTAGTCGTGGTGACAGACAGACTCTTTTTAGGCTTGTCTCGAAAACAATTATTGAGTATTGAATAAATTAATTAATAAAACAAAATTAATTAATATTATTAACATCTAAATTTCTAATTCTCGATGTAAATAATTGAAACGATCTTCCGCTAGAGGTTTTGTGAGTATGTCAGCCAATTGATTCTGTGTGTCTATGTATATAAAGTCTATATCTCCATTTTGTTGATGATCTCTAAGAAAGTGATGTCGAATCTCGATATGCTTAGTACGAGAGTGACATACTGGATTCTTAGTCAAATTAATAGAACTAGTGTTATCACATAAAATGGGTATGTGTGTAAAATGCAATCCATAGTCTTCTAAAGTTTGCTTCATCCACAAAATTTGTGCACAACAACGTCCTGCGACGATATACTCAGCCTCGGTTGTTGATAATGCAACAGAATTTTGCTTTTTACTAAACCAAGAGACTAGAGCTTTTCCTAGGAAATGACATGTGCCACTGGTACTTTTTTTTATCTACTTTGCATCCGACAAAATCAGCATCAGAATAACCGATTAGGTCAAATGACGTGGTTTTAGGATACCATAAGCCGACAGAAGAAGTGCCTTTAAGGTATCGAAAGATACGCTTAACGGCGCACAGATGTGATTCCTTAGGATTGGCTTGAAAACGTGCACATAAGCAAACACTAAACATAATGTCTGGTCGACTAGCAGTTAAATATAGTAAGCTACCGATCATACCTCGATACTTACGTATGTCGACGGGTTTGCCTTGTTCATCAATATCAAGCTTGGTTGAAGTCGCCATTAGAGTGCTAAGTGGCTTGACTGCTTCCAGGTCGAACTTCTTTAATAGATCCTTTGTGTACTTTGCTTGATTTATGAACGTTCCATTGTTGGTTTATTTGATTTGCAGTCCGAGAAAGAATTTCAGCTCTTCCATCATGCTCATCTCAAACTCATTATGCATACACTTTGAAAATTCTTGACAAAGAGATTCATCAGTAGATCCAAAAATAATATCATCTACATAAACTTGAATCAAAAGAATATTGTTATTCAAAGATTTTATAAATAATGTAGTGTCAACCTTTCCCTTTGAAAAACCGTTATCAAGTAGAAAAGAGCTTAGACGATCGTACCAAGCACGAGGGGCTTGTTTCAAACCGTATAAGGCTTTCTTCAACTTGAAAACATAACTAGGATATTTAAAATCAGTAAAACCAGAAGGTTGAGCTACATAAACTTCTTCTTTTATAAAACCATTCAAAAATACGCTTTTGACATCCATTTGAAATAACTTAAAATTATGAAAATATGCAAATGCACATAACATGCGAATGGATTCTAATCTTGCAACTGGGGTATAATCTCATCATAGTCGATACCTTCTTCTTGATTGTATCCTTGAGCTACGAGTCGAGTCTTATTACGAGTCACTAAACCATTCTCGTTCAGTTTGTTTCGAAATACCCAACGGGTGCCAATGACCGGATGATCAATGGACTTGGAAACAAGTTCCCAAACTTGATTCTGTTTAAATTAGTTTAATTCCTCTTGCATAGCATCTAACCAAAAATTATCACTACATGCTTCTTCAATATTTTTGGGTTCAAACTGCGAAACAAAAGCAACACAAGAAGCTATATCTTTATTAGAGGAACGAGTACTTATACCCTTGGTAATCTCACCAATTACCAAGTCCTTTGGATGATCTGCCAAGAATCTCATCTCTTTTGGCGTATCCTCAGGATTGCTAGTTCCGGCTTCTTTACTTGAATACTCAGCTGGTGCTTGGTGTGAAGGTTCTGCATCTTTGTGTGAAGGTTTTGCGGTAGCTGTACTTGGTGTAATTATGTCTTCATTGTCGTCATCGTCTAAGTGTTGATTTAGCTCATCAAACTTGACATTGATTGATTCTTCGATGATCATGGTTCTTTTGTTGAAAACTCGGTACCCTTTGTTCTTTGCTGCATAATCTAAAAATATACCTTCATCGGCCTTTTCATCAAATTTACTCAGATTGTCTTTAGTATTAAGAATAAAGCATTTACAACAAAAAAATCTTAAAATATAAAACATTGGGTGTTCTATCAAACCATAGTTCATAGGGAATCTTCTTCGATATAGGTCGAATTAGAACCCTATTGAGAATATAGCACGCTGTATTGACAACTTCAGCCCAAAAGTATCTAGGTAGACTAAACTGGTTTAACATTACTCTAGCCATTTCAGATAGAGTTCTGTTCTTACGTTCCACAACTCTATTTTGTTGTAGAGTCCTAGGGCAAGAGAATTCATGCAAATAACCGTGTGTGTCACAAAATTGCTTGAATTCTGCATTCTCAAATTTGCCACCATGATCACTACGAATGCGAGTAATCATGAACCCTTTTTCATTTTGTACTTTCTTGCAAAAGGTGACGAATTCTGATAATGCATCGTTCTTGCGTGCAAGAAAATAAACCCATGTATATCTAGAGAAATCATCTACAATGACAAAAACATATAACTTACCACCTAGGCTAGCAATTCTACTTGGTCCAAATAAGTCCATATGCAACAGTTATAGAGGTCTAGTGGTACTTACAGTGTTCTTGGATTTAAATGCGGATCATGTAGCTTTGTTCTTTTCACATTCACTATATACCGTATCCTTCTTGAAAGATATGTCCGGTAAGCCGCGTACCAACTTCTTTGTAGATAGTCTTGAAATTATATCCATGTTTGCATGACCGAGTCTCATATGCCATAGTTAACTTTCAATGCTTTTGGCCATCAAATATCTACCTGCTTTGTTAGCATCTTCCAACAAATAGAAAACATATATGTTGTCTTCCCTGATACCTTCAAAGATAGTACTACCAGTTGAACTATCAACTATAGTACATTTGTCTTTGATGAAGTTAATACCATAACCGTAATCAGCTAAATGGCTTATGCTGAGCAGATTATGTTTTAACTCGGTAACTAGACCGACATCTTTAATCACAGGATAGGGAGCCTTACCAATGTCACCGATACCGATTATGTACCCTCTTAAATTATTATCGAAGGAGACGTATCCTTCTTTATTCTTCTTCGACAGTGTTGCGAATAATGAAGCATCACCAGTCATGTGCCGTGAGCAACAGCTGTCGAGGATCCATTTGCTCCTAGCATGTGAAGGGCGTTCCACCTACAAAATAATTTGCAGATGAAACTCTTGGTACCTATTTCTTGTAGGGTCCTGACTGGTTAGTTTTTGGTATTCATGCATAAACATTTAAATCTACTAACTTTCTGATTCTACATGCAGATGATATATGACCAATGAGGCCACAATAATGATATTTTGCATGTTGAGTGTTGAAAGTTGTGTGATGTGCATGATTGATAGGTTTTGGTTTTCTAGTATAGAAGAATGCATGCCTATTAGTCTTCTTGGGCATAGGTTTGGTATGGTTTGGTCTGACAGTATTTGGTTTGGGCGTGTTCCGATGATTCATTAATTGACACGTGTTAGAATAGGAAGCAGCAACTTCAGGCCGTTTTCCTAAACTAATTTTCAACTTTTTGGAAGTGTCATATAATCTAGTGTAGTCAGATGTAAGTATTTCTATTCTGACTTGTGCACACTGGAGACTCTTTCTCTCCTTAGATAGGTCTTCCTTTAACTGGATAATAGTTTGGTCTTTTTCTTCGGATAACTTGATAGTCTCGTGTAACAACAACTTAATAGATGAAAGCTCACTAGACTCAATTGAAGAGTCATTATTTCTAACATGATCTAGTTGGTCGGTAAGTCTTTCTATTTCACCTTTGTACTCTTTGAGTACCTTCTTAGAGGTTTCATATTTACTACGCAGTTTTCTGTAATCATTTAATAGGTCACTAAAAGGCTCTCCTAGTTGCTTAAAGGTAAAATCATCATAAGGATCAAATAGAGGATTAGTGATTACCTGATCGCAAGCCATCAAGCATATATTTGCAGTGTCATCTGATTGTTCGTCTTCTGAATCGCTGGCTTCGCTTTTATGCCATATGCTTGTGTTGGCGTACTTCCTTGATGTAGATCTCTTCAGGTAGCCTTTGTCATATTTGCTGCTTTTTCTTGTTGATGATGATATTGTTGGACAATCTTTCTTCATGTGTCCTTTTTTCTTACATCCGTAGAAAATAGGATCTTCCTCGTTGTTGTTGTTGTTGCTATCTTTTGTTCTCCTGTTAAATCTCATGAACTTCTTGAATTTTCTTACCAGAAGAGCTTGATCTTCAGAGTCGGAGTCGCTGTCGTCAGAATCATCTTCGATAGTTCTTCTATGTTGAGCCTTGAGTGCGATTGACTTCTCTGACTTCTCCTTTGGTGTAGCATCTTTAAAGTCTTGAAGTTCTAACTCGTGAGTGAGTAGCTTACCCATGAGTGTTTCCAGAGACATTGTTGAGAGGTCGTTTCCTTCAATGATTGCTGTAGCCTTTGGAATTAAGTTCTTTGTGAGAGATCGTAGAAGTTTATGAATCTTTTCATGGTTACTGTAATCCTTGCCTAATGAAGACAAAGGATTTACAATATCCAAGAATCTTGTAAACATCTGAGTGACTGATTCACTTGGCTTTATTTTGAATGTTTCATACTCCTGAGTAAGTATGCTGATCTTTGACTCCTTGACTTGTGTTGTTCCTTCGTGGATTACTTTGAGAAGTTTCCACACTTTATTTGATGTTGTACAGGTAGACACCCTGTTGAATTCAGTTCCGTCTGAAGCACAAAATAAAGCATTAATAGCACGTGCGTCAAGACTGGCCTTTTTTTCATCCTCTGTATATTTGTCATAGAGTTTTTTTTAACTAAAACTCCATCAACATTAATACGGGGAGGCTTTTTGTAGCCATCAATAACTACAGACCATAAGTCAAAATCAAGAGATTTCAGAAAGAAACTCATACGTGTTTTCCAATAAGTATAGTTTGTGCCGTCAAATAGTGGAGGTCTGTTTGTGGCTTGGCCTTCACTTGTGAATTTTACAGTTGCCATGTGTAATTCTGTGATCTATAAAAAAATAACTGAATATAGCTACAATTTTACCTTGCTTTACCTGTATAACCTGTTCTGATACCAATTGTAGGAACGAAATCGTAAAGCAGAATACTCTAGAGGGGGATGAATAGAGTAGGCAGCGAAATATTGCTAATTAAAAACTCGTTAGCAGTTAGATCACAGATATAATAATAATCACAAAAATAAATAACTGTAATAAAAAAGAGTGATCAGAAGGCAAACGCAAACACAGAGATTTATACTGGTTTTTCTCTTGTGAGGACTAGTCCAGTCGGAAGAACTCTAGCTTCCAGTTGAATCCACTATTGGAAAATCTCGCAAGTTTTCATACGAAGTCCTTACAACTTCTACAGACGAGTGCTTTGATACGAAGAACTCGACCAACTTCAATTGTGAAGAGTCAATCTTCAATCAAGCCTTTGATTACAATCGCTCTGAAACTTCTAGACCGCACCGCACTGGCAAATCGACTAGAGGATTGTAACTGGCTTGGGATTTGAAAATGGAAGCTTTTTAGAACTATTTGGAAGAAATATAAGCTTTAGAAGAGAAGAGATTGAAAGTGAATTGGTGTTTTGAAATGATCGAAATTTTTCTCTATTTATAGTTTTTCCAAAGGCAGAACTCTGACGGAATTCAGACAGAATTCGGACAGAACTCTTTGTAACCAACCGCAACTGAAGGGAGACCAAGTTCAAAATCAAACGTTCACATAACGTTCAACTTGGCCGAACTCTGGCCGAGTTCTGTCAGGGTTCGGTCAATTGATTTTGTGAAAAATAATTTTGGCTTTTTGAAAAGTCCTTCAGAGCTCTTTGTAAAATAGATGTTTTTCAAAAACATTGGTCATTTTGAAAAGATAGGTCAGTTTTGAAAAATAATTTTGGATAGCCTATTTGCTAGTACGAGTTGGTGTACAATGTATTCCTAGACTCAATAAAAATAAAAATTACATTGCTTTAAGGAAAAATAATTTGAGTGGCAAATAGATCTTCTAGAATTGAGTAGATATCCATCTTTGATCAGTGTCCAAAACGTCGTTAGTAAACATCTGAATTGATTCGTATATCGAAACAGAGTTTGATCAATTATTAAAATCAGGTTTGACCATGACCAATGGGCCAACAATCTCCCATAATTTGATAATTGACAAACCTTGACCGATATAACATCTTAGTTTTGATCAAGTCAAAAGTGTAAAAAAAATTGTTCATAACCTGTATTCATGAAGATGTTAGATCATATTCCCCCCCGTTGTCACTTAGTAAAATAATTGCAAAAGAGAAAGCTCTTCCGCAATGAATGCATAAGTAACAATCAGTGAAAAAACACAAAAAAATATGAATAAAAGACATTATTTCTAACATTATTTCAATACAGGCATGATATGAAACATCATAGATAGAATAAGATAAACATATATGGTATAAACAACATATGTATGATATTTGTCACAGGCAGTTTATATGGAAGCTTAAAGAAAGATAATGCTATAATAAAGCTGAAACAAAAGTACTGAATAATAAACTAAACTAAAACATATGCCAAACTGAGGCATAAAAACATATGTCTATCAAGGTCACAAATCATATCCAAAATAAAGAGTACTGATAATATCTTGGAATGTCGAAGCATTTCCAAGTAAACATAAGGCAAAATAGACAGTCTCAAAAAGTAACAACTCAAAAGTCATCATCATCCTCATCATCATCGGCTGCAGTGCCAGCATGTCCAGATGGACCAGCTCCAGAAGTGCCGGCTCCAGAAGTATGTAGAGTAGCACCAGAAGTACGATATCAATCGTATGCGTTCCCTGGCTGGAACAGAGAGTGGACTGCCTCATCGTCATTGCGGTAGCCAGATACAGAAGGGTCTCAAGGAAAAGAGCTAGCAGAGTGACCCCCCTGTGCAAATCTCAGATCGACGAAGGAGTTGGCAATAGCCTGAAACCGAATCACGTCATGAAACTCATGTTCCCTGGAAGTGTCAACGAAGAATGACTGCAGATCTGATAGATGCTGGTGAATACCCTCAAAGGTCATAGGGTAAGACTGAGGAGGACCAGATGTTGTAGGAGTAGGTACAGGAGGAGCCGGTGTAGAAGGTGGAAGAATAGTGGTAATGCTGCGACGAAAAAGCTTGAGGAACTTGGGCTCAGGGACAAGAGCACAAGTGGATAAGTCACTATCGAATCTCTGAAAGATGCGTGGGAGGATCATCACATAAGAGAGATTGCGATTGATGGAACTGGGAATTCCCAGGACCCTTCCTTTGGTGTGCGTATTGATCGATAGAAAGTTAAACAGATCTAATACGTGTTCTAACCCTTCATAGGCGGAAACTAGGGTTCACGAATTATACCTGCGACGGAAAGGAGATAAGTAATTCCTGGCAATCTCGAGCGGACGACCACAAGATCTTCTGCACGTATTCCTTCCTCGAGTTGGACGTCATATGGACGACGATCTCCCAACCTTTTCTTCTCCTTGGCAGCCCTCTCTTTCTCTCCTTACGTGAATCACGAATTTAGAGAAAGTTTCAGATTTCTGATCGGTAATATGGCAGCGAGAGAATAGAGGATATATATAAGCTACGACAGGGACCATGAGAAGAAATTAGGGTTAGGCCTCCTAACGGATCTGGATATCCCGTGTTCAGCCCGAACATACAATCCAGGCCCATTAACAATAGCTCGGTCCACTAATGAGCTATTGTTATACTACCTCCCTAATCCTAAATTATGTTTGTGGGCTCCTTTTATTATATGCTCGTTTGGCTCCACATGTTAAGATATCGTATGTCCGTCGATCAAATTAAGTTACTGACAACTATATTGATTCGACATCTTTTATCCTTAAGTAGTACCGCTCAACTTTATTTGTCATGTCGGATATAATCCACCTGCAGGGTTTACATGACAATCCTTATGAGCTCCTTAAGGGGACATCATCAACCCGATGTATCGGGACATGGATTCCATTTATAATCTACAGCTCATCATACGTACAATATTATTACCCAATTCATAGAGGTTGTTGATCCATAATGAATCTCACTCTTTTATGAGTCAAAATAATGCACACTACATATACATGTCCGTTATTATATCCGGGTTAAGAGCACAAGCATCCGTAATAACAGAGGTATTTGTTCTCTTATGTAGTCAGTACAAAGAGAACAACCTCAAGTGGTCATGTTCAATACACACAAAGTATACTAGTGTAAACCTATAGTCAAGATAGACTAATACCAGATTACACTACAACCTTTCCAATAGATTGTCCAAGTCCATCTAGGTTGTGAACTATTTATATACTCCATAGGGAACTGATAATATGATCTTCTGTGTGACACCACACACCATATTATCTACAATATAGAATATCAGACATTTGCATTAACACTTGCAACAAATACAATATGCAAACATTTACCCATATGATTCTCATTCAAAATTTAAGAAAATAAGATTACTAAAAAAGGATGCTTTTAGTATATAACCCTAACAATCTCCACTTATACTCAAAGCATTGCTTTTCAATATACTGTTACAAATCTCCCACTTATACTTAAAGCCATGCTGCTACACATCTGACTCCCATTCCCTCAACATGACTATCAAAAGCCTTAGCTGGTAAGCTCTTTGTAAAGGGATCAACTAGGTTGTCGGCTGATGCTATCTTGATCACAATAACTTTTTCTTTCTTTATGAAATCTTGTATCAGGTGGTACTTGCGCTCAATATGTTTGCCAGTCTTATGGGCTCGTGGTTCCTTCGAGTTTGCAACTGCACCACTATTATCACAATAAAGTGTAATAGACTTAGGCAAACTAGGTACCATATCCAAATCCAACAGAAAGTTTCTGAGCCAAACCGCTTCTTTGGCTGCCTCAGAGGCTGCCACATACTCGATTTCCATGGTGGAATCAGCAATACATTTTTGCTTAATACTCCTCCACACAATGGCTCCACCTTCCAAAGTAAACACATAACCTGAGGTAGATTTCCTTGAATCCCTATCTGACTGAAAATCTGAGTCTGTATACCCCAACGGAACTAAACTATATGCCTGGTAAACTAGCATATACTCTTTAGTCCTTTTCAGGTACTTCAAAATATGCTTTACGGCAGTCCAGCGCTCTTGTCCTGGGTTAGACTGATATCTGCTGACCATGCCTACGACAAAGCAGATGTCTGGTCTCGTACATAGCATTGCATACATTAAGCTTCCTATTGCTGAAGCATAAGGAACTGTCTTCATGTTCTCTATCTCTTTAGGTGTCCTCGGACACTGCTCCTTTGATAGAGCAATTCCATGTCTAAAAGGTAAGAAACCTTTCTTAGAATTTTGCATACTAAAACGAGTTAGTACAGTATCGATATAGGAAGCTTGGGATAAGCCCAATATCCTTTTCTTGCGATCTCGTAGAACTTTGATCCCAAGGATGTGACCTACTTCTTCCAAGTCCTTCATATCAAACTATTTGGATAACCATACCCTTACATCAGATAACACCTTCACATTGTTTCCAATGAGCAAGATGTCATCCACATAAAGTACTAGGAATACCACCACGTTTCCGTCACACTTTCTGTATACACATGATTCATCTTGACATTGATCAAATCTATAGGATTTTATCACCTGATAAAAATATATGTTCCAAGATCTGGAAGCTTGCCTAAGTCCATAAATGGACTTCTTGAGCTTACAAACAAGATGCTCCTGGCCCTTTTCAATGAACCCGTCTGGTTGCTTCATATAGATGTCTTCCTCAAGACTTCCATTAAGGAAAGTTGTCTTGACATCCATTTGCCAAATCTCATAATCGAGATGAGGTGCAATCGATAAAAGAATCCGGATAGACTTAAGCATGGCTACATGAGAAAAGATTTCCTCATAATCGATACCCTCTCTTTGAGTAAAACCTTTTGCTATAAGTCGAGCTTTAAAGGTTTCAACCTTACCGTCTGATCCTCTTTTTCTCTTATAGACCCACTTGCATCCAATGGCTTTTACACCAACGGGTGGTTCTACAAGCTTCCAGACCTAATTAGAATCCATAGATTCTATTTCAGATATCATTACTTTTTGCCAAGACTCTGCATATTTATCTTGGAGTGCTTCATTATAGGTATATGGATCATAATCTTGTTCCTCAAGGACGAAGTCTGACATCTCTCCCAAGAACATATATCTATCAGGTTGTATCACAACCCTCCCACTACGACGAGGCACTATCGGTTGTGGCGTAACATTTGTGACACGTTGTACAGTTATTTGTGGTTCATCCTCTTGTACTGTTGGTACTGAAGTACTTGGTGTCTCACGTCTCAGTTCTTCTAGAACAACTCTACTTATGGGTTTATGGTTCATCACATAGTCTTCCTCTAAGAATCGGGCATTGGTGCCAACAATGACCTTCTGATCCTTAGGACTATAAAATAAACCTCCTTTTGTTCCTCTTGGATAGCCTACAAACAAGCGTACTTCTGTACGAGATTCCAACTTATCTTCTTTTCCATTCAACACATGTGCTGGACTACCCCAAATGCGAACATGTTTCAGACTGGGCTTACGCCCAATCCACAGCTCTGTGGGCGTAAGAGGTACTGACTTAGAAGGAACCAAGTTCAAAATATAAGCTGCAGTCTCTAAGGTATATCCCTAAAACGAATCTGGCAAATCCGAATAACTCATCATTGATCTAACCATCTCCATAAGAGTTCTATTCCTTCTTTCGGCTACACCATTCTGCTGGGGCGTTCCAGGTGCAGTCAATTGGGATGCAATCCCAGCCTCTGATAAATAATCCCTAAACTCTCCAAAGAGGTACTCGCTACCACGATCTGATCGTAATGACTTGATATATTTTCTATGACGTTTCTCCGTTTCAGCCTTGTACTCTTTGAATTTCTCAAAGCACTCAGACTTACGGCGCATCAAATAAATATATCCATACCTTGAATAATCATCAATAAATGTGACAAAATATTCAAAGCTACCTCTAGCTTGGATAGTCATAGGTCCACACAAATCAGAATGAACCAATTCCAACACATCTTTGGCCCTATACCCCTTTGCCGTAAAAGGCCTTTTGGTCATTTTACCTTCCAAGCAGGATTCACAGACTGGTAGTGCCTCCACTTCCAATGAACTCAAAGGTCTATCTTCAAACAGTCTTTGAATCCTTCTTAGGTTAATATGCCCCAATCGCAAGTGCCAAAGATATGTTTGGTTCATACAAGAAGGTTCTTTTCTCTTATTTAAGTTAGATGACATATTATTCATTTCCATAAGTTGCATTGTGGGCGAAATATGATTAATGACATACAAATTATCAACCAATGCACCAGAACAGATAAAATGTTTATTCTTTCTAATAACAATATTGTCATTAAAATAAACTGAATATCCATCCTTAACTAACATAGAAACAGAAACTAAATTCCTTCTAAGTGAAGGTGCATAAAGACAATCTCTCAATGTCAAAGACTTATTTCTACCAAAAGATAAAGTAACACCTCCTAATGCAACGACCGATACTTTTGTAGCATCACCCATGAACAAGCATATCTATCCATCACTGAGCCGTCTGGTTTCTTGGAACCCCTGCAATGTATTGCAGACATGATTAGTGGCTCCTGTATCTACACACCAGGTGCCGGTAGATAACACCGCTAAACATGTTTCAACTACTAGTAAATGAGATATACCTTCTTTGTTCCCTTGTTTGAGAAGTGGACAATCAGTCTTCCAATGTCCTGACCCTTTGCACTTGAAACATTTGCCTTTCGGCTTTTTCATCGTGCATTGAGGTCCCATGCCCTTCTTTCCTGAGTTTGTCTGTTTCTGAATGTTATTCTTCTTCTTACTGCCTTTTGGCTTAGAAGTAGAAGCCTTTTCAGAAACAAAAATATGACCACTCTGTCTAAAGAGAGATTCAGCATTCTGTAGCTCTTTTGCAAGTTCTGCCAAACTATACAACCTTTTGTTTATGTTGTAATTAAGGCAGAAATTGTTAAAACTTTTAGGCAGAGTTTCGAGAATGATATCGACCTGGAATTCCCCATCGATTTTAGCTCCAAGGATCTCCTTCTCATTCAGATGATCCATCATCTTGAGAACATGATCCCTTACTGGTGTACCCTCAGCCATTTTTGTATTCATCAAACATTTCATAGCAAACTGCCTAGCTGCTCTACTCTGATGTCCGAAGAGTTCCTTGAGGTTATACATCATGTCATAAGCAGTGGCCATGGCCTGATGCTGATGTTGCAGTACATTTGACATAGATGCCAGAATGTAACACCGCACCATTTCATCTGCCTTTTTCCACTTCTTATAAGCCTCTTTGACCTCTTCATCAGAGTTAGCATCAGGCTTAGGTGGACATTCCTCAACAAGTATATATTTGTACTCCTCAGCAGTCAGAATAATATCCAAATTACGTTTTCAGTCAATATAATTAGGTCCAGTAAGTTTGTTTTCTTTAAAAATCACCATAAGTGGACTGAAAGAACCCATTTTTGAAATCCTGAGAATCACATAAATAAAATTATGTAGGGCAAAAAAACTTTTTGAATTAACTAAATATTGATTCCCTCAAAACAATAATAAGAAATTCACCAACACCTTGAACACCATGAATTTAGCATGCCACGATAGTGTGGACGTATACAAATTCAACTTTATTCAACTAAGTTTTTCTTATTAATTTTACTATCATGTCAACATAACTTTATGACAAATAAAATTAATATGCTGGTCTTGCTCTGGTCATACAAATAATAACAGTGACTCCGATGGAGAGGATACCATTATTTGTATCTAAGTGTATACCATTACTTAATACTAAGTCCATTACCTTGTAGTGAGTTCCTTTAGATGGAGAAGTGAACACATACTAGGTAACTTTCTACAATTATCTCTAAGGAAGTTTGTACTGGCAATCCATAATTATACTCATCCGATATGGAGGAAAGCACTATAGCCAACACGCAAGTATAATTACATTACCTACAAACCAATAATGGAGACCATATGATTTAAACTAAATAAATATCCTCTCCCACATAGTTATTTAACAATAAGAGTTTTTCTACTAGTTGATATTATGTCCATGTTGTCCATTATTAATGTAGGCTTCGTTTTTCAAAAAAAATAACCACACAATAATAAACATGCATAATCAGAAAAAGCAAAATGACAAAAATAAGAGAAAATATCCAACTATTATGGTCATCTGTGCTGCTCCGTCCTCAACTATCCGAATCCAAAATCTGGCGCTGCGTAGATCTATTCGGGGTTCGATCTGCCCGGTCAGGTTGCGAGGTTCGGGGCAGCGCCCCAATTTTTCTTTAAAGGTTTTGATTGTCGATTCCTTCATCGAAAATCATATGTCTGCTTCTGGACTGCTTAAAACCAGCATTTCGTCCGATGTCAGAAACAACCACCATTGCCATCACGATTGATCAAAAATAATTAAAATTACATCAATCCTATGCCTCCCGAAGGAGTTCACACATAATCTAGATTGCAAAATTAAAATAATAAGCACGATCAACCCTCATAATTTTAATTACATCCACAACAACAACAACATCCACGACATGTCCGTGGTTTAAATAACACAATCAAAAACATGCATTGGACCATAATAGTTGGATCTAAGATGCCTGCAAAATCGAGTTAGAACAGATCTACATCTACCGACTATTACACAGCGTAGGTTTTATTGGACAACATGGATGTATCAATCAATACGTAGATCCAAAGTGGCTCTAATACCAATTGATGGAACTGGGGATTCCCAGGACCCTTCTTTTGGTGTGCGTATTGATCGATAGAAAGTTAAACAGATCTAATACGTGTTCTAACCCTTCATAGGCGGAAACTAGGGTTCACGAATTATACCTGCGGCAGAAAGAAGACAAGTAATTCCTGACAATCTCGAGCGGATGACCCCAAGATCTTCTGCAGGTATTCCTTCCTCGAGTTGGACGTCGTGTGGGCAACGATCTCCCAACCTTTTCTTCTCCTTGGCAGCCCTCTCTTTCTCTCCTTACGTGAATCACGAATTTAGAAAAAGTTTTAGATTTCTGATCGGTAATATGGCAGCGAGAGAATATAGGATATATATAGGCTACGGCAGGGACCATGAGGAAAAATTAGGGTTAGGTCTCCTAACGGATCTGGATATCCCATGTTCAGTCCGAACACACAATCCAGGCCCATTAACAATAGCTCGGTCCACTAATGAGCTATTGTTGTACTACCTTTCTAAAATTATGTTTGTGGGCTCCTTTTATTATATGCTCGTTTGGCTTCCCATGTTAAGATATCGTATGTCCGTCGATCAAATTAAGTTACTGACAACTATATTGATTCGACATCTTTTATCCTTAAGTAGTACCGCTCAACTTTATTTGTCATGTCGGATATAATCCACCTGCAGGGTTTACATGACAATCCTTATGAGCTCCTTAAGGGGACATCATCAACCCGATGTATCGGGACATGGATTCCATTTATAATCAACAGCTCATCATACATACAATGTTATTACCTAATTCATAGAGGTTGTTGATCCATAATGAATCTCACTCTTTTATGAGTCAAAATAATGCACACTGCATATACATGTCCGTTATTATATCCGGGTTAAGAGCACAAGCATCCATAATAACAGAGGTGTTTGTTCTCTTATGTAGTCAGTACAAAGAGAACAACCTCATGTGGTCCTATTCAATACACACAAAGTGTACTAGTGTAAACCTATAGTCAAGATAGACTAATACCAGATTACACTACAACCTTTCCAATAGATTGTCCAAGTCCATCTAGGTTGTGAACTATTTATATACTCCATAGGGAACTGATAATATGATCTTCTGTGTGACACCACACACCATATTATCTACAATATAGAATATCAGACATTTGTATTAACACTTGCAACAAATACAATATGCAAACATTTGTCCATATGATTCTCATTCAAAATTTAAAGAAATAAGGTTACTAAAAAAGGATGCTTTTAGTATATAACCCTAACAGCGGTCTCTTCCACGACATCTACCCATCATCTAAATAATAGTCTTAGGGACAGAAAAAGGAATCCCCTTAAGAATGTGATATAAAGCAGAAAGCTCAAGTGCAGTGACATCATCTTTTAAAGTGGATTTTGGAAGTAAAGTTGAATAGATGATGTGATGTAATTCATAGTTAAACAAGTGCAAGTTATTGGCCTTGAACTTTCCAGGACGAGCACGTACGGGCGCACAAAGCTCATTCTTGAAACTAACGAAAGTCGTACCCTCGGGGAAATCAAAGTCAGTGATGTCATCGAGCGGGGCACCTTCATTTGGATGACCAAGGATTTCTGCTAGCGATTCATCATTGAACTCGATATCTATTTTGCCAACACGAGTTTTCACAGTAAAAGTGTCTAACATAAAGTTATAGTAAAATAGTCTAATGGCATTAGTAGCTATAGGAAATTATAAAGTAGCAAAATAATGTAGCCCTAATGCCTCAAAGTAAGGACGGTGGTCAAAAAATACAGTCCATTTGATCGGAGATCCGGTACATATAGTATGCATAATAAAGTCGGCATACCAAAGTAAGGCTTGGTCAGGAGTTTTGAAATAAAACTCGTCCGATGCACCGTGTGATAGTTTGCCTATAGTAGAAGCATGGCATTAGCAGATATAGGATGAGCTTGAGTATCAGAAAACTGAAATAAAGGTAAATTATCAGAGTATCGGAGTATCAAGAGTAAGAGTATATATTGGATATCCCTAACAGGTGAACGATTTGACTTGAAGTTACAACCTGCACACCCTATCAGTATGGGACTATGCATTATAGACCATTGATCATATGCACAGAGTTGTTTGCCATTTAGCAAGTCTGTATGCTCTGGGAGAGAACTGCTCTTTACAACAGCAGTAGAACAAACTCCCTGGGTATGAATGTCAAGGTTAGTGGTTGAGTCATTAAACTTAGAGTATCAAGAGTAGCACGGGAGGGGACACGAGTTGGGCACAAGAACCGAACAGGGGATTTAGGAACTTAGGGTATCAGTCTAGGGTGTCCCTCTGGTCGGCGAACCCAGGGCAGCCCCCCTCGACAAGGCTGCAACAGCAGCAGCCGCAAGCTGCAGTAGCAGCAGCTGCTGCACAAGATTTTGTGCTACCGTGCGCGAGGCCAGCCAACGTCGGCCACCCAGGATCACCCCACCACAGAACGACACCACCGTGCCCCACCAGCAATAGCCATGTGCCGCCAAGAAGCCACCACACACGACCAAGGAGTCGATTTTTGACTCCGAAACCGGGTTTTCGTCGTGAGGCACGTAATCCGAAGTTAAAACTTGCGTTCGAGACGGCGACTTCGTGTATGTTTTCTGGGCGATCCGACCGTTGGATCGTCAAACTCATCCTTCGTTTCAATCTCGATATATAACTCTACCTCCACCTCAAGTTTCACCCGTTATTTTATCCATTTGATATGTCAAAATTGGCCGCCAAGTTGCCCGAATAATTGTGTTCTTTTTGGACAGTTTTGTGGAGCCAACTTCGTGGACTTGTATCTTTGCCGTCACAGCTCCGTTTGACGCACCACCAGTTCCTGTGCATAGCTAGTATAACCCTCTTCTTGTGTTCTAAGTTTTGTTCCAATGTGAGCTTGTTTGATTCGTTGAATTCGACGCCAAAGTTGGCCGTCTGAATTTATAATTTCTAACTTGTTAAATTCTAATTTTGAACCCGGGACTCCAAATTCAAATTTTGATACCACAGTATACTTGTGGCATCGTTCTGGCACAAATTCATATAAAGTTTGCTTGATTTGGGGGATGTGGGCCCTGGCATGCATTTTGTTGTTAGATAGGCCCCACTGTCCGAGTCAACGGGTCATTTTGAGATCGGCTCATCGGAATCCACTTTCGGATATACTGTTGGGTTCGTATCGTCATTCTAGACTTGTTTATATATGTTTTGCTAGATTTAGTGGACTTAGGCTCCGGCATGCATTTTCGTGCAAACCAGATTCTACTGTCCGAGTTAACGAACCATTTTGAGATCGACTCATCGGAATCCACTTCCGGACATACCGTTGGGTTCGTATCGTCATTCTGAACTCGTAGACATTTAGTTTGGTATATTCTGATGACCTTGATCTTGACACATTTTTTGGTACAAGGTGGGTCCAACGGTGGACCGCATCTTGACCCAAATTACCATTTTGTCCCTGTGTCCAGAATTAGACTTATGGATAGTCTACTCTAGGTATTTTTCTTACTCTGGGAACGTTCATGATATTTATTTCAGCATCCGACGACGTTCATGGAGACTCCTATGTTGCTACCTTTCTGGACTTGACGATTTGTCTATAAGACATCACCGGCTCACTGCTTCACCCCAGGCAAGATACCTTGCCATACTTGTTCTGTTTATATTATTCATATATACTCATATGTTGTTAGCTGATGGCACTGGTAATGTGTTTCCAAGGATGACTTGGGTTTTATCGATGATGGCATCGATGTTAAGGGTGTGTGCGTGTGTGTAACTTAGAGTTAGTAGACATACCCGAGATGGAGGAGTTATCCCGAACAACTTCTATGGCTTGATACGAGATATTACACGGCACCTTGAATGAGGATCATAGTGTTGGCATGAACTTACACATTCGACTGATCATTGGTGCGATCGGTTCGTGTGTCGGTACATGTAGAATTAGATGGTGTCTAGGTTAGAGACTCGCATTGAGATATGGATTGTCTGAGTCGTGGATACGACTTGTACATTTTCTGGGACGGAAAAGACAACCAATAGGCGTATGGGACAGACAGTTACATTATTTTATGTTAGCCTCATTGGTGGCCCAGCTATGGGCATGGGTACTTACTAGTGGTGTATATCCGACAGCGGCCACTAGTTGCGCGCTAGGTTCAGTCGGGAGATACACTAGTATAGTGCTAATCGGCTCGTGATTGGACGCTCGGCCTGTGTTCTGACGCAAATCCCTCGGCTCGTGATCCGACGTCGGTCCGTGCTTCGACGAAAATTCTTATTCACCTATCCATAAGCCAAAGGTTGTCTTCAACATGCACTCACATAGACTGGTTATTTCATATACCCATGTCAGACTGTATCTTGGAACAGTGTCTTATCATGGACTGGTATGCCTTCCACTGATCAGGATTGGTCAGAGTTATGGTTTACTGATCGATGACTGGATATTGGCCGTGTTATGATTCAGGTTGTCCATTTATATTCAGCTCATATTATGGCATGCATTTTTGTATCTTGTTACGTCCCTCTGAGGAACTGGTGATCGCTCCAGGTATTCGCAGAGCAGTTAGTACATAGTAGCTGGCAGGTGCTGCATGATACTCCAAGGTCTCAGGTATATATTTATATATGTGTTCTTGCTTTTTCCATTTATTCTTTCCAGTTTATATCCTCACCTATATTTGCTTCATGCTGCTATGTAGCTTATTATTACCAAGCTCATTGCTTCTCGAGCTTGCTCGAACATGTATATTACTGGGTGGCCAACTTTAGTATATTATATTTATTCTTGGTATTCCTTTCATTACCGTGGATTGAGATGTAGATGATCAGTTACTCTTAGTTACCCCCTTTATATCGGAGTACATCCAGGGTTAAGTCCATTAAATTGGTAACTTACCCTAGATCGTAATAGCTGGCATGGTCGCGCTCAGGTTCCTATATATTTTGGAACTGAAGTGTGACAACGGCACACGGAGCGTGTAAGCACGGCGCGCGTGCGTGCGACCAATGAATGACGTGGGTGCGCGGTGCGAAAAATGTACTACGCGCGGGAGCAAAACTGCCCACGACAGAGGAGCACGCAAGCACGGCACATGGGCGCGCGACTAACGACTGGCGCGGGCGCACTGCGCACGGGAGCAAAAATGCCCACGACGCACGGCGCACGACACGCAAAGCGTGCGCGCGGCACTGTTCATCGTCCTGACAGTATCGAAGATGTGCTGGAACCCATGAACAAAAAAATGCCACAACTTCTTTATACGAAGTCGAAATCAAGCGGTTCAAAAGCCAAAATTTGATGAAATTAAATTCTCTACAACATGGAACAATTAGTTTTCAAAAACAACCAAGTTTGATAGATCAAAACCACAAAAATCTATAAAATTCTAGTTTTAGAAACTTAGATCTACACAAAATTTGCCATTAAAATAAAAAACTCCAAGAATTAAACTTGTAGAGAATGAAAAGATGAACAATCTAGACTAATAATATCAAAAAATAATAAGAAATGAAAAATGCAAGTGGTCTCTCATTTGTGCAATATGTACTTGCCTAGGTGGGTTGGTGGGAGGAAATGAAAATGAGAATGAACAACAAGAGAGAGAGGGGAAGAGAATATATATAGTAGGGTTGGTGGGCTCTCATGAAAGCCCTAATCCTAAGCATGCTCTAACCATTTAACTAATGACATGATTAAGGGCTACATGCGACAACTAATAAATATTAAATTAAATGGTGCACATGCACAATTACTAGATACCGTATACAGGAATCAAAAAACAAATACGTATATCAGGAACGGGGAGTGACAACCTATTTTTGGAGTATTTTGAGGTATTAATCTGTCAAATGTTTAAATTTGTGAACACTAATACTTCCATGTTGTAAAGAATTTAATTATATGCGATTTTGACTTTTGAAAATCTGAATTTTGATTTAAAATAAAGTTTTTATGGGCGAAATAAGTTTTGACATTCTGGAATTTCATTGCTGTCTAGAAAAAGGAATTCTGATGGAATACCGATGTATACCAACGGAATACCAATTTTTTACCCAGAAACTCTCTGTCTTTGGTTGAAATACCGTCGGTATACCGATTTTGGCTGTTTTTCACTATTTTTGCCCTTTTTGTTCGTTTTTAATATTTTCTTCGACTATAATGAATTCTTAACATCATTATATGATCTTGTTTAGTTAGAGAATGATTGTACACCCTATATACACTTGATACTAGCACATATTCAATTATTGTTCTATGTCATGTACTTACTTTTATTTATTCCTTCTTACATGCTATGATATATCTTTTCTATCGATTCTTTCTTATATACTATGATATGTATTGACATACCTTTTCAGATTTATTGTACTTTATAGTCTATGTCATGTCTAGTATTTCTTTGTTGTAGCCCATCGTGGAGCACTCTTATTATATGCCTTCTTTACTTACTAGATAGTGACCCGTCGTTGTGCACTCTTGTACATGTCTTTCCTTGCTTACATTATAGTGGCATGTCATGGCGCACTCCTTATTTCTCTATAGTGGCTCGTCATATCGCACTCCTAGCTTCCAACTTATTATATTTTTTTGTTGTGGCTTGTCATAGTGTACTTTCTTGTATTATCCAGTCTTGCATATCATGCCTAGGATGGATTCTGCGGAATGCCACACCCGGAATCCTAAATGAAAATGTTAAGGATTAACAACTAGCTTGATTACCTAGATCATTGAGAGGGAGACTTTCCCAGTTACCTGCAGCCCCTGTTTTACGGTCTTATATATATATATATATATATATATATATATATATATATATATATATATATATATATATATATATATATATATATATATATATATATATACACATGAGATTTGGAGTGGGGCACTTCTTTAGGAAATATATATATATATATATATATACACACATGAGATTTGGAGCTATCTGTCATGATGAGCATTATTCCAACACACCGTCGAGTGGGGCACTTCTTTAGGACACATGTATCTTACTGCAGTGTGTCTGCTATACTTGTTTTCTTTTGGCTTGGACCAGTCGAGTAGTCTGTAGGGCAGTTAACTGGATCAGATTTCTCAAAAGTGCATATGTTAGTAATTAGGATTGTGATAGCCCTAATTAGCTAATGTATAAAGCCGTACTCATTGCTTGGTCGTGATTGATGTATGGAGTCCAGTCTAGTCTAGTCTAGTTTTGTCTAATTAGTGTCCAGATTTGTTTGTTTCAGTACATCATTATTTATGCCTTACTTTTGCTGGTAAATGATTAGAAACAAAGTTCTGTTCAGGAGAAGGGTTACAACTCCGGTCCTTATTTGATTTACAGATTGTAACTTGGGTTCCGAAATAGTTCCTAAGTCATCTTATCATTTGTCATTCTATATAGTTCTAACATGCTCTCATGTCCCAGTTATCTAACATGCTCACATGTCTTAATTATCTTACATGCTCATATGTACCATTTTTCTTACATTGTTCAGTTTATATCACATGTTCACATGCTTCTGTTTAATTCACATGTCTACAGTTTACATTATGTCACATATTAATTACTTCATGCTCCATGTTGCTTTGATTATTATCTTTTCTATTCTCGGGATAAGTGCATTGGTAGTGCATGAGTCCCGATCTGTATTTACTTATTTCTGTCTATATCCGTTGTTATGTTAGTTATTGTTGGTTTTAGTTCATAGTTTGGCTTCCTTTGTGGTACTTGCTATTGGGGGTCTTACCCCACTAGTTTTGTTTAGCTTGAATATTTTCCTATCGTCACCTGCAACACTAGGAACTAAGGCAAGTTTTATATTATTCAAACTTATATTTTAGTTGATAATTAAATACATTGCATCATTAGAAATATTGTATCGACACTTGACTCACGGGATCCCACTCGGATCCAATTGATTATTTGATTGACTCATTGACTTGGGATTGGAGAGTAGTGTTAGCACCTGTGGTCAAAGCCCCCTTATTTTCTTATTGTGGATAGCTGAAGCCCCATCTCACTTGGGCTGAAGCTAGATTGTGTTCATTAGAACACATATTGCCTCTATCCCCAGCCGGCCACGGGATGCTACACGCTCAAAATACTATTGTTAGTTATAGACTGCATCAGTATTATTTCCAGAGATTTACTGCTTTACTGCCTCTTTATTATTATTTAGAAATATAAATTATGTTCTAAAACTGTTTCTTGCATCTTCAGTTATTTTATTAAAATGCTGGAATGGATATATATGTTCTTGCTCCCCTTCTGACTAGAGATCAATATTTTAGGTGACTGCGACAACGAGAAGCTTGCTTTTAGTTCTTTCTACGGACCCGACTTGGGTTCCGAGGAGATAGTTGAAATCGGACAGGGAGCCCTGGAGTTCTAGCTGCACTTGGTTGTTTAGCTCCTTTCTTGATTCTGAAGTTGTCATAAAAACAAGTTGTAATACTCTTCTGCTTGTGTGTTTATTTCCAGTTAGACACTTGGTTTACATTTCAAATGTTTTAAATGAAAGCTTTATATTTTTGCAGTTTAGAATATTGTGTTGGTGTGCTGCTGATTGATACAGCTTACTGCCACCATCTCACAACGGTGCAGATTGGGCATTATCCGACTGGACCCAGTATCTTAGGATCGGATCGTGACAGTCTAACATGGTCATAGACAACTTGTGCACAAGGTGTAGCTTCCTCGAACGATAACCAGGGTCCACGGGGCCGATTCGACCTAGGAGGAATGCAAGATAACTGTGTTGGATGCTAGCATGGGTCATTCGAAACTTTCAACGGGATTAGCTACCTGTGCTGAAAGGGTCGCCATCTCGACCAAGCTATACGTCCATGATGGCTTGAATTGCAAGTGACCCCCACCTACACACTGTTTTAATTACTGATATAAATCTGAACGGAAAGAACATGGTAAGTTATACTGCAAAGGACGCACAATCGGGGGTAAGAATAATTGTAGTTACTTTAAATTATGCCTATAAAATGCTTGCATAAATTGATTATGATGGCTAGAAAGTTCACCAATTATATATACCTGCTTCACATAACTTCTTGAACCAAATGAGAGCATGAAATTTAATTAACCACCCACCAGTACACAACAATGTACTGATCCTCGCTCTCAACAGGTGCTCAGAACCAAGAAAGCGTACCTATAAACGGAAGGCGACGCTTGTAATATTTTAAAGCCTTACTAGCATGTGAAGGCAAATCTCTAATATTTTGAAGACTTCGATCAAGACCGCGCCATGTCTCATCAACTCTCTCCGATCCCAGGTCCATGATGCTTATGTATTTTCATGCCCCAGTCCCAAAAGTCACGGGGCTAGCACGTGACATGGCCAGCAGGTACATACTCAAGGGTGAATCCAATCTATGGAACCCTCAAGTAATGCATGTAAGCTGTCTAATATAATTAAGGTCTAAAATGGCAAGTTGACTATACCTCAATCCATATATAATAATCTCAAGTGGGAACCAATGCATTAACATTGATCAAACAATAATAAACTGATACCACTTCAATATAAATACAAAAATAGACAATTTGTAATAAAGTTGGCCAGATGTTAATACAATCATCTGAATAAGCTCATAATAAAAAATAAAGCTTGTAAAACTAGACTATATAGCTGAAGATGTCATTATAAAATATAAAAGATGAAAGAAAGATAAAAGTACCACTAGCAATACCTGAATCATAGAGATGCAATCATCCACCAATCTCCCTTCTATTCTAGCAGTTTCAGCGAATATCTGGAGAGATCACCAGGTGCTTAGGGGACTAGCAAGATACATAAAAACAAGCCGAATGTAGCAGTATAAAATATGCAGGGCAAATAAGAAATAGTCGTGAAAGAATCAACTAAGACACATGGAGACTAAGACATAAGAAAAGTAGGACACATGGAAACTAAGACACAACATGCCATACTAGACATTGCTAACAATAAGTCAGGTAAAACCTATAGACTGTAGTCAAGGCAAGCACTCCCAATCTATAGTATCCCAATCATAGTCGAGGCAATCACTCCCAATCGAGATGATCAAGTAGCCAATTTTAATATCAAGGTCAAGTCAATCATATAGACTGTAGTAAAGGTAAGCGCTCACAATCTATATAATATTACAAGTCATGTCAAGTCAAGGGAATAGTAGTGTAGGACTGGATAACTCTACTATGAGACCCATGTGAACACGAAAACCAATATAACAGATAATAAAAATAGCATCAAAATTAGGTACGTGCATGTAAGTAAAAACAAAATAAAGTAAATTAGAAACAGGTAAAGCAACATGAATATAAAAGTATGAGGGAAAATAAACAACAGGAAAGTAGAGAACATGCATATAAACTATACTGCACAAGTTGGCAAGGTATACTTGCCTGCAACTTTCAATTGCGAATATGACGGTCCGACTCAGAGATCCTTGCTAAGCCGGTCATGCACTCCTAGAATAAATAATTCCATCTATCAATATGATATCTATGCCTTAACATATACTATTTATAGACTTACTATATATAGACTCTACTAGACTTAATCTATGGAACTAGCACTTACTATATATATGACCCAATCCATTATATATGGTATCAAATTAATAATATAAAATAATAGTTTTATAAAGTAAACATATAATATTTATTTCTGAAAAATATACCAAACTAATTATAATAAAATTAGACTACATTATTTATAAGAAAACTAGTATCAAACTATCATATCAATCTAGCATATATAGTTAAATCTATATGATAAAGTAATATTTTAATAACATAAAAATATCTGATTTAATTCTGGAAAAATAATTATAAATATTCTATAATAATATTTAATATATTTTATTCATAGGAAATATGTATAAAAATTTTGTATTGATTCTACACCAATATACTTAGACTTGTTCCATAGTTTGGCTCCCGAAATGACAAATTTTCTATAAATATTTATTCTGGAAAAATAGTATAAAATATGTAAAAATATATTTTTCTTATCAAAACATGCACAAAATTTATTTTGGACAAGTCTCATGAAGTTTCGAAGCATATGACACATAGAATCTATAAGTTTTCGGTGTTCCAACAATACGGCAAAATGTCCCAATTTTTAATAAATAATAAACTGAATCAAGACGCTGCAAATGTATATGCTTTGGAAAGCTTAGAAAATATATTTTCTTAAGTGTCCGAAAACTTGTACACAATAGAATTTGTCTATTCTGGACATATTTTCATAGAATGGATGCCCGGAACAAACCGTTTGGAACTGTGTGGATGGTCAATTGGACATGAAAATAGGCATAGATATTTCTATTAGTTTTGGTTTCACGAAAAGATAATGTCAGGAAGTACACGAAACCTTAGATGCAAAACAACGTACTTGTTGTGACGAATTCAGCACAAGCGCGATCGACTTCGGGTGCCTTTCGTGCATTGTGCTGACTTTCTACGACTGTATGGTGGCTTGAGGAGGTGCTGAAGTGTTAGAGAAAGGTCCTGGGAAGGCATTTGAGGTGGTAGAAGGGTTGAAAGAGGTTAGGGTGATGAGTTTTTGTCGGGTGGAAAGAAAGTGCAAAAATAAAAAATAAATATGAGGGGCACTCGGTTTACGTGAGGAATAGGGGCTGGTAGACAGAAAATAGGACTTTAGAATATAGGTAATCCAAGTTTAGAGTGTTGGAATTGATTAGGATTTAGTTTGGTGAGATTTGGTTGTTTAGTTTAAGAGATATACAAAGATATGTCCAAATGGATTTAAAACGAGTCGAAATTAGGAAAGTTTGTTATGAAGTTGGTTTAAATTAGATTTGAATTAATGTGGTCATACATTAATTCATATAAATTAATCTAAAATATGTCTAATATATTAGGGTACCCTAGAATAGGCTCCATGGGTCCCTAGTTGGACTAGTTTTGGGTTGGTGAAATTTTTGTGATCGATTTGAGCCTAATATGTCTATAGTTTTGACTTGTGTGCCACTTAAAAATAAATAACACATGAGAACACAATTAAGCGGCACACCATTAGCATGTGTGTAGTAGGCTCAAAATAGGTCAAAACTATATATTGGGTTAAAAAATTTCGATCGGATTTGGGCCTTAAATTGGAGTTGGAAAAATATATCGAAATTACGACGAAGGATAAAATGACTATTTTTACCCCAAAGTGGTGCAAGAAATATGTACTGTAAGAGAACATGCTTAAGTGGGATATGATATACCAAAATGAAGATGCAGTCGTCTAGAACACGAATATAGAATTCGTTTCGAGAAATTGGTCAATATTGTGCTTCAAAAATCAAAGCTATTTGCAAAGTGCTTATATAGCCATAATTAAAGTAAAATAGGGTTTAAAATAAATAAATATCATATAAAATAAATTAAAAAATCTTCAAAAATCAGGGTGCTTGCATGTATAAATGTATGTAAATGTATGGAACGACTATCTTATCTGAGTCAGTTTGTAAGCACGCACGACATCTTTTGTAATCGAGTCTTATAAATAAGTTTATTATCAATGAAAGAAAAGTTTTCTTTTGTATCAAATACGTTGTTCAATTTCTGCGTAACCTCTTTGTTGTTGTGTTTCGGATAACCTTATGAATGTGCCTTGTGCGAGCGTAATTTAGTTTCACATGGCATCATGTCCAGGGGATGACTATCGATTATGCAGAATCGGGACGTGACATAATGGTATTAGAGCACGGCTTTACGTCCTTTGTCCTTCTATTTTGAGTCTCGAATCCTTGACCTCATGTTGATGAGATGAGTTGTTCCATACAATGAGTTCCTAATATTTCTGAGGCTAATGCGAGTTGCCTTTTAATTCCAGAAGTCGGAGAAGCTACGGCTGGGAACGGAGAGAGTGCTTCGAGCGGCTCGAGTAGCTCAAGGGCTGAATCCTCAAACGCTTCGTAAGTTGAATCAGAAAATACTATTACAATAAGTAACTTGTAACATTGTTATGCCTAGCATGAATGTGAATGATCTATGTCATGAGTCCAAATTCGTGTCAACAAAATATAGTAAGTAACAATTCTATATTTGTAAGCAACTACGACTACTAATGAAAACACATATTAATATTAGAGAAAGAATTATTAAAATACTTGGCAAGGTATACTTGCCTAGATTCACGTTTGATACTATGTTAAGGTCGCAATCACCAATCTGGTCCAATCCAAAATATTTCCAAAGCCTAATAAATATAATTATCAAAGATATTAATTATATTAACATTATTAGTTTATTCGAACAACATTATAATATATAATATAAGTTAAACTATTTTCTAACCCTAATATATATATATATATATATATATATATATATATATATATATATATATATATATATATATATGAGGAGGGATTCGTATCCCCTCATTTTTTGCATCCCCAAACATCCCCATGTTTACAACCGTTGGATGTTTTTTAAGTCATATAAACTTAACTATTGATTTGAATGGTTCAAATCAACTGTTAAGATTAAATGACTTAAACAACATCCAACGGTGGATAACATGGGGATGCTTGGAGATGGAAAAAATAAGGGGATGCGGATCCTTCCTCTCTCTCTCTCTCTATATATATATATATATTCTTTTTTTTCTTTTTTCTTTTTTTCTTTTTTTTTTGGAAAAACAAGTTTTATTGAAAAAGGAAACAGTACTAGGACCGGGTCCTACAAGCGGCTGACCCTGATCCAAAATTCAAACGAAAATACAATGGACGGGAGGAGTCCACGCGGCCCAAGGGAGGCGCGTGGCCCGATGGGGTTGGAGCCCAAGGAGACGTGTGGCCCGAAAGGGGTCGAGGCCCGAGGAGACGCGGGGCCCGAGTGGGGGGGGGGGGGGGGGCGAAGCCCGAGAGGGTGCCTCGGGACCGCCGTGCGCGCGCCTGCGGAAGAGAGAGAGAGCATATATATATATATATATATATATATATATATATATATATATATATATATATATATATATATATATATTCCCAGACCCAAAGTACATATATAGGACCAGTATATAACTATCCAGCTAGTATGCATACGAAAGGCTACTCATTATTTGCCTTATGCTATACTAGCTTAGTATTTGCAAGCTTTTCTTTTTGAGCTTTTTCATGTACGTGTATTAATTGGCGGTTGACTGTGGTACATATTTGTAAAACCCCTAAATTTCTGCTGTGATTTTTAAAAATAATTTGGAAATGTTTTTTTTTTACTTCGGATCGTACGTCGCATACAAGTTACAATTATCGTCACGTGCGAGTTTACGACTCGTATTATCTCGTCGAGTGCAAATATGGACGAGGTACATATTTTTTGAAAACGTTTTTACTATATAATAATATAGCTTTTAAATACAAAGTGATAAATATTTATTTATTTATTTTGCTAAAAGGCTGCACAAAGATCGCTTTTGAAAAAAAATCCAAAAATCTATTTATTTATAATAGAAAGGCCATTTAGCATTTTTTTGCAAATACAAGTGATATTTAAAAAAAAATAAAGTTTTACATAAATAATTCTTTTACATACGAGTTGCATGAATGTAAAATCATGTATATATTGTAATTTTTGAAATTAATATTAAATTATTTTTACAAATTATATAAAGATAATTCTAAATTAGTTTATTATAGATTAAATCGATATTGGATTTTATCGGATAATTTTTAAAATAGTTTTTGTATTAAATATAAGATTTTCTAGTTTAAAGGTAGAAAAGATATTAATGATTTGTGTAAATTTTTTTTTAATTAAGTTGTAAATTATCTATGGGAGAGTTTAAACAATCCATTCCTTATCTAACTGGGAATTCCCACCTCCTATAAAAGGAGAGGTACTCATCCATAATCCTCCACAATATACGTGTATCGTGTCAGTGCCCAACTTCTTATTCCATCATTACATATATATATTTTTTTCCATGTCGACAACCCCGACACCAATAAATCCTAAACCTAATACTCCCGCTCCTTTTTCCTGTCGTCTGCAACACTACCACAGATTCCGTCCATTGCCATCACCATCCCCTACGACCGTCGTACAACGACAACATCCCCGCCTTGGCCAACCGATCGGCATCAAAACCACCACCTCCAGAGCAACCTCAGCCACTACCGCCGCTATCACCTTCTCCATCACCCATGTTCCCGGACACCCAATCCCGAAACCATCGCCACCTGAACCAGTAGCCACAAGCCCCGACCACCATACCCCGGCTACCTACTCCGGCCACTCCGGCCAAGCCAGCCACCCCGACCTCCCCTCACACAACTCCATCACCATCATCAGCCACCACCACCATAACCGACCACCA
Source organism: Iris pallida (assembly GCA_029216955.1). Lineage (NCBI taxonomy): Eukaryota > Viridiplantae > Streptophyta > Magnoliopsida > Asparagales > Iridaceae > Iris > Iris pallida. The sequence goes on from JANAVB010013400.1 coordinate 10,893,966, forward strand.
CCACCATCACCAAAATCCACCACCACCACAACTACGTCTAAAGTCGGTGCCACCCCGGCTGCGCTCACTGCCAACCCTAGAGTCTACCATCACCACCACCCAGACATTACCATCCCCAAATCATGAAGAAAAAAAAATTAAATCCACCACCACCACACTTACCTCCGGTCGACGAGGCCGCAGCCACCGCAGTAGCCAACAATGCCTGAAGCAGCTGCCGTCGTCCGCTCGTGTCCAAGCCCTGCGCGGACGAGTGCCTCACCGCACTTCCCGACGGGATCTGCGCCATCGCCTCGTATCGGAGTGTCTCGACCCCCACGGAGCTCGCGTTCCTGGAGCTGATCCTCCGTGCGCCGCAGGTGACCCAATCCGCCGTTGGCGGTGTGGCCGCACGCGCCCCGCGAGCTGCCACTGTCGACCAAGCCCTACGGCGACACTCCGGACTGCCGCGGTATGCCCCAGAACCGCCACGCCTGGCGAGCGCGCCTCTTCGCCGAGCGTCGTCTCCGCGCCTCCTTGCCGCTGCCTCTCCGCCTCCGCCTCCGTCCCGGTGAGCCTTACGAAAAACCACTCTCTCTCTTCCCCCTTCCGATCTCTACTTTCCCAATTCTCTCTCTCTCAACCCGTTTCTTCCTTTCTTTAAGAACTGTGCTGTTATAATTAAATATTATTTATTATTATTATTATTAAAATTATTATTATTATTATTATTATTATTAATATTACTATTATTATTATTATTATTATTAACATTATATATTGTTATTATTATTATCATTATTATTAGTTATTATTAGTTATTATTATTATTATTATTTATTGGCTATATTGATAATATATGTATACATTATTATTATTACTATTATTTTAATTGACCAAATATTTTCTAGCAAATTTCAACTTAATTGTTAAAACACTGAAATATTCTTTTCGAATTATATGTACATATATTTGACCAGTTATACTTTTCGGTCTAAATGATTTAGAAGTAATTCATATTATGAAATTTAGTTTTCACCTTAATCATATTTTACAACTCAGAGTATTTTGACTAATAAGATATAATTTTCAAAATTATTATATATACATATTTTCAAAGTATTTCCGTAAATAAATTTTTACAAAGTAAACATGTTTTTAAAATAATATAAATATTTCTAAGAATTTGTATATTTGCCTACTCCACAAATTCTTCCAATTATCCTCATTACTCATGACTGATCATGCTTGCCTATTTTCTGGCAACCTCGGACTCCTACACATCGACCATGGCTATTGGACTATTGGAACATGACAGAACATCGCACCACCAGACGACAACACCAGGCAAGATACCTTGCCATTATACTGTTTACATTCAGTCTGCATTCTATTACATATTACTGTTCATTATTTTCAGTTATTACAGTTCTTGATTTACTACATGCTCAGTGATTATTAGTTACTTTGTTACTATCCTTTGATTGCATATGAACCTAGAGTTAGGGGACTACCGTTTTTAGTGTATTGCATATGCCTCGACACAGTTGTACCACGAGGATGTGTGAGATGAGTAGCATGTAGGGGTCCTTGCATATGGACTGATCCTCCATGTGCATGTGTTAGGGCTAACTGCTAATAGAGACATGTTAGGAGACTTAGCAGTTAGTAGAGGTATATGAGACATGGATGTGACTCCGTTAGGCATTGGGTGGGAAGAACAGTTCCTTAACGTATGGGTCCTTATGCACTTTCCTATTACTGATCCTGCTGGCCTCTGACATTCGAGGAATATTATGCTTTGAGGTCCCTGGTATCCTGATGGGACCATACATGAGATTACTGCTACTGAGCTAGATACCCATGCGTTAGAGGTTTGTTCTTAACTGTATGAACACAGTAGTACGGTTAGATTACCTTATTATTGTCTTGTCACTTATTTTTTTTGTGGCATATTTTGTATTCAGTATTTATGGCATGTTCTTCTTGTATCTTGTTACGTCCCTCTGAGGACCTGGTTATCTCTCCAGGTGTGTGTTCTTGTCTTTCGCAGGTGTTCTAGCCGTGGCCATGATCATCTCTGTCTTCGAGGATGATTGCACTTTGATCGTCTTCGCTTCGCTCGCCAAAATTATTCTTTTGTATATCATGTATTTCTTTTCATAGTTGGTAGTGGATTTGTCTTTGCCCAACTACATGTACCAATGACAATTCATAGATTATATGATATATTTTATTCTTAGATTTTGTGTGGATGAGATTAGTCATGGTTCTACTGCATATTACAGCTTATGTATATTTATGATACGGCTGGCATGTCTACGTTCCTAGTCCTACATATTTGGGACTGGGGCGTTACATATTTTTGTGGTGGCCCATGCAGGTCGAGTTTGTCATTTTAGTTACGTTACTGTACCGATGTGAGCCTGCAATATAGGATTAGAATCTAGAAATATCATCCATACAGCTTGACCTCTTCCCTTGGCTTCAAATTCCGAACTCTCGTTCGACTTCCTTGAATTGCATCTTGCTTGATTCCTTTCTACCGTTGATTCTTATTTTTGTGCTTAGTGTCAACTAGGAAGATGACTACACTAGTATATGCTCATAGGTCAAACACATGGCTAAAATGGTTATATTGGCAATTGGAATACATTCAAGACTCTAATTGAGTTTAAAAAAAGACTTTTTTAAAGTGTGATTTAATGATTAGTAATTTGTAAAGTAGGATATTACCAAGGAAAGTTTTAATCTTGAGATTTCTAAATAGTAAACACCATAGGATTGATACTGCAGGAATATATATATATATATATATATATATATATATATATATATATATATATATATATATATATATATATATATATATATACATATATATATATATATAGAATCTTTATACCATTGATTTAAGAAATTGATTGGATTTTTGAGTTTTGATATTTATGAATCATGGGGTTATAGCTATACCACTTTGAACAAATATAAAATTGATTTGATTTTCGAGTTGTGATATTTATGATTTATTGGATTATAGTTATACACCTTTGAACAGTTATAAATTGGTTTGAAAATGATCTTAGATTTTAATTATGGCAGAAGAAATTATTTAAATTGAGTCGTACAAGTTACGGTTAATATGTTTATTAAAATTAAATTTTTTTTTTGTAGAAGTAATAATTTCTAAATTTTTGGTTTAAAATATTTGAAAGTTATGAAAACAAATTTTGAAAATTTTTCTTTATTTTAAATTGTGTCATATGATTGAGGATTTACAAATCTATTTAGATTTTGATTTTTTAAAAATTATAAATTTGGATATCAAATTTCGTAAAAAAAAAATTTATGACTGATAAGATTACTTGAAAATTTAGTTTAATGTTGGAATATCACAAATTTTGAAATAAAATAAAAATATATTAATGATGTGATAAGGTTGTTTTGATTGATCAAATAAAGTTACCATTTAAAAATTGTGATTATGTTGGTATGACTTAGTATGAATAAAAGTTATAATTGATGAGTGCATTAAAATATTGAGCAAAACTTTTGAGATTGCTTTTTAATGTGCTAGAAATTTTTATCTGGGGAGCTATTAATTTTTGTAGAGTTTTAAAGTTATGATTGATTATGGGTATTTTATATATAGATTCATGATTTATGAACTCTTGAGTTTGTAAGTTGAGTTGAAAATGTAAAATTTTGAAAAAGTCAGTAGGAACATAATAAAAGTTTGCTTTGAGATTTATGAAAGTGATTTAAATTTTTGTCATGATTAAATTTAACGGCTCGGAGTGAATACAAATTTTGGTGGTTTATTTTTAAAATTTTTATTAAGAAACTTTTGGAGGAAACTCCAGTTAAATTTTAATTGTAGGCCACTAAGATAACTCTAATGAGTTAGGAGTATTCCATACTAATTGCCATATCCCTCATGACCATGGTAGTAGTATATACACAAGTGTTGTTAGTCATCTCCAAGATCATGTGGTTATATTTCAATCTTGACTCCCTCGATATTCTCTCAAATCTATATTTCAATCGTGACTTTCTAACCATTTGGAACTTGAGAAATAATTAGATTGCTCCTTGATAATACCCCATCAAGTGGCTATCACATCTCTAAAAACTGTATTCCTAACTTATTTTACCTTGATATACTAGAATCTGAAATGTTTTTAAAATAATTTGGAAATGTTTTTTTTTTTAATTTTTACTTCGGATCGTACGTCGCATACAAGTTACAATTATCGTCACGCGCGAGTTTGCGACTCGTATTATCTCGTCGAGTGCGAATATGGACGAGGTACATATTTTTAGAAAACGTTTTTACTATATAATAATATAGCTTTTAAATACAAAGTGATAAATATTTATTTCTTTATTTGGCTAAAAGGCTGCACAAAGATCGCTTTTGAAAAATATCCAAAAATCTATTTATTTATAATAGAAAGGCCATTTAGCTTTTTTTTTTTTTTTTGCAAATACAAGTGATATTTAAAAAAAATAAAGTTTTACATAAATATTCTTTTACATACGAGTTGCATGAATGTAAAATCATGTATATATTGTAATTTTTGAAATTAATATTAAATTATTTTTACAAGTTATATAAAGATAATTCTAAATTAGTTTATTATAGACTAAATCGATATTAGATTTTATCGGATAATTTTTAAAATAGTTTTTGTATTAAATATAAGATTTTCTAGTTTAAAACTAGAAAAGATATTAATGATTTGAGTAAAAATAATAATAATTAAGTTGTAAATTATCTATGGGAGAGTTTAAACAATCCATTCCTTATCGAACTGGGAATTACCACCTCCTATAAAAGGAGAGGTACTCATCCATAATCCTCCACAACATACGTGCATCGTGTCAGTGCCCAACTTCTTATTCCATCATTACATATACATTTCTTTTCCATGTCGACAACCCCGACACCAATAAATCCTAAACCTAATACTCCCGCTCCTTTTTCCTGTCGTCTGCAACACCACAACAGATTTCGTCCATTGCCATCACCATCACCTGCGACCGCCGTACTCTGACCACATCCCCGCGGTGGCCAACCGATCGGCATCAAAACAACCACCTCCAGAGCAACCTCAGCTACCACCGCCGCCATCACCTTCCCCATCACCCATGTTCCCGGACACCCAATCCCAAAACCACCGCTACCTGAACCAGTAGCCACAAGCCCCGACCACCATACCCCGGCTACCCACTTCGGCCACTCCGGCCAAGCCAGCCACCTCGGCCTCCCCTCACACAACTCCATCACCATCATCAGCCACCACCACCATAACCGACCACCACCACCATCACCAAAATCCACCACCACCACAACCACGTCCACCGTCGGTGCCACCCCAGCTGCGCTTACTGCCAACCCTAGAGTCTACCATCACCACCACCCAGACATCACCATCCCTAAATCATGAAGAAAAAAATTAAATCCACCACCACCACACTTACCTCCGGCCGACGAGGCCGCAGCCACCGCAGTAGCCAACGACGCCTGAAGCAGCTACCGTCGTCCGCTCGTGTCCCAGCCCCGCTCGGACGAGCGCCTTGCCGCACTTTCCGACGAGATCCGCGCCATCGCCTCGGATCAAAGTGTCTCGACCCCTCGGAGCTCGCGTTCCTGGAGCTGATCCTCCGTGTGCCGCAGGTAACCCAATTCGCCGTTGGCGGCATGGCCGCACGCACCCCGCGAGCTGCCACCGTCGACCAAGCCCCACGGTGCCACTCCAGACCGTCGCAGTGTGCCCCAGAACCGCCGCGCCTGGCGAGCGCGCCTCTTCATCGAGCGCCGTCTCCGCGCCTCCTTGTCGTTGCCTTTCCGCCTCCGCCTCCCTCCCGGTGAGCCTCAAGAAAAACCTCTCTCTCTCTCCCCCCTTTCGATATCTACTTTCCCAATTCTCTCTCTCTCAACCCCTTTCTTCCTTTCTTTAAGGAACTGTGTTGTTATGATTAAATATTATTTATTATTATTCCATTATTATTATTAAAATTATTATTATTATTAGTATTAATATTAATATTATTATTATCATTATATATTATTATTATTATCATTATTATTAGTTATTATTCATTTTATTATTATTATTATTATTATTATTTATTGGCTATATTGATAATATATTTACACATTATTATTATTACTATTATTTTAATTGAACAAATATTTTTTTAGCAAATTTCAACTTAATTTTTTAAAACACTAAAATATTCTTTTCGAATTATATGTACATATATTTGACCAGTTATACTTTTCGGTCTAAATGATTTAGAAGTAATTCAAATTATGAAATTTAGTTTCCACCTTAATCATATTTTACAACTTAGAGTATTTTGACTAATAAGATATAATTTTCAAAATTATTATATATACATATTTTCAAAGTATTTTCGTAAATGAATTTTTACAAAGTAAACATGTTTTTAAAATAATATAAGTATTTCTAAGAATTTGTATATTTACCTACTCCATAAATTCTTCCAATTATCCTCATTACTCATGACTGATCATGCTTGCCTATTTTCTCGCAAACTCGGACTCCTACACATCGACCATGGCTATTGGACTATTGGAACATGACAGAACATCGCACCACCAGACGACAATACCAGACAAGATACCTTGCCATTATACTATTTACATTCAGTCTGTATTCTATTACATATCACTGTTCATTATTTCCAGTTATTACAGTTCTTGATTTACTACATGCTCAGTGATTATTAGTTACTTTGTTACTATCCTTTGATTGCATATGAACCTAGAGTTAGGGGACTACCGTTTGTAGTGTATTGCATATGCCTCGACACAGTTGTACCACAAGGATGTGTGAGATGAGTAGCATGTAGGGGTCCTTGCGTATGGGCTGATCCCCCATGTGCATGCGTTAGGGCTAACTGCTAATATAGGCAGGTTAGGAGACTTAGCAGTTAGTAGAGGTGTATGAGACATGGATGTGACTCTGTTAGGCATTGGGTGGGAAGAACAGTTCCTTAACGCATGGGTCCTTATGCACTTTCCTATTACTGATCCTGCTGGCCTCTGACATTCGAGAAATGTTATGCTTTGAGGTCCCTGGTATCCTGATGGGACCATACCTGAGATTACTGCTACTGAGCCAGATATCCATGCATTGGAGGTTTGTTCTTAACTGTATGAACACAATAGTACGGTTAGATTACCTTATTGTTGTCTTGTCACTTATTTTCTTTGTGGCATATTTTGTATTCAGTATTTATGGCATGTTCTTTCTGTATCTTGTTACGTCCCTCTGAGGACCTGGTTATCTCTCCAGGTGTGTGCTCTTGTCTTTCGCTGGAGTTCTAGCCGTGGCCATGATCATCTCTATGTCTTCGAGGATGATTGCACTTTGATCGTCTTCGCTTCGCTCGCCAAAATCATTCTTTTGTATATTTTTCATAGTTGGTAGTGGATTTGTCTCCGCCCAACTACATGTACCAATGAAAATTCATAGATTATATGATATCTTTCATTCTTATATTTTGTGTGGATGAGATTAGTCATGGTTCTACTGCATATTACAGCTTACGTATATTTATTATACGGCTGGCATGTCTACGTTCCTAGTCCTACGTATTTTGGGACTGGAGTGTTACAATATTGTCCATTCTTGATTTTTTTTCTCCTTGTGGATTGAGATTGAGTATTTAAAGTTGTTTATAGATAGTTAATCCGACCTTATACATCATACATGTATTCGAGTTGGGCTGGAGTCCACTTGATAAGTAGCTGGCTATTATCGTGTGTCTTGGTCCTTCGTATTTTGCTATTAGGGCTAAACGAGGGTTAGGCTTAGATTGTTTTTAGGGTAAGGGGGTAGGTTAGGATTAAATTTTTATTAGGGTTAGGTTAGGGATAGTGTTTTTTTAAGGTTAGGGGTTGACGACTTAGTTTTCTTCTCTTTCTTTCCTTTATGTTGTCCCCTCCCCCACCCACCCACACACACACACCCCCAATATATCCTTCGTATATATAGTCACATAGGGGAGGAAGAATCCGACTATTGGCCAACGGTCGACCAAAATTTCGACAGATGAAGTGGCATAATGTTTCTCTCCCTCAAATTTTTTTAAATTACTTTCTCTACAACTAATCTTTTGAAAATATATTATTTCGTAGAAATTTTATTTGAAAAAGAAAATATTTTGTACATCGTCTACGAAAAAAATAGCCATGGCTATTTTTAAATAGATTTTTATTTTCATGTATACCCTTTAACATGTCTAGTTTTGCAAGTATGCCCAGTAAAACTTCAAATTATATAAAAAAATATAAAATAAATAAACATAAAATTATATATATATATATATATATATATATATATATATATATATATATATATATATATATATATAGCTCGTGAGAGGTGCTCTGGGCGATCTTGAGTCCTCCTAGCGGTTGGCTTCGTCGGCCGCCTCCGTGGCGGTTTCCACCCTCCCACCCCTCCCCTCACCCCCTCATTTGCGCAAGGGTCTTATCAGCGTCGCCCCCTCCGGTGGGCTTGTCAGCATCGCCGCCGCCTTCGGCGCTGGTCTACGGTTATGGTCGTGCCACCCCTTCTGGGCAGTGTGGTCCCTTCCGGACCCCCTCCGCCCCCACTCGGCGGTCGATCCCTGGACGACCGCCATGCTCTCCCTTCTCGGTTAGTCTTCTACGGTGGCCGCCACCTCTCTTCTCCACCCCTCATGGATCGCTCGTTTCGGAAGGGTCCATCGTTGGCAGAGCTAACATAGCTCTTCGCGGCGACTGCGTCCGTCGGCGCTCCCTTCGCCCAGCTATTGGAGCTGACCCCCTCTTTGCCTGCCCCCATATCGGGTTGCGTACCCCCTCCCCTATCCCCCAGCTGTCAATTTCAAATTCATTTTTGAATTTGACTCGGCCTCAGTTGACTTCCCTTGTGCCTGTTACGGATGGCGCTGGCCCCTCGGGGCCCACACCCCATGTGCTCCTTGACGGCTTTTCTCATGCACAACCAAGTTTTGGCGCTGGTCTGTATGTGCTCCCTACGCTACCAGGCGTTATTCCCCCCGCTTTCGCTCGTGGCTACTCTTCCACCCTCGCGCACCCTACGGTCGTGCTCTCCTCCCCAGAGCAGATCCACCATGCCCTTAACTCGTGCGGACCCATATCTCAGCTGGTCCTAGAATCGAGCCACATTAACCCGACCAACCTTTCTTTTATCGACTTGGTGAGACCTACTGGTGCGAAGAATAACTTCCCATTCATCTCTGATGTTGCACTCACGGAGTTAGAATACACTGCCTCGTCAGATTTGAATGATATCAATATCCCTTTCTCGTCCGAAGAAATATCCGCACTCTCAGCTCTATTTGCTCTCACCTTCATCCCCAAATTCGCCTCTAGATGCTCGAAGCTTTTGCGCGTCCAAGAAGTAATTTCCACCTGGGGGCTTACTTTCGACTTCGGAGTCGCTCCCTTGGACCCCAAACACATACTTTTGCACCTTTCGTTTGAGCTAGATCACAAGAACGTATGGACCAGAGGTCCTGGCAGAATCGACTCTCACCACTTGAAGATTGTCAAATGGTCCAAGGACTTCAACACCTACGAAGACTCGGCGATCGTTTTGGCCTGGGTCACCCTCCCGAACCTGCTACTGATATGTTTCGTCCCAGCTGCCTTAAAGAGAATAGTTAATTCTTTTGGTACCTTCGTAGTGACGGCCGAGGAAACCCATAACCTTTCCAAAGCTAATTATGCCAAAATCTGCATGGAACTCGACCTGTCGAAGGACCTCCCCAACTTTATTCAAATCTCGCTCGACAGCAAGACGTGCACCCAACCAATTATCTACGACAACAACGTCATCTTCTGCAAGCACTGCCACTTGCGAGGCCACTCCACCGAGCAATATTTTAGAGCTCATCCTGAACTGCAAAAAAAATGTCTCCCAGAAAGGGACACCTAATCAACCGCGTCATAGCCACAAGCCTCCTCTCCTACCTTTACCAAATTCCTACCTTAGATTTGAAGCCAACGGAGAAAACTCCCGCAGCCAGAAATGTGCTTCTCAGGAAAGGTTACCGCTCCCACCTCCTCACCTGGAGTACTCCTAGCCAACAAATTTGACATCCTTGATACGGATCATTACGAAGACACTTAGGAGGCCACCCTCCTCGACGACGGCCAAGCGACCCACATTGAGACGTTGGTGTCTGATTGCAATTCAGTGAGGGTGGCTGAAGCGGGACTGTACCCTAGCAGACATTGACGAAGGATTCGAGGTAGAAAATATGGTAGAAGAAGTAGCAGTTGATCAGGATTTTTGTCCGGATCTTGCAAGTTAGACAGACCTGACCATTACTACCTCTTCTTCCACCCAGATCTTTGACTCACAACACAAACCTGTGGTGCTGTAGAGAATAATAATGGGATGATTTTATTGATAGGCTATTGCCACTACTTATAGAGGGTCCAACCCCTCTTCACAATACATCTTCCGATGTGGGACTGAAGTTCGTTATTGGTTCTCAATACTCCTCCTCAAGATGGGCGATAAATATTAATCATCCCCATCTTGTTACATAACTTTGACAGACTCAATGAACCAAGACCATTAGTCAGACAGTCTGCAACTTGTTCTTCTGAGCGAACATGGTCAATCTTCAGTATCCCTTGTTCCAGCTTCTCTTTGATAAAGAATCGATCAATCTCGATGTGCTTCGTTCTGTTGTGCTGAACTAGGTTGTTAGCTATACTTATTGCAGCTTGACTATCGCTCAGAAGATGTAACAGTGCTCCCTTGTCCATCTTCAACTCTGTCAGCAGGGCTTTCACCCACAACAACTCTGACACTCCTAGAGCCATTGCTCTGTATTCTGCTTCAGCTGACGATCGTGCTTCTACTGACTGTTTCTTGCTCCTCCATGAGACCAGGTTTCCTCCTATAAAAATACAGTACCCCGTGGTAGACCTTCTGTCGTCTATACAGCTTGCCCAGTCTGCATCGTAGTATTCCTCAACTTCTATACGTCCATTCTTCTTGAACCATAGTCCTTTTTCCGGCATTCCTTTCAGATATCTCAAGATCTGAAATACTGCTTCCATATGACCCATTCTTGGATCATGCATGTAGCGACTCACTACACTTACCATAAATGAGATATCAGGGCGAGTGTGCCCCAGATAAATCAATCTTCCTACAAGTCTTTGATACCTTTCACGATCAATAGGCTCTCCTGCTTCTGCTCCCAACTTGCACTTCTGATCAATTGGAGTGACTGCTGCTTTGCATCCCAGCATCCATGTCTTCCTTAGCAGATCTAATGCGTATTTTCTTTGTGAGAGAATAATTTCTTGTTTGCCGTCATACACATCGATACCCAGAAAGTACCTCATTGCTCCTAAATCCTTTATCTCAAACTCTTTTGCAAGTTTTGACTTCAGCTTAATAATCTCGACTTCATCATCACCTGTGAGTACTATATCATCCACATATACAGCAAGTATAGTGATATGGCCTCTTGCATGCTGGAGAAAGACCGCATGATCTGCATTTGTTTGCATTTGTTTGATGGTATCCCATGCCTATAACAGCCTTTCTGAATCTGTCAAACCAGGCTCGAGGAGATTGCTTGAGCCCGTATAGCGACTTCTTTAGTTTATACACTTTACTATGCGACGTCCCTCCGTCTGATTCTGTCGTGTAGCACCCTGGCGGGGGTTCCATGTATACTTATTCTTGCAAGACCCCATGGAGAAAGGCATTCTTCACATCTAACTGATATAGCTTCCACCTATAGTTTGCTGCAATGGAAACCAGAGTTCTCACCGTGCTCATCTTTGCTACTGGGGCAAACGTCTCATCATAGTCAATGCCATATGATTGTGTGTATCCTTTTGCAACCAACCTTGCCTTGTATTGCTCTAGTTTTCCTTCTGGAATCTCCTTCACTGTGTACACCTATTTGCATCCTACAGCTTTCTTCCCTTTGGGTAATGGAACCAGCTCCCATGTCTTATTTTTCTCTAGTGCCCCAAAGTTCTTCCATCATTGTGGATTTCCACATTGGATCTTTCTTTGCTTTTTACCAACATTTAGGAAAAGAAGTGGAGTCTAACGATGCAATGAAGGCTCGATAATTCGGAGAAATGTTAGAATAAGACAAGAAGTTGGCAATGTCATGTTCATAATCATCATACCGACTAGGAGCCTTACCCGTATTGATGCGAGAAGATCTCCTTAAGGGAGCAATATGTGGTGGAGAGATCATACCATCCTAGTCGGAGAGATCTGCATCAGAATCAGAGTGATTCAGTACGGGGCAACATCTTCAAGAGTTGGGGCAGGAGTAGACGAGGGACTTGGTACAGTAGGCACTGGACAGGCACTTGGTACAGTAGGCACTGACGGCACAGTACTGGACTTCTGCAGCTCTTTTTTTCCTTGTCTGCTTCTCCCCCTGCGTAACATATGTATCTTCTTCTTCATTCTCCGTATCGGAGTCACTGCTCTCGCCTTCTTTCATCCAATTTTCTATGACCAGGCACGGGACATCCGAGTCGAAGAGATCATACCATCCGAGTCGGAGAGATCCATATCAGAATCAGAGTGATTCAGTACGGGGACAACATCTTCAAGAGTTGGGACACGAGTAGACGAGGGACTTGGTGCAGTAGGCACTGAGCAGGGACTTGGTACAGTAGGTACTGACGGCACAGTACTGGACTTCTGTAGCTCTTTTTTCCTTGTCTGCTTCTTTTCCTGCGTAACATATGTATCTTCTTCTTCATTCTCCGTATCGGAGTCACTGCTCTCGCCTTCTTTTATCCATTTTTTTACGACCGGGCACGGGACTGATCCGACTACCATGTTTGGACTTATTATCTCCCCCTCACGTCTAACACCCACTGTGTTAGATGTGTCACCAAACGCTGAACCTTCATCCGAACCATAGTATGGTTCATGCTCTCTGAATGTAACGTCCATGCTTACAAACAGCTTCCGCTCAACTGGGCTCCAACATGCATATCCCTTCTGAGTCGCCGTGTATCCGACAAAGACACACTTAACCGCTCTAGGATCCAGTTTGCCAACTTCTGGCCTATTATCTTGGACAAAACACCCACACCCAAATACTTTCGGTAGAACAGTGTACGTTATTGCACCAGTAAGCATCTCCAACGATGTCTTCCAGTCCAATACCTAGGATGGCATTCTGTTGATGAGATAAAAGGCCGTCAATACAGCCTGCCCCTATAAGTGTTTCGGGACATTCATAGCCAGCATCATCGTTTGTGCGACCTCCAGCAGGTATCTGTTCTTCCGTTCGGCCACACCATTTTGTGCCGGTGTATAGGCACATGAAGTTTGATATAGTATTCCATGAGTGGATAAATACTCACCAACCCTCTTATTAGTATACCCCGTCCCATTGTTAGACCGTAGACACTTAATTTTGGCGGTATATTGTGTTTCCACCCGGCGATGAAAATCCCGAAAAGCCTCAAAGACGTCACTTTTATTCTTCATAAGGTAGACCCATGTCACGCGGGTATAACAGTCAATAAAAGTGACGAACCATCGAAAACCATTAATACTGGTTGTAGGACAAGGGCCCCATACGTCCGAATGTATCATATCGAATGCAGCTGAACTCTTATTCCCCGAGCTCACATACGTGCTTTTGGTATATTTTCCTAGCTCACATGCATTACAAAATAACTTCTCTTTATTAGCCCTTTGATGTAAGGATGAATATATTCGACTAATAACTTTGAAGGAAGAATGCCCGGCACGCTGGTGGTGGAGGAGCAATTCCTCTTCTATACTGCGACGTGAAGCGTCCGGTTGTGCATCTGCAACTAGACATGCCAATGCTTTGTCCAGTCCGGTCCTGTCCAAGTACCATAGCCCCTTATGCCATGTGCCAGTCCCGAGTCGTCGTCCTGTCCCCTTCTCCTGAAAAGTTACCTTAGGAATGTCAAAGGAAACAATATAGTTTATATCTAGGATAATGGCACTAATAGATATAAGATTGACAGAAAAAGATGGAGCATGTAAGATATTGGTGAGAGTGATGGAAGGGGTGCATGCGACAGTGCCTTTACCCATTACAGGTCTGGAGGTACCATCAGCAGTCTGAATGCTCTCCGGCGTCGGTAGGTGAATATAGTCCTGAAACTCACCGTGGGACCCCGTGACATGGCGAGATATCCCAGAGTCAATAATCCAACCTGGCTGATAGACAGATGCAAGAGCACGCACAAGTAAACCTGTGCTGGTTTGGGCAAAGCAAGTGATATGATCCTCCAAGGTAGATGACGCGCCAGGAGTGACTTGACTATCGTCTGAACCCAGCTTCGTGCCTCGTAACCTCGTAAGGAACTCCCTCTCAAGAGGGGTTATTTCAGCCAGTTGGTTTTCTCCCCCTTCCTCCGCCAGATTTGCTTTGTGTCCTCCAAAGTAATTTCCCTTTCTACCAGCATATCCGCCTCTACCACCACGACGTCCTCCACAGCCCCGTCCGTGATCACTCGACTGACTTTGTAGGGGTTTAGGACAAAATTTGATGTAATGCCCTGAGTCACCACAGTTATGGCAGCACCGCCTACAGAGGGAGGCTGATTGAATGCGGCAAGGACAAACTTGTCAGCAGCAACTTGCTCCTCCTGGAAGTAGCCCTTGTTGGGCATCAAATTCAACGAGCTTCTTCTTGCGCCATGGCAACTATGGCTTCTTCCAAGGATGGAAGCTGGATTTGTGCTAGAAGAACATTCCTTCTCAGCTCAAACACAGGATTGAGCCCCTTCAAAAACTTTATCATCCGCTTACGCAAAATATAATCCAGGAACATCTGAAAATATTTTACAAATGCTGGTTCGACCTGTGCATCTTCTATCCCAAGAGGATTATAGTGATCTAGATCAGACCAGTACTTCTTCAAAAGAGCTGCGTACTCAGAGATGGTACATTCGTCTTGTGCCACCCTATCGAGTTCATCCTGCAGTTGGAAGACCCGCATAGGGTTGCCCGAGCCTGAGTACGTATCCTTCAAAGTCTGCCATATATCAGCAGCAACCTCCATCGCCTCTACAGTGCTCGACACCTTGTCAGTCAATGAGGCTGTCAACCACCCAGCCACTACGTTGTTGACAATCTCCCAAATCACAAACTCTTTTGATGAGGGGTCGACTGGTGCCTTGGTTTGGACATTACCATATCCAACCAAGCCACGTCCCTTCAGTGTCCGCATCGCCTGCCATGACCACTTCAAGTAGTTGGACGTTCCTTCCAATTTTGTCTCAAGCTTTTCCAACTTTTCCATTTTGTAGGGTGACGGATCCACATCAGTATGGGTCACACGTGGGGTTGCCTCGGTTAATCTATTTGATAAGATATCATCAACCAAGGCCTTCATCTCTCCTGTCGTCAGTTTACTATCGATTGAATCCATGGCGTCTTCAACTGTGATTCGTCGTCTTCGTCGTCGTCAAAGTCCTCAACGGAGACTTGACGAATACGCTGTTAACTTAGCCAACACCGGCGCACGCATGTAGATCCCGATATGAAAATTGGGGATGGAAAACAAATACAACATTTAATAATTTTAGACGACGGAATCTAGGAACAGATGATGCAAATAAGCATTTGACTTTCATATGTCTTCGAAATACGCCCTTTTTCTTTCTTTTTTTTCCTCTTTTCTCTCTCTTTTTTTGTCTTTTTTCTCTTTTTTTTTTGAAAAGATGGCTAGGGTTAGGGTTTGGATAGGGATGGAGCGACTATGGTTAGGGTTAGGGTTTGGATGGGGCGGCTAGGGTTAGGGTTAGCATGTGCGAGGGGGGGTAGCATCAGGTGGGGTGTAGCAGCAGGGGGGTTCGGCCAGGGTGGTGGGGTATAGCAGCAGGGGGGTTCGACCGGAGGGGGGTCGGCAAGGGGGGTTCTGTAGCTCCCCTTCCCGAAAATTATTGAATTATTTATTATTATTATTAATTGGTGATTTTTAGATTTTTATAAATAATTATTTAGTTAATTATTACGGTAGGTGACTTTAGCCATGGTTAAGATTGGATTACAAGGCGACTAGAAATCGTGGCACGGATAGTGCAGTTGCATGCTTTGACTAGTGTTTAGCCATGGTAGGGGAATGCCGAGCCATAGGAGTGTCCTAACTAGGAAAACCAGGCCAAGTTGCGACTTAACCTTTCTAGATGTTTAATTATTTATTAATTAAATTATTGACTTGTAGAAGACCCGGTTGTACTCAACTAGTCGGACTTGACCCGAGCCAAACCCCAAATCCATGTAGACAAGTAGTGCGACCAGAGACGTTCTTGTAGGGGTATATTTATTTTTATATGTATATATTCGTATTTTATCTTAAGGTACTAACAAATATTTTCCTTAAATATTTGTTATATATAAGTGTTATTGATATTGAAATATGATGAGTATTTTCTTAAAATTCTATTTTAGATTTTGGGATTTTTAGGCTATATGTAAGCTTGTGTATATAGTAGTATATTCAAGTATGTGAATAATAGTCTTTATAAATAAATTATTTTTCTGATTAATTGTTTTATATATATATATATATATATATATATATATATATATATATATATATATATATATATATATATATCAATTTACTGACATTGATTGAATATTATATATATATTATTTTGCTAATTAAATTATCTAGGATATATATATAAATAAATAAATATATATATGTATATGTGCGTGTGCGTATGAGTATATATAAATATATACATGTATTGTATGTGTGTATATATATATATATATATATATATATATATATATATATATATATATATATATATATATATATATATATATATATATATATATATATATATATTTATATATATATATATATATATATATATATATATATATATATATATATATATATATAGTGTACATGTGTACGTATATATAAATACATAATATAATATGTGCGTATGTATGCATAAATGTATATAAATATACATCTGTATAAGTGTATTTAAATAAATATATATGTGTATATTTATATACATTTATACATACATACATACGCACATATTATATTATGTATTTATATATACGTACACATGTACTATATATATATATATATATATATATATATATATATATATATATATATATATATATATTTATTCTTTTATATATATATATATATATATATATATATATATATATATATAAAAGAATAAATATATATATATATATATATATATATATATATATATATATATATATATATATAAAAGAATAAATATATATATATATATATATATATATATATATATATATATATATATAAAAGAATAAGAATAAAAGAAAAAGAAATGGATGCAAACAACCAAGCCCGGCCAGGCCGAGCCAACCTGGCCAGCCCCTCTCGGGTTGCAGGCCAACTCCCTACAGCCACACACATCAGGCTAAACCCAAAGCCAAGCCACCACAGGAAAGTCCCCAACCCCCCTGTGGAAAACGAATCAGTAATATATATAACCGTATGTATAAGTAGATTAGAGAGAGTTCGATAGGAGAGAATGATGAAACCCTAACCCCGAACCCACGCAGACACCCCCGACCCCCCAGGCGGTCGCGCGCCATCGCAGCGCCGCCCTGGGCCACCTCCGGCCGGCCGCGGATGGCCGTGCGCGCGTACAGACACGGAAGAGGCGCGACAGCAGCAGCAGCTTCGGGTCATTTTCACAACGATCTTTCTCCCCTCGTCGATGGACGATTTTCCGATCCACTTATACAGGTTCGAACACAACCCTACCCCCTTTAGATACCTTCAATCGCTTTTAAATGTTACATGCTAGATTACCCAAAAAATTGGTGCCAACTTGGCAGAAAAAACTGTTCCGAACCGAACAGAAATTCGATTCCAAGAACTAGTTTTGGAAGCCAGTTTTCGGCAAAACCTTCGACAGTTTTGTAAATCCACTTGAAGGGATTTATTGACAACCTAACCATGATCAAAACACAGTAATTAGTTTATTTATTTGTCTATCGTATTCTGTTTAAATCAGGATTAAAATTGACCAAAAACCCTTTATCTAAAATAGTAAAAATCAATAAAAAACTTCGATACGACGTGCGTCCTGCCAAACCGGGCGACGTGGTCAGGAAACGAAAGCATCGAAAGTTGCGTAACGGCTTCGTGGTCGTGTGAGCTTTGACGGAATTCAAATTGGTCGCGTGTGCGCGACGAATTTGATGCGTATCCGTCGAAATTCATCGTATCCTCCAAGAGACCAGGTTTCCTCCTACAAAAATATAGTACCCCGTGGTAGACCTTCTGTTGTCTATACAGCTTGTCCAATCTGTATCGCAGTATCCCTCAACTTCTATGCATCCAATCTTTTTAAACCAGTCCTTTTTCCGGCGTCCCTTTCAGATATCTCAAGATCTGAAACGCTGCTTCCATATGACCCGTTCTTGGATCATGCATGTAGCGACTCACTACACTTACCGTAAATGAGATATCTGGGCGAGTGTGTCCCAAATAAATCAATCTTCCTATAAGTCTTTGATACCTTTCACGATCAACAGGCACTCATGCTTCTGCTCCCAACTTGCACTTCTGGTCAATTGGAGTGACTGCTGCTTTGCATCCCAGCATCCCTATCTCCTTTAGCAGATCTAATACGTATTTTCTTTGTGAGAGAATAATTCCTTGTTCGCCGTCATATACCTCGATACCCAGAAAGTACCTCATTGCTCTTAAATCCTTCACCTCAAACTCTTTTGCGAGTTTTGACTTCAGCTTAGTAATCTCGACTTCATCATCACCTGTGATTACTATATCATCCACATATATAGCAAGTATAGTGATGTGGCCTCTTGCATGCTGGAGAAAGACCGTATGATCTGTATTTGTTTGATGGTATCCCATGCCTATAACAGCCTTTCTGAATTTGTCAAACCAGGCTCGAGGAGATTGCTTGAGCCCGTATAGCGACTTCTTTAGTTTACACACTTTACCATGCGACGTCCCTCCGTCTGATTCTGTCGCGTAGCACCCTGGCGGGGGTTCCATGTATACTTCTTCTTGCAAGTTCCCATGGAAAAAGGTATTCTTCACATCTAACTGATATAGCTTCCATCCATAGTTTGCTACAATGGAAACCAGAGTTCTCACCGTGCTTATCTTTGCTACTGGGGCAAACGTCTCATCATAGTTGATGCCATATGATTGTGTGTATCCTTTTGCAACCAACCTCGTCTTGTACCGCTCTACTTTTCCTTCTGGAGTCTCCTTCACTGTGTACACCCATTTGCATCCCACAGCTTTCTTCCTTTTGGGTAATGGAACCAGCTCCTATGTCTTATTTTTCTCTAGTGCCTCAAGTTCTTCCATCATTACGGCTTTCCATCTTGGATCTTTTTTTGCTTTCTGTCAATACTTAGGCAAAGAAGTAGAGTCTAACGATGCAATGAAGGCTCGATAATTCAGAGAAATGTTAGAAGAAGACAAGAAGTTGGCAATGTCATGTTCATAATCATCATACCGACTAGGAGTCTTACCCGCATTGATGCGAGAAGATCTTCTTAAGGGTGCAATAGGTGGTGGAGAGATCATACCATCCGAGTCGGAGAGATCCGCATCAGAATCAGAGTAATTCAGTGCGGGGGTAACATCTTCAAGAGTTGGGGCAGGAGTAGACAAGGGACTTGGTACAGTAGGCACTGGACAGAGACTTGGTACAGTAGGCATTGATGGCAGAGTACTGGACTTCTGTAGCTCTTTTTCCCTTGTCTGCTTCTTCCGCTGCTTAATGTATGTATCTTCTTCTTCATTCTCCGTATCGGAGTCACTGCTCTCGCCTCCTTTCATCCAATTTTCCACAATCGGGCACGGGACTGATCCGACTACTCCATTTGGATTTATTATCTCTCCCTCACGTCTAACACCCGCTGTGTTAGATGTGTCACCAAACGCTGAACCTTCATTCGAACCATTGTTTGGTTCCTGCTCTCTAAATGTAACGTCCATGCTTACAAACAGTTTCTGCTCAACTGGGCTCTACAATGCATATCTCTTCTGAGTCGCCGTATACCCGACAAAGACACACTTAAATGCTCTAGGATCCAGTTTGCCAACTCCTGGCCTATTATCTTAGACAAAACACACACACCCAAATACTTTCGGTGGAACAGTGTACGTTGTTGCACCATTAAGCATCTCCAACGGTGTCTTCCAGTACAATACCTGAGATGACATTCTGTTGATGAGATAAGAGGCCGTCAATACAGCCTGCCCCCATAAGTGTTTCGGGACATTCATAGCCAGCAACATCGTCCGTGCGACCTCTAGCAGGTGTCTGTTCTTTCGTTCGGCCACACCATCTTGTGCCGGTGTATAGGCACATGAAGTT
Source organism: Iris pallida (assembly GCA_029216955.1). Lineage (NCBI taxonomy): Eukaryota > Viridiplantae > Streptophyta > Magnoliopsida > Asparagales > Iridaceae > Iris > Iris pallida. The sequence continues at coordinate 10,914,385 of JANAVB010013400.1, forward strand.
TGATGTAGTATTCCATGAGTGGATAAATACTCAGCAACCCTCTTATTAGTATACTCCGTCCCATTGTCAGACCGTAGACACTTAATTTTGGCAGTATATTGTGTTTCCACCCGACGATAAAAATCCCGAAAAGCCTTAAAGACGTCACTTTTATTCTTTATAAGGTAGACCCATGTCACGCGGGTATAATAGTCATAAAAGTGACGAACCATCGAAAACCGTTAATACCGATTGTAGGACAAGGGCCCCATAGTCCGAATGTATCATATCGAATGCAGGTGAACTCTTATTCCCCGAGCTCACATACGTGCTTCTGGTATGTTTTCCTAGCTCACATGCATTACAAAATAACTTCTCTTTATTAGCCCTTTGATATAATGACGGATATATTCGACTAATAACTTTGAAGGAAGAATGCCCGATACGCTGGTAGTGGAGGAGCAATTCGTATTCTACACTGCGACGTGAAGCATCCGGTTGTGCGTCTGCAACTAGAGATGCCAATGCTTTGTCCAGTCCGGTCCTGTCCAAGTACCATATCCCCTTATGCCATGTGCCAGTCCCGAGTCGTCGTCCTGTCCCATTCTCCTGAAAAGTTATCTTAGGAATGTCAAAGAAAACAATACAGTTTAGATCTAGGATAATGGCACTAATAGATATAAGATTGAGAGAAAAAGATGGAGCATGTAAGACATTTATAAGAGTGATGGAAGGGGTGCATGCGACAGTACCTTTACCCATTACAGGTCTGGAGGTACCATCAGCAGTCTGAATGCTCTCCGACGTTGGTAGGTAAATATAGTCCTGGAACTCACCACGGGATCCCATGACATGGCGAGATGCCCCAGAGTCCATAATCCAACCTGGCTGATGGAAAGATGCAAGAGCACGCGCAGGGTAAACATGTGCTGGTTTGGGCAAAACAAGTGATGTGATCCTCCGAGGTAGATGACGCCCCATGAGTGACTTGACTGTCGTCTGCACCCAGCTTTGTGCCTCATAACCTCGTAAGGAACTTCCTCTCAAGAAGGGTTATTTCAGCCAGTTGGTTTTCTTCCCCTTCTTTCGCCAGATTTGCTTTGTGTCCTCCAAAATAATTCCTCTTTCTACCAGCACATCTGCCTCTACCACTACGATATCCTCCACGACCCCGTCCGCGATCACTCGACTGACTTCGCAGGGGTTTAGGACAAAATCTGATGTAATGCCCTGAGTCACCACAGTTGTGGCAGACACCGCCTATAGAGGGAGGCTGATTGAATGCGGCAAGGACAGACTTGTCAACAACAACTTGCTCCCCCTGGAAGTAGTCCTTGTTGGACATCAACTTCAATCGAGCTTCTTCTTGCACCATGGAAACTACGACTTCTTCTAAGGATGGAAGCTGGGTTTGTGCTAGAAGAACATTCCTTCTCAGCTCAAATACAGGATTGAGCCCCTTCAAAAACTTCATCATCAGCTTACGCGAAATATAATCCAGGAACATCTAAAAATAATTCGCAAATGCTGGTTCGACCTGTGCATCTTCCATCCCAAGATGATCATAGTGATCCAGATCAGATCAGTACTTCTTCAACAGAGCTGCGTACTCAGAGATGGTACATTCGTCTTGTGCCACCCTATCGAGTTCATCCTGCAGTTGGAAGACCAGCATAGGATTTCCCGAGCCTGAGTACATATCCTTCAAAGTCTGCCATATATCAGCAGCAGCCTCCATCGCCTCTACAGTGCCCGATACCTTGTCGGTCAATGAGGCTGTCAACCACCCAGCCACTACGTTGTTGACAATCTCCCAAACCGTAAACTCTTTTGATGAGGGGTCGACTGGTGCCTTGGTTTGGCCATTACCATATCCAACCAAGCCACGGCCCTTCAGCGTCCGCATCGCCTGCCATGACCACTTCAAGTAGTTGGACATTCCTTCCAATTTTGTCTCAAGCTTTTCCAACTTTTCTATTTTGTAGGGTGACGGATCCACATCAGTATGGGTCACACGTGGGGTCGCCTCGGTTAATCTCTTTGATAAGATATCATCAGCCAAGGCCTTCATCTCTTCTGTCGTCAGTTTACCACCGATTGAATCCATGGCATCTTCAACTGTGATTCGTCGTCTTCGTCGTCGTCTTCTTCATCGTCAAAGTCTTCAACAGAGACTTGATGAATGCGCTATGAACTTGGCCAACTCTAGCGCACGTATGTAGATTCCGATATGAAAATCTGGGATGGAAAACAAATACAACATTTGATAATTCCAGACGACAGAATCTAGGAACAAATGATGCAAATAAAGCATTTGACTTTCATCTGTCTTTGAAATATGCCCTTTTTTCTTTCTTTTTTTTTTTCCTTTTTTTTTCTCTCTTTTTTTTTCTCTTTTTTCTCTTTTTTTTTGAAAAGATGGCTGGGGTTAGGGTTTGGATGTGGATGGAGCGACTATGGTTTGGGTTAGGGTTAGGGTTTGGATGGGGCGGCTAGGGTTAGGGTTAGCATGTGTGTGTGTGTGGGGGGGGGTAGCAGCAGGTGGGGTGTAGCAGCAGGGGGGTTCGGCCAGGGGGGTGGGGTAGCAGCAGGGGGGTTTGGCCGGGGGGGTCGGCATGGGGGGGGGGTTCGGCCAGGGGGGGTCGACAAGGGGGGTCGGCCAGGTGGGGTGGGTCGACAGGGAGGGGTTCGACCAGGGAGGGGTGCGAAAAAATAAACTATGCAAGCACTTCCGAAGAAGGTGTAAAAAAAAACCGGGGGTACTGCACAGCAGGTCCGTTGGGAAGGGTGATCGGGGGCGCTGCACAACAGGTCCGGGGGCGCTGCACAGTAGGTCTGGAGGGGGACAGGTCCGGGGGCGCTGCATAGGAGGTCCGAAGGGGGACATGTCCGGGGGCGCTGCACAGCAGGTCCGGAGGGGGGGGGGCAGGTCCGGGGGCGCTGCACAGCAGGTCTGGGGGGGGGGGGGAAGCAGGAAAAAAATTCTATTTTTTGTGGAAGGGTTATGGCTCTGATACCATGTAGAGAATAATAATGGGATGATTTTATTGATAGGATATTGCCACTACTTATAGAGGGTCTAACTCCTCTTCACAATACATCTTTCGATGTGGGACTAAAGTCCTTTATTGGTTCTCAACAGTTAGTCATGTATTAATTACAACATCGAGTGTAATTGTACGTAGGTAACATGTGCTAGCATTGTCAGGCCAAAAAAGAGTCTGGAGTAAGCTCCTCTCGAGATTTAATACGACAAACCTCGCCAACTCAAGTCCATGGACATTATAACCATATATCAAGATTAAATCAAATTCAAGTCACTTTGTTTATGTTTACATATCTAGTTTGATCGACCCTGGCCTGGCGATTTTTTGATATAAAAAAATTATAATTTGTATCTAATCCATATTATTTGAATATATATGGGGCAGAGTCAGGCTAAGAAAGCAATTAGTTGACCGTACATGGATGTACAATTAGCAATATGAGAGTAAAATTGGTCTGAATGATGATTTCAAGACAGGCGTTAAGGAATTTTTAAAATACGCCAGTAGCCAACCTGATTTCATGAATGAGAGGTGTCATGAACTTCTATGGCAGTCAGAACAAGCAAGAATCACAGCTATCTATAAACCTCTAATAAAGAACAATATATAATTAAAGATAAATAATATGAAGAAGACACCAAGATTTAACGAGGTTCACCCCTAGATGGGCTATGTCCTCCAATCGCCACAGGAACTTCTTTTATTAAAGGAATGAATGGATTACATAACTCTCCACTCTCTTTTTTTCGATCACACAAAGAGGTTTCAAACTCCTCTTCTCATATATATGAACAATGATCAAAACCATATCAAGAAAATATATATAGGAGATCATGATCCTCCTATCTTTTCTCTGTAACACCATATAAGAGATACCAGAAAAGATAACGATCTAAACTGTATTTACATCTCACAGTAAATAAACGGCCCATTATCAAGGATGTTCGATTTAGCAATCGGCTCCATTTCTTAAAAAATCTCCCATTGGAGATGTTTGCACCATTTAGAGTTCTTCTTATCCTCCATCAAGCATTCAGACCCTGTGAATTCCTGTGGTTGTGCCTTCCTTCATCATTTGCAAGGGCCGAGTGAGGTTGAGCACAACCTCACCTTATCGGCTGGTACTAACTTTGTCAATATGTCGGCTGGATTCACATTTGTGTGAATTTTCTTTAAGCTCAACTCTTCTTCTACTACCATCTCCCGAATGAAGTGATATCGTATTTGAATGTGTTTCGTCCGTGAGTGAAATTCCGAGTTCTTAACCAAATGAATTGTACTCTGGCTGTCACAGTACATTATACAATGTTCTTGCTCCTTTCTGAGTTCACTGAGGAGTGTCTTTAACCACATCAACTCCTTGCAGGCTTCCGTCATGGCTACATATTCAGCTTTCGTTGTTGACAAAGCAATGATCTTCTGCAGTATAGAAATCCAGCTGATTGCTCCACTTTCGAGAGTGAATACATATCATGTGGTACTCTTTCTACTATCGAAATCTCCTGCTAGATCAGAGTCCACATATCCACATAACTTTATTTCAGATTTTACCAACGCATGACTTGCAGTCCCTCTCAAGTATCTAAAAATCCTCTTCACAGCATTCTAATGCTCCTTGCCGTAGTTGCTCATGAATCGGCTCACCAAGCCGACTGTATATGCAATATCGGGATGAGTACAAACCATCGCGTACATAGGCTTCCGACAGCTGATGCATAGGGTACCTTTATCATTTTTGCTTCTTTCTCTTGAGTTCTGGGTGCTATCGCCTTTGACAACTTGAAATGACTGGCTAGAGGAATAGACACTGGTTTTGCGTTCTCCCTTAAAGTCGTTGCTGATCTATCCCTGGTAATTCTCATTCCCAATATTTGGTTTGCAGCCCCCAAATCTTTCATCTACAATCTGTTAGAGAGCTTCTCCTTTATGTCATTTTTTTTTCATATCTGATCCTGCGATGAGCATATCATCAATATATAGGAGCAAAATAATATATGAGTTGTCAAACTACTTGAAATAACAACAATGATCGGAATGACACTTCCCGTAGTCATTCTACTTCATAAAAGAATCAAACTTTATGTACCGTTGCCTCGGGGCTTGCTTCAAGCCATAGAGGCTCTTCTTCAGCTTACACACTAAGTGCTCATGTCCTGTCTTCACATACCTGCGGGTTGCTGCATATATATTTCCTCCTCCAAATCACCATGGAGGAAAGCGGTCTTCACATCCATTTGCTCTAGATGTAAATTCTTGGTCGCTACTATACTAAGAACAGTTCTAATGGTATTCAATTTTACTACTGGAGAAAAAATTCAGTAAATTTTATACCATGCTTTTGCTCAATTTCACAACGAGCCTTGCCTTGTATCTCTTACTTCCATCAGGTTCAACTTTAATCCTGTATATCCAGCGATTATGCAAGACTTTTTTCTGTGCCGAAGGCTTTACTAGCATCCATGTATGATTCTTCATCAAGGACTTCATCTCATCATCCATTGCAGACTCCCACTCAACACGTGTGTCTATCTGAGTAGCTTCTTCCACAGACTCTGGTTCTCCATTATCTGTCAACAATAAATAATGGAGTGAGGGTGAATATTTTACAGGAGCCTTCCCTCTAGTAGTTCTGGTGGACTTTCTCAATATTATTGGTTGTGTCGACGATATAGATGTATTCTCATCTTCTGTAACTTCTGTTTCCTCATTCGTCGGCTGCTCAATATGTGGCTGCTCAGTAGCATCCACATTTTGTTGATTCTCTGTCCTTGGCTTCAAGATATTGTTTTCTGGAATGTGGAACTCAATGTTCTCGCAACTAATATCATCCTGAGTAAGACTATTTTTATACATCACATTCTCATTGAAAGTCACATCTCGACTCCTCACAATTTTTTGCTTCTCATGATCATAGAACTTGTAACCAAAATCATCACTTCCGTATCCAACAAAAGTGCATTTCTTGGACTTGGCATCAAGTTTGGACCTCTCCTGTGGATCTGTCATAACATAAGCTATACATCCAAATGTCTTCAAGTGTGACAAGCTCACAGCTTTTCCTGTCCATTCTTCTTCAGGAATTACAAAGTTCAAAGCAACTGATGGTCAACGATTAATTAAATAAGTAGCATTACTTACAGCTTCAGCCCAAAATTGGGTGGGTAATCCTGAGTGCAGATGCATGCTTCTAGCTCTCTCCAAAAGTGTTCGGTTAGCTCTCTCAGCCACACCGTTATGTTGTGGTGTTCTTGGCATGGTCTTCTGATGCCTAATGCCGTTCTCAACACAATATTTTTCAAACTCAATACTGCAATATTTCTCGCCATTATCTGACCTCATACATTTCAACTTTGTACCTGTCTCAAGTTCTGCAGCAGCCTTCCAATTTTTGAATACTATAAAAACATCAGACTCGTTCTTCATAAAATATACCCAGTGCTTCCTAGATGTATCATCAATGAATGTGACAAAATAACGAGAGTTACCTATTGATGCTACTGGTGCGGACCCCAAATATTTGTGTGAACTAGCTCCAACTTAAGAAGCTTTCGTTGTCTTCTATCTGCTGAAGGTAATCTTATGTTTCTTCCCTAGAACACAGTCTTCACATAAGTCAATTTCAGTTGACTTCAAACCTGGTAGTTTTCCCTTAGAGTGCATGATTTGCATCCCTTTCACACTTATATGTCCCAACCTGCAGTACGATGTGTTTGGACTCACTGTTGCTGCTGCTAATGCTATCGTACTATTGGTGGACCTAGACGTCACATACAATGTTCCTTCTTTTTTTCCTTGTGCTATCACCAATGCATTTTTGCTTACCTTCCATGCATACTTGGTGAAGGAGGTCTTCAGACCATATTCTGACAACTGGTCGACTAAAATCAAACTGTGCCTCAAACTTGGTACATGTATGATCTTCTCTAACTTCAATTCCATCCCATCGGACATAAGAAGTTTTACATCTCCAACTCCAACAATCTTGCATGGTTCATCATCACCAAGGTAGACTCTGCCACAGTCTCCCTTCTTGTAATTACTCAACACATCAAACTTCCATGTGGCTTGGAATGAAGCACCAGAGTCAACAATCCACGTGTCTAGTCTACTACTAAAAGCACAAATCAGAGCATCTGCATCATTACTGGCCTCCACAATATTTACTCCAACATTTTTATTTGACTCTCATATTTTTCTTGATTTCATTTAGGAAAACTACAATTTCTTGCTAAGCGTCCGGGGTTGTCACAATTGTAGCACTTGAAGGTTCCTCTGTTGTTTGGATTTCTTGATTTACTCCTTCTTGACTTGGATTTGTACCCATGATTCTGTCGACCATTTCTCTCTAGAGCCCTTCCACGTCCTTCTACATTGAAGGCACTCCCAGTAGCCTCAATATGTCTTGATGATTTTCTTCTAGATTCTTCCTCGAGTATCGCACTAACCACATCTTCATACCTTATTTTTCTGAAACAGTAGAGTTACTAACCACAATAACTAGATGTCAACCCCTTGACCAAAATTTTCCTTTTAATTATTAATTTGAAAATTTCCTTTAATGTCTCATTATTGTTATGTCTTATATATATTTTTAAAAATACAATAGGGGACCAAACGGATAATATAGGAATTAGCAGGGACCTATGTGCAAATGACTTTAATTCAAATTTTAGCTATTTCAACCGAAACCTCAACCCTGTATTTGAATTCGATTTGAATTCAAGATCATCATCACCAAAACAATTTCAAATATGATTGCCATCTATTCTCCAAATTGATCAGCTCTATATATAGGTAGAATTGTTTAGCCAACCTCCTTCCCTCAAAGTCGAACCCTAATTTATGCCGCCCTTGTCCTTCCTGGAATTGAGGACAACCTCTAGCATCTGGGAGCATTCGAACTCCTTAAACAAGTAATCCTTCATCCCTCAAATCAAATGTCCGATTTTAGTTTTAGTTTTGTCAATGGATTTTGTTTCTGCTAAATAGTAGCCTAGGCATTTGCATTTATTCCTGAAAAGAAGGCAAGGTTAGGGAGGGGATAAACCATAAGATCAAATCCATCATGTGGGTCGAGTGATTAAGGAAACAGGTTTCAGATGGGAAGCCTGTACCTAGAATATCTAGGTGTGCATTGTACCCATTAATACAGTTGTGAGTTCCTTAAAATCCAATGAATGTTAACAATAGACCATAGATATCTGTACCTGCCATTGTGTATATAGGTGTGACAGAGGATTTTACTTGTGTACGTAGGCAGTCTTTGCAGGAAATCAGGGTGCAGGGGTAAACTGCAACAACATTTGGACTAGACTACATTATAGCAGCAGGTACATTACATAGTGTGTTGCATATTCTAGTAGGTGTGTGTGAGTACCTGTCATATGTGTATGTATTTATATCTGTGCTAGGATGCAAGAAGGGTAGTAGGTTACGATTCATGAAGGTCATGGGTGTCTCCTTAGGATAAATCCTATGTATAGATTAGTGTCCTACAGTACTTTGCACGTATGTGTATATATGCAAGTCTGAGTAGCACATGAATATGTGCATGAGTATGGGTTAAATGATAGCAGGTAGCTAGGTGTATTGGTGTGTGTCTGCACCCTAGGCTAGAGATATTCAACAGAAAAGGATGTAGCAGCAGGGAAGACCCGTTAGGATAGTGTATCAAGGTATTAGACCACCTGTCCATAGCTTGGTTCAGTCCCTGTAGCTGAAGGCCCATTGCAGATGTCATTGTAGGCTTGTAGTAGATTGGTTTTCATATTGAAGTGACTTTAGTTAATCCTATATACATCTGTGGCCCATGTAGCATATAAGTTAAGAGGAGAGTTTATACATGACTGATTGCACAGGACACAGGTCAAGACATCAGTTAAAGGGGTCTCCACTAAACAATGTTCAGTTATGCCCAATAACTGAGATGGTTAGCAAGGTTGCCAACATTGAGAGAAGGGGATCCTGAGAGCACTCTTGCCTTGGTGTACTCAAGGTACACCTTACCTATATTATCAGTAAGGTATACACTAGAGGGGAGATATCCAAGGCAGAGGTAGCTGGTAGGACTGAAGCGTAGTTCAATAGGAAGTAGCAGGGATGATAGGTAAAGTTAGAAAGAGAAACCAAGTCGAGTGAACATTTGACCAATAGGTGATTGTGATGGATCCAATCTCTCATATATCTGAACATTGGTGGGGAACTTTGGGTTATCTAGATGAGTGTCAATGCTAAGTATGAATGTGAAGGTATAGACACATAGGATATGACAGGTTAGGCTGGTAACAGAGTGAATATCTTAGCATAACAAATTGATGGTCTATGAATAGATGCAACTGTTGATGGCTTTCAAACTATAGAACAAATAGTGTCTACTTGGTCCCCAATACCAGTCATCATGTGCCATGGACCCTTTAATACCAGTAGGACTCAAGAATAGGATGGCTAATGCCTACAACCAAGAATAAATTGGCTGGCATAGGCCTCACTCTCCATGTCTATGTTCTGCACATAGGCATGCAATGGTTTATCCTACAGTACTAGAATTTCAGTACAGAGTGGGGGTATGGTTACATTACAGTTATGTTTGCACAGCCTCAGAATTGGGCTGCTCGTGTACTGAGTTATCCTTTGGTGCTCAGATCCTTGCCAACTACATACAAGTAGGAGCATATAGCCAGGAATACAGATGGGGTTATGTCACGACCGACACCCACTATGAAGGTACGAGTACGTACCAGTGCCCAGCCTACGCCGCAGTGTCGGCGGTAAAACGCTGTTCTAAGTCTCTAACTAACCATCAACTCATGCAGTATATAGTGTACTCATCATGACCAACTCCGAACGGAGGACAACTATAAGATATGGTGTAACTCAATCACAGTCTAAGCACGATAAGATAACACCGAAATATAACTAAGAAATAGAAGACAACAAAACTACTGATATAATAACAACAAACTCAAACAATCTCAAATACATCTCAAGTCTTAATTCTATATATACAACTCCAGTTCTAAACATGAAAACTAAAACAAGACAAACTAGCTAAACTCCCGATCACTCCTGAGTGTTGGGGCCATAGGTAGCTAAGCCATCCCCTGGTCTGTAACATGTAGGGCAAGTGTCCTCAGGACAATCATCTGTAAAATTTACAACAGGTCCAGTCAGGACAGGAAACGAGCATATCTCATCTAGAAAACCCAAGTAAATGATAGAGAAGTATAAAGCAGTTATAGACAGTTGTATTGATGAAAATGGCAGTTTATATTTAGGTGATGGTAAGAAAAACAGATAAAGTGCAAGGAAAGTAAATAACTAAACAAGAGAAGAATCATAGCAATGAAGACTGTAAAAATAGAACTAGCTGAACCAGGGTAATATGGTATAAAGTCCAGACAGCAATGTAGACCAGTGTAACTCCAATGTGAGTCCAGTACAAGATGAATCTAATACAAGATGAATCCAGTAAGGGACGGTTCCAGTCATAGTGATCAATGATTCCAGGGTGAGTCCAGCCTATACTCTAGCAGTGTGTTTTAAAATATCGAGATCGACATGTAAACGGCTATGGGTAATCCGGCACATCACACACCTGGCCGGGTGTGAGATGGCTATCATTCCAGTTTGATTCCAGCAAAGGGTGATTCTAGAAATGGGGTATGTCTATATGTCTTACTCTAGTATTTCTCCTTCCAGCAAGTGAATCCAGAATTTTGACACGATGATTCAAGATGAGTCCAGCCAGTAATATGAAGATACCAGTAAATGATTCTAGTAAATGATTCCAGTAGGTGATTCCAGTAATAGATGCCAGGAATGATGATACCAGTAATAGAGGCCAGAAAATAAAAGTGTGTCGTATACATGAATCCAGAATATCCATACGTGTTGTAACAGAGAATCGTATACAACTAACTAGAACTGAAGTACAGAAATTGACAAGTAAATGAGAGAACTATCAGAGAATGTACTCGTCTGATACTCTAAAAAGAGTAGTGTAATGTCGGATATCTGCAACAGAGTCAGCAGTACAGGTTATAATGTGTTTAAAATAAGATAAATGGAGTTTATGATGCAATCTACATGATTTTTAGGCCAATCTAGGTCAAAGTCAACTCTAAGTCAACCCTGGTCAACTGTCTAGGTCAAACTAGGCCCAAGTCAACTTGGTCAACTCTGGGTCAACTTGTCAAGTCAATGGTCAACTCCTATAGGCTAACTCAACTAAACCATAGGTCTACATAACTTAGGATACCATGTATACCATATCATAAATATACATCTACCACATATATTCATACAATACTGGACTAAAACCTTAGACATATATATCAATAACCAATCTATTTCCTACCTAGCACTAACACAACCATGAACTAAACTAACCTTCCTAACTCCCCAACACCACACCCATTAGCCAACATGCCAAATGGCCTAACCCAAGCAAGCATGCCAACCAAAAGGGGCGAAGCCTACCTAGCATCCAATATCCCTCATCATATCCTACACTCATAGTGATACATTCACTAATACACTTACTCATACTCACAAGTCCCCTTCCTAGCACTAGATACCCTCATAACAGATATACATACCTACATATCTATAATATATATATATATATATATATATATATATATATATATATATATATATATATATATATATATATATATATATATATATATATATATATATATAACATCACAGGTATTGGGAAAGGAATGGCTGAAACAATGTCATGATTCTTGACAGTGTATAATGTCAATAGGAATGTGGCATGGTGTTTAGAGGTAGATTTCAGTTAATGGCAATGACAGTTCACAACCCAAAACAAACCAAATTCGAAAACCCCTACAACACAAATGCAAAACCACTAACCCATAGTCTAAACCCAAGCCTCTTCTAAACTCTGATACTCCTGTACACTCCATAAGTGGCCAATGTGTTGAGCCTTAGGCCAACTGCCAGCCACTGCTACTGCTCTAATGCTCTACAACTGCACTAGTTGCTGCAATGCAATGCTATGCAGCCACTGCTCCTACTGCTCACTGCTCCTACTGCTACTGTCTAAGCCACTGCTTGCTGCTGCATCTGCTGCTAAGGTTCTGCAGTGCAAGCCAAGGCAAGGCAAGCCAAGGCAAGGCAAGCCAAGGCATAGCCTTGCCTGCTGCTGCAAAGCAATCCAAACCAGGCCAGGACAAAACTGATACCACTAACCCCAAATCACTCTACCTATGGCAGTACAACCAATGTATTCAAAAAGACATATACCCAAGTATGTGAAACTGAACACTAAGTGAGTGAAAGAGTGTCAAGGGTGAAGTGTCAAGTCATGGTGTCATAGAGTGAGTGTGCCAAAGTTGTGTCTCAACAGTGTACATATAATCCCAGATTTGTGTGTGTTGAGTGCACAGGTGTGTGTGACAGGGACTGTGCGTGTGTGTGCAGAGTAACAGTGATGTGTGTGTGGTGGCAATGTGTGTGTGAGATGTAATCAAAGTGTGATGTGTTAAAGGGTGGACATGTGTCAGGAATAATGTGTGTGAGTGTGTGTATGTGAAATCAATGATGTGCATAAGGTGTCACCTTGCCATAGCTAAATGGAGTGTCAATGTGAATTGGAAACATGGAATAGGTTTGGCTAATCAGTGAATTGATTAGGGAAATATGTGTGGCAGGAATTTGTGTGTGTGGATTACATATGTATACTCAGATTTCAGTCTCAGGTTAGGCAATCTCAGGTTATCTAACAGTTAAGCCACTTAAAATCCTTTTCAAAACCATGAACTTAACACAATTCAATACCAAGATTCAGTTTTCTAATACAGGCGTAAATATGGCAGTTTATGTATCAAAATACAGCTAAGAACATGGAATTTAAAATCAGATATCAATCACAGTTAATAGAACAATTTTTCAGACTAAACAAATCAATGTTTCAGTTAACTCTTCATCTAGCAGTCCAAAATCCTATTTGAAGTCCAAAAATCCACACTAGTCGATAACAAATCAGTGTAATAGCCTAATACACATGTGGGTGAATTAATATAGTGATTAGCATCAATAAAAACAGTTCAAAAATAACTTAAAATTTTAGAAAATTGAAAACAGTGCACTCGTATCAGTACAGTGGGGGAAATGATAATTCGAAACTAAAATCATGCAAAAAATACAAACTAGTGGTTGGTAAACATCAGACACATGTGCACGTGCCCCCACAAGCCTACACGTGTCCACGAAGTGGACACATTCGTGTCAAAACTAACGAAATAACTGTGTCAGGAAAACAGTGCAACATGGCCTCGTGCAGCCGTGTCGAGCCCTCGTGCTCTCGACACAAGGCGACACGTGCCTCGTGCTCGTGCACGTGGGTTCGTCCATAGTAGGGCTAGGTGTGTAAGTGTTTGCATTGTGTCCAATGTGCGTCGTGTCGTGTCAATCAATGCGTATCAGTGGGGGTTTACCAGCGCGTACAGTGTGCGCGCGCGGCCAGTACGACCAGTGCGAGGAGGAGAACTCCTCGCACACTGCACCATTCGAGCCCATCTTTTGGGAGGATGGTGGCAGAGGTTGCTCCGACCTCCGTGCCAAAAATTGTGTCTTAAAAAGTTGTGTCCTACAGAAGTGTCGGGCAGCAGGGCACAGCACGGGGGTCTCGTGCTGCATGTCCGTGTCCCTTTTGGACACGAAAAAGATACGAAAATCCAATCAGTCTTCACAAAAATTAATATACACATATAGAGCAACAAATTCATATAATTAGTTTTACAAAAATCAAAAATAAAATCCTTAGAGGCATTTCAACAAACACCTACACTACACTACGACACGTGTCCGATACGGACACCAAACGGACACAAAATTCACCCAAATTTCAGGGGCACCTAGGGGACTCCTAGATCTAGCCCTACATGCAAAGAAAACCGAAATTTAAATCAATTTAGAGGATTTTACCTATATGTGCAAAAAGCTTGGAAAAGCTTCAAATGAGGGATTCTTCCTCTTGATACCAAAAGCTCCAAATTGACCAAAAGCTGGGATTAAACCCCAAAATCAGAAAATAGAAGAGTATTAGGTTCTAATGCAAGAAACTAGGATTAAAAAGGAATTACAATGGATTTATGGGTATTTTTGGAAGAGGGACAAATACCTTTCTTTTCCAATGTTGAAATGAATAAAGAAAGAGGCAAGCCCTAGAGAATAAGTGTTTATATAGGGTGGGGATCCCTATGGCTGGTCATTTAGGGTTTGGTTAGGGTTAGGGCTTCTAGTTATGGGCCATGGGCCAAGTCATGATCAAATAAATCATCAAGCCATAAGTCATTTCATGAAACCACAAGCCATGACTTAAATTCACTAAACCAAATTCCCTCATTCTAAAATTAGTTTCTAATGTCTAAAAGTAGGTTAACCTAAGTTAGACTAGGGTCACCATGGCTAGGGTTAGCTTCTAGGCTAGTTCACTAGGTCTCAACAAGTCAAGTCAACCTAGAATTCACCAAATAATTCAAATAAGTCAAAATGACCAAATTATCCCTAGACTAAAAATAATAATTAAATCATTCTAATGGCATGGTTAGGCTCTAGGTCATGCAGTCTCTAGGGTTTCACTTGCAGCACATCAAAATCACAAGTTATGACTTAAAACAGTTTTTAAATAGTTTAAAAATAATTAAAAATCACCAAAAATCATAGTGTGAAATAAATATCAATGAATAATAATTATAATTACAAAATTTCAAAAATACCCTCATCTGGAAAATTGGGTGTTACAATCCTACCCACCTTATAAAAATTTTGTCCTCGAAATTAAAATGATCGCACCTTTCCTAGGTCAAACCCCCAATCAATCAAAGTCGAAGCAACACAATCCTACTGGTCGTGATCCTACAGTCTCGAACAGGGTAGCTACACTATCTAGCGATCACAAACAATATCCTGGCAGGTACTAAGGGAATCACAGAGAAAAGTGGGAAGGAAGAATAAGAAGGTCAAACCTGCTAATCCATCACATGCAACGTCAGCCTCCTCGGATGCCATCCCAAAAGCTCCACCCCTCTGGTGCTGAGCTACAGGTGGCCTAGCCCCCTCAAAAGGAGGTACATTGGGACAATCTATCTGTTGGTGGACAGCTGACCCACAGAAGTAGCAAACCTTCAACCTCTTCCTGTACTGCTCCCAAATGTGTCCCAGCTTCTTGCA
Organism: Iris pallida; assembly: GCA_029216955.1. NCBI lineage: Eukaryota > Viridiplantae > Streptophyta > Magnoliopsida > Asparagales > Iridaceae > Iris > Iris pallida. The sequence goes on from JANAVB010013400.1 coordinate 10,929,618, forward strand.
GTAGGAATAACTGATCGCCTTTGGGTCCTGACCCCGATACTGATGCTGCACCGCTGAACTCCCACTGGTGCCTGCGTCTGCTGAATCTGCACATGAGGCCTCTTGGCCTAGCCTCCGCTGCTGCTGATACCGTGAGCGTCCCGTCCCCTCTTGAGCCTCAGCTCAAGATCATCCTCAGCCAGTAAAGCGTCCGTCAAAATCTCCTCGAAAGTGGCATCCCTGTTGCCCTTGGTCAAGGACTTGACTTCCTTGACCAGACCCTTCTGGAACCTCTGGGCCTTCGCCGCCTCGCTCATGCCCTCTATGAATCTGCTGAGGCGGCCGAACTCCCCAGCGTACTCCTCCACTGACAGGCTCCTCTGAACTAAGCTCTCGAACTGCGACTCCAAGGCTCTGAGCGCTGAATCTGGAAAGAACTTCTTCTTGAAGAAGCCCTTGAACTCCTTCCAAGTCTGTCCAGCTACCCCCACCCTGGGGTCTGACTGATACCAGGTGCGAGCAAGATCTCGCATCCCGCTAGCTGCTGCCTCTATCTGGAGATCAGCTGGTATCCGAGCCAGGCGAAAGATCTCCTCTATATGCTCGATCCACTCGTCAGCATATAAAATCCCTTCTGTCCCCAGGAAGTCTCTGGGGCTCATCTTCTGGAACTGCTCTATCTCCGGTGTCCTCGGCTGCTGGATCACTGGTCGAGCTGCGACCGTCGTAAGGGCCAACTCCATGCTCCTGTCCTGTCAGGCCTGCTGCCGGTCCATAAACTGCTGGAAGTAAGCGAACATCTGTGCCGCATCCACGTGTCCTGTAGGCGGCGGCTGCTGGAACTGCATCTCTGGGATGACTGGGTCCTTCCCCTGAGCTGATGGAGGCATACCCCCTGCTGCTGCTGCTGAAGTCCCAATATGAGTAGAGGTGGCAGGAGCTGCAGCCTCCTGACCTTGCTGATCTGGCTAAGAGGTGGCAGTCCCCTCTACAGCAACTGCTGCACCAGAGCGATGTGATCGTGTCTCCACCATTCTGAAGACAGATCGAACAAGAAAGTTAATACTGAGCAGGAATCGATATATCAAAGGAGGACAGTTTATTTCAAAGAAGGCAAATCAGTACGATATGTAGATGGCATGATTTAAAGCAGAATTTTCCTAACTGTGATTGAGTGCCCCTCCGGTAAAGCCTATCTCTCAATCCTATAACAGGCTCGCAGTAGTACAACTAAGTCGCCGTACTACCACGATATCGCACTAATGCGACTCTCGACCTGCATGGGCCACCACTAAAAATGTGTCACGACCCGCACCCAATGTGAGGGTACGAGTACGTAACAGCGCCCAGCCTACGCCGCAGTGTCGGCAGTAGAACGCTGTTCTAAGTCTCTAACTAACCATCAACTCCTGCAGTATATAGTGTACTCATCATGATCAACTCCGAACGGAGGATAAGTATAAGATATGGTGTAACTCAATCACAGTCTAAGCACGATAAGATAACACCAAAATATAACTAAGAAATAGAAGACAACAAAACTACTGATATAATAACAACAAACTCATACAATCTCAAATACATCTCAAATCTTAATTCTATATATACAACTCCAGTTCAAAACATGAAAACTAAAACAAGACAAACTAGCTAAACTCCCGATATCTTCTGAGTGTCGGGGCCATAGGTAGCTAAGCCTTCCCCTGGTCTGTAACATGTAGGGCAAGTATCCTCAGGGCAATCATCTGTAAAATTTACGACAGGTCCAGTCAGGATAGGAACGAGCACATCTCATCTAGAAAACCTAAGTAAATGACAGAGAACTATAAAACAGTTATAGACAGTTGTATTGATGAAAATGGCAGTTTATATTCAGGTGATGGTAAGAAAAACAGATAAAGTGCAAGGAAAGTAAATAACTAAACAAGAGAAGAATCATAGCAATGAAGACTATAAAAATAGAACTAGCTGAACCAGGTTAATATGGTATAAAGTCCAGACAGCAATGTAGACCAGTGTAACTCCAATGTGAGTCCAGTACAAGATGAATCTAATACAAGATGAATCCAGTAAGGGACGGTTTCAGTCATAGTGATCAATGATTCCAGGGTGAGTCCAGCCTATACTCTAGCAGTGTGTTTTAAAATACCGAGATCGACATGTAAACGGCTATGGATAATCCGGCACATCACACACCTGGCCGGGTGTGAGATGGCTATCATTCCAGTTTGATTCCAGCAAAAGGTGATTCCAGAAATGGGGTATGTCTACATATCTTACTCTAGTATTTCCCCTCCCAGCAAGTGAATCCAGAATTCTGACACGATGATTCAAGATGAGTCCAGCCAGTAATATAAAGATACCAAAAAATGATTCCAGTAAATGATTCCAATAGGTGATTCCAGTAATAGAAGCCAGGAATGATGATACCAGTAATAGAGACCAGAAAATAAAAGTGTGTCGTATACATGAATCCAGAATATCCATACGTATTGTAACAAAGAATCACATACAACTAACTAGAACTGAAGTACAGTAATTGACAAGTAAATGAGAGAACTATCAGAGAATGTACTCGTCTGATACTCTAAAAAGAGTAGTATAATGTCGGATGTCTGCAACAGAGTCACAATGTCCTAAATAGAGCAGTACAGGTTATAATGTGTTTAAAATAAGATAAATGGAGTTTATGATACAATCTACATGATTTCTAGGCCAATCTAGGTCAAAGTCAACTCTAAGTCAACCCTGGTCAACTGTCTAGGTCAAACTAGGCCCAAGTCAACTTGGTCAACTCTGGGTCAACTGGTCAAGTCAATGGTGAACTCCTATAGGCTAACTCAACTAAACCATAGGTCTACATAACTTAGGATACCATGTATACCATATCATAAATATACATCTACCACATATATTCATACAATACTGGACTAAAACCTTAGACATATATATCAATAACCAATCTATTTCCTACCTAGCACTAACACAACCATGAACTAAACTAACCTTCCTAACTCCCCAACACCACACCCATTAGCCAACATGCCAAATGGCCTAACCCAAGCAAGCATGCCAACCAAAAGGGGCAAAGCCTACCTAGCATCCAATATCCCTCATCATATCCTACACTCATAGTGATACATTCACTAATACACTCACTCATACTCACAAGTCCCCTTTCTAGCACTAGATACCCTCATAACAGATATACATACCTACATATCTATAATATATATATATATATACCACCTGAATATATATATATATAACATCACAGGTATTGGGAAAGGAATGGCTGAAACAATGTCATGATTCTTGACAGTGTATAATGTCAATAGGAATATGGCATGGTGTTTAGAGGTAGATTTCAGTTAATGGCAATGACAGTTCACAACCCAAAACAAACCAAATTCGAAAACCCCTACAACACAAATGCAAAACCACTAACCCATAGTCTAAACCCAAGCCTCTTCTAAACTCTGATACTCCTGTACACTCCATAAGTGGCCAATGTGTTGAGCCTTAGGCCAACTGCCAGCCACTGCTACTGCTCTAATGCTCTGCAACTGTACTAGCTGCTGCAATGTAATGCTATGCAACCATTGCTCCTACTTCTCACTGCTCCTTCTACTGCTACTGCCTAAGCCACTGCTTGCTGCTGCATCTGCTGCTAAGGTTCTGCAGTGTAAGCCAAGGCAAGGCAAGCCAAGGCAAGACAAGCCAAGGCATAGCCTTGCCTGCTGCTGCAAAGCAATCCAAACCAGGCCAGGCCAAAACTGATACCACTAACCCAAAATCACTCTACCTATGGCAGTACAACCAATGTATTCAAAAAGACATATACCCAAGTATGTGAAACTGAACACTAAGTGAGTGAAAGAGTGTCAAGGGTGAAGTGTCAAGTCATGGTGTCATAGAGTGAGTGTGCCAAAGTTGTGTCTCAACAGTGTACATATAATCCCAGATTTGTGTGTGTTAAGTGCACAGGTGTGTGTGACAGGGACTGTGCGTGTGTGTGCAGAGTAACAGTGATGTGTGTGTGGTGGCAATGTGTGTGTGAGATGTAATCAAAGTGTGATGTGTCAAAGGGTGGACATGTGTCAGGAATAATGTGTGTGAGTGTGTGTATGTGAAATCAATGATGTGCATAAGGTGTCACCTTGCCATAGCTAAATGGAGTGTCAATGTGAATTGGAAACATGGAATAGGTTTGGCTAATCAGTGAATTGATTAGGAAAATATGTGTGGCAGAAATTTGTGTGTGTGGATTACATATGTATACTCAGATTTCAGTCTCAGGTTAGGCAATCTCAGGTTAGCTAACAGTTAAGCCATTTAAAATCCTTTTCAAAACCATGAACTTAACACAATTCAATACCAAGATTTCAGTATTCTAATACAAGTGTAAACATGGCAGTTTATGCATCAAACTACAGCTAAGAACATGGAATTTAAAATCAGATATCAATCTCAGTTAATAGAATAATTTTTTAGACTAAACAAATCAATGTTTCAGTAAACTCTTCATCTAGCAGTCCAAAATCCCATTCGAAGTCCAAAACTCCATACTAGTCGATAACAAATCAGTGTAATAGCCTAATACACATGTGGGTGAATTAATATAGTGATTAGCATCAATAAAAACAGTTCAAAAATAACTTAAAATTTCAGAAAATTGAAAACAGTGCACTCGTATCAGTGCAGTGGGGAAAATGATAATTCGAAACTGAAATCATGCAAAAAAATACAAACTAGTGGTTGGTAAACATCAGACACATGTGCACGTGTCCCCACAAGCCTACACGTGTCCATGAAGTGGACACATTCGTGTCAAAACTAACGAAATAACTGTGTCAGGAAAACAGTGCAACATGGCCTCGTACAGCCATGTCGAGCCCTCGTGCTCTCGACACAAGGCGACACGTGCCTCGTGCTCGTGCACGTGGGTTCGCCCATAGTAGGGCTAGGTGTGTAAGTGTCTGCATTGTGTCCAATGTGCATCGTGTCGTGTCAATCAGTGCGTATCAGTGGGGGTTTACCCGTGCGTACAGTGTACGCGCGCGGCCAGTACGACCAGTACGAGGAGGAGAACTCCTCGCACACTACACCACTCGAGCCCATCTTTTGGGAGGATGGTGGCAGAGGTTGCCCCAACCTCCGTGCCAAAAATAGTGTCTTAAAAAGTCGTGTCGTGTCCTACAGAAGTGTCAGGCAGCAGGGCACAGCACGGGGGTCTCGTGCTGCGTGTCCGTGTCCCTTTTGGACACAAAAAAGACACGAAAATCCAATCAGTCTGCACAAAAATTAATATACACATATAGAGCAACAAATTCATATAATTAGTTTTACAAAAATCGAAAATAAAATCCTTAGAGGCATTTCAACAAACACCTACACTACACTACGACACGTGTCCGATACGGACACCAAACGGACACGAAATTCACCCAAATTTCAGGGACACCTATGGGACTCCTAGATCTAGCCCTACATGCAAAGAAAACCAAAATTTAAATCAATTTAGAGGATTTTATCTATATGTGCAAAAAGTTTAGAAAAGCTTCAAATGGGGGATTCTTCCTCTTGATACCAAAAGCTCTAAATTGATCCAAAGCTGGGATTAAACCCCAAAATCAGAAAATAGGAGAGTATTAGGTTCTAATGCAAGAAACTAGGATTAAAAAGGAATTAAAATGGATTTATGACGATTTTTTGGAAGAGGGACAAATACCTTTCTTTTCCAATGTTGAAATGAATAAAGAAAGAGACAAGCCATAGAGAATAAGTGTTTATATAGGGTGGGGATCCCTATGGCTGGTCATTTAGGGTTTGGTTAGGGTTAGGGCTTCTAGTTATGGGCCATGGGCCAAGTCATGATCAAATAAATCATCAAGCCATAAGTCATTTCATGAAACCACAAGCCATGACTTAAATTCACTAAACCAAATCCCCTCATTCTAAAATTAGTTTCTAATGACTAAAAGTAGGTTAACCTAAGTTAGACTAGGGTCACCATGGCTAGGGTTAGCTTCTAGGCTAGTTCACTAGGTCTCAACAAGTCAAGTCAACCTAGAATTCACCAAATAATTCAAATAAGTCAAAATGACCAAATTATCCCTAGACTAAAAATAATAATTAAATCATTCTAATGACATGGTTAGGCTCTAGGTCATACAGTCTCTAGGGTTTCACTTGCAGCACATCAAAATCACAAGTCATGACTTAAAACAGTTTTTAAATAGTTTAAAAATAATTAAAAATCACCAAAAATCATAGTGTAAAATAAATATCAATGAATAATAATTATAATTACAAAATTTTAAAAATACTCTCATCTGGAAAACTAGGTGTTACAGGTTAAATACTGGAAGCATGGCTCATGTACTCACTTGTACAGATTGGCATAGCCTTGATAGGTACACATGTACTCACTTGTACAGATATAGGTTACATAACCTTGATAGGTCGGAGCATATCAAGTATTGAGTTTTACTTAAATCAGATTGGCATTTCATACAGGAATTAGTTGTCATAATGTATCAGTTGGCATCAATAGGATGGTTTAGGATACCCTTAAGCAGATTGCTCACGAATGTAGCAGCTACACATTCATATGCTGGTACATAGGAAGATCAGTCAGGAAATTTGAGGAGGAAACAAGTCAAGTATTCAGAAAGAATAGAGAATATCAGTAGGTAAGTTGTGATAGTATGTGTGTGCCTATGGGTTATAGATGTATTGATATGTACAGCATGTTGGACTACTGCACTAGACAGTATGGGTGCATGCGTGCATTAGTGGCAATAGTAGACAAACCAATGTTGGCAGATTCAACCTTTGCTAACAATGGTATTAGGAAGGGGATAACAGATATCTGCAGTAGAGAAAATATCATGTGTGGAATAAAGAAGAGTGTTAGGTTGGTAGGTGTGACAGGACAGAAGCAAATATAGGCTTGGAAGGGGGTATCAGTCAGGAATAGGATATCTTAATACCTGCAACCTAGTAAAAGCCATGTCTTTGTACATGACAGGTGTAGTTACTCTTCTCCTTGCATATGCTTAGTAAGTTCATGAAGGCTAGAGGGTAAAAACCAGAATATAAGTGGATGATAGGACATTAGCTATGAGTCTATACCTGGATGCAATGTATGAGTAATAAGTAAGGTGACCTAGTTTAGTACCTGCAGCCAAGTAATAGAGAAAACTAGATTTAGAGCATAATAGACAAATAGAATAGGAAATAAACCTAGAAGCCTAAATAACCAATAGATAGACTTATTTGTGTAAACTCAAAATTGTGTATTGATTCTATCAATTCATAAACAGGTTACTTGGATCTTGATACGGATTCTGATCCGTGCCAGCAGCTTAGGACCACAGGCAAGTATACCTTGCCTCCCTCTACAGTTTTATTTACATACATTATATTTTATTATCCAGTTTTGATTGTTTATGGACATGTGCTCTTCGTATTATATTCTGTTGAGTTGTTTTCATTGATATGTAGCCGTGTTCATGTTTGGCCTTATAGTCATAATTGGAGTTGTTCTCACCAGTACCTTGCTTGAGTCGTGTCATAGAACGAGTACGTGTAGTGAACTGCTAAATCCTTGATTATCATTTTACACAACCAGAGAGTCCACATACGGGATGAGGGCTGATCAGTGCACCAGAGAGTCCACACTCGGGATGAAGGTGTTTGTCATGTTCATTGGCACCAGAGAGTCCACACTCGGGACGAGGGTGTTTGCCGTGAGCTAACCAGAGAGTCCACACTCGGGACGAGGGTTAGTGCTTAGTTCAAACCCGTGAGTCCACACTCGGGATGAGGGTTTTTTTTCCATTAATCTCGTGTTTATCCGGCAATTCATTTATGCGTAGTTGTTCTAGTGTTCGTGTTCATAGTCACTTGTCTTGTCCTGTCGTTATTATTTATTTTCTTACGTATGATAAAACTGCTAGATAGGCATGTTTATATGTATCTTTCTATGTCCTTTGAGGACCTGATGATCTCTTCAGGTTAGCCGAGTTTGAGTCAGGAGCAGATGAGTGGGTTTGAGTCAGCATCAGACTACGGCATCTTGCAGTTGAGGTTGTCTTGATTAGCAGTTTGTACTCAGTTAGTTATATCATGTATTTCTCTGTTTTTGTCTATTGGTATTGGATTTGTGTCCACCGGATGTGACTTGATTCTTGAAAACATTCAGTTTATATTTATTATTGCTTAAGTTCATGGATATTCATTGATCTTGGTTGTGTCTTGTTTATTCTGTGGATGAGATATAGATTTTCATGTGATACTAGATTCAGTGACTTGTGAGTTATAGACAGTATTATACCGTCGACACTGCGGCGTAGGCTGGGCTTAGACACGCTTTGTATCCAAAAAGCGGGTATGGGTCATGACAAATTTTTTTGGTGGCCCATGCAGGTCTACGTTAATCACTTCTGTTACATCACTGTATCGACGTGAGCCTGCGAATAGGATTAGACACTTAGGATCTCATCCACATGTTTTGACTCATTATTGGTCTCTAATCCTTGATTTTATTGAATCCTTGACCTGCATCCTGCTTGAAAATTCTTCAACGGCTAAAGTGTTTTCTTTGTTACAGTTAAGATGGACTCTCACGACAGGAACGCTTCCCTGAACACTCCACCGACTGTAGGACGCTTTTTTACGTAGATGAATCTACCAACATAAGGAGGCCAGCTCACTCATATGGGCAATCTGCCGCAGCCGCAGTTTTCGAGATTCTGCAGAGACGACATTCCACCACCTCCGTAGTTTCTTCCGCAAACTCCACCACCAGCACACGTTCTGCTACCAACACCTGTCCCACCACCAGAAAAAGTCCCGTATCCAGCACGTGTTCCACATCCAGTTCCAGCCAGGCACCCAGCACCAGCAATGTACCCGGCTCCTATGATGCACCCAGCACCTCCGATGAATCCAGCACCTGTTCTGCCTCCGCCATCAATACTGGACAATGTTACACTCTTAGGGATCTTCCAGCAACAAGCTAACATGTTCTGCGATACTTTGAGGGAGGCTCTTCAGATTAGAGATGCTCTGCGACAGCGCCCCGAAACTTCCAAGAACTTCATGGACCTCAAACCCAGGGAATTCCAGGGGACAGATGGGATCCTCTATGCTGATGAGTGGTTAGAGAATATGGAGCGATACCTGAAGATGGCCCGAGTCCCAGAAGATCGAAAGATCGAGTCAGCTAGTGGACAACTTTTCGACATCGTACGGACGTAGTACCAAGGCGAGCCCTAATTTTCTGCTCCAGACGTGACTTGGAAGGAATTCAAGCGACTGTTCAAGAAGACATTCTATCCATACGTAGCACGAGAGGCATTGGTGAGTCAGTTCGAGCACCTAGAACAAGGCAACCACACCGTCGACGAGTACACATCAGAGTTCTTTCGCCTCAGCCGCTTAGCAGAGAGCTTGGTCAGCACCCCTGAAGACAAGGCACGACGATTCAGGAAGGGACTATCTCATCAGATTTATCTAGCCATCGCCACCAGTCGAGCCTCCACTTATGAGAAGATTCTGGAGGTCGCCCAAGCGGTAGAAGAAGAGCTGAGCCACAAGCCGAAGAGGAATCGAGATGCATTCGGAGGAGGCGACAACCAACCAACACTCGTAAAATGCCCCAATATTCCAGGGAAGACCTCAACACAGTAGCATCAATAGCAACCACGAGCAGCCCCACAACAAGTTTAGGATGCCTGCCAGTATTGCAAGAAGAGAGGCCACATCCAAGAAGACTGTCGGAGATGGTTAATATTGTGCTATACTTGTGGATCCAATCAACACCTATCTCAAGACTGCCCGAAGAGAAACGCGACTGCCCACCATTATCAGCCGCACAGGGAGGACAATCTTATGCCATGATCACGGAGGATGCGACAACACCACAAGAAGCAGTTGGCAAAAATTTTCAATAAAGATTGGCAGTGGTATTATAGATAGGCCTATTTTAGACTTTGATTTAAGAAGAATTGAATTTCTTTTATAGCGGTTTGTTCTAAACTATTCATTCTAGTAGATCACGGCTCATTAAATTTTGAGAACGAAATTTGTTTAAGGGGGGTAGAGTTGTCAACCCCTTGACCAAAATTTTCCTTTTAATTATTAATTTGAAAATTCCTTTAATGTCTCATTATTGTCATGTCTTATATATTTTTATTTAGAATACAATAGGGGACCAAACGAATAATATAGGAATTAGCAGGGACCTATGTGCAAATGCCTTTAATTCAAATTTCAGCTACTTCAACCGAACCCACAACCCTGTATTTGAATTCAAGATCATCCTCACCAAAACAATTTCAAATATGATTGCCTCTTATCAATTCTACACATTGATCAGCTCTATATATGGGTAGAATTGTTCAGCCAACCTCCTTCCCTCAAAGTCGAACCCTAATTTATGTCACCCCTGCCCTTCCTGGAATTGAGGACAACCTCTAGCATCTGGGAGCATTCGAACTCCTTAAACAAGTAATCCTTCATCCCTCAAATCTAATGTCCGATTTTAGTTTTAGTTTTGTCAATGGATTTTGTTTCTGCTAAATAGTAGCCTAGGCATTTGCATTTATTCCTGAAAAGAAGGCAAGGTTAGGGAGGGGGATAAACCATAAGATCAAATCCATCATGCGGGTCGCGTGATTAAGGAAATATGTTTCAGATGGAAAGCCTGTACCTAGAATATCTAGGTGTGCATTGTACCCATTAATACAGTCATGAGTTCCTTGAAATCCAATGAATGTTAACAATAGGCCATAGATATATGTACCTACCATTGTGTATATAGGTGTGACAGAGGATTTGACTTGTGTACATAGGCAGTCTCTGCAGGAAATCAGGGTGCAGGGGTAAACTGCAATAACATTTAGACTAGACTGCATTATAGCATCAAGTACATTACATAGTGTGTTGCATAGTCTAGGTGGTGTGTGAGTACCCGTCATATGTGTATGTATTTATATCTGTGCTAGGATGCAAGAAGGGTATTAGGTTACGATTCATGAAGGTCATGGGTGTCTCCTTAGGATAAATCCTATGTATAGATTAGTGTCCTATAGTGCTTTGCACGTATGTGTATATATGCAAGTCTGAGTAGCACATGAATATGTGCATGAGTGTGGGTTAAATGACAGTAGGTAGCTAGGTGTATTGGTGTGTGTCTGCACCCTAGGCTAGAGATATTCAATAGAAAAGGATGTAGCAGCAGGAAAGACCCATTAGGCTAGTGTCTCAAGGTATTAGACCACCTGTCCAGAGCTTGGTTTAGTCCCTGTAGCTGAAGGCCTATTGCAGATGTCATTGTAGGCTTGTAGCAGATTGGTTTTCATATTGAAGTGACTATAGTTAATCCTGAATACATCTGTGGCCCATATAGCATATAAGTTAAGAGAAGAGTTTATACATGACTGATTGCACATGACACAGGCCAAGACATCAGTTAAAGGGGTCCCTACTGAACAATGTCCAGTTATGCCCAATATCTAAGATGGTTAGCAAGGTTGCCAACATTGGGAGCAGGGGATCCTGAGAGCACTCTTGCCTTGGTGTACTCAAGGTACACCTTATCTGTATTATCAGTAAGGTATAGACACTAGAGGGAAGATATCCAAGGCAGAGGTAGCTGGTAGGACTGAAGAGTAGTTCAATAGGAAGTAGCAGGGATGATAGGTAAAGTTAGAAAGAAAAACCAAGTCGAGTGAACATTTGACCAATCGGTGATTGTGATGGATCCAATCTCTCATACATCTGAACATTGGTGGGGAACTCTGGGTTATCCAGATGAGTGTCAATGCTAAGTATGAATGTGAAGGTATAAACACATAGGATATGACCGGTTAGGCTGGTAACAGAGTGAATATCTTAGCATAATAAATTGATGCAACTATTGATGACTTTCAAACTACAGAACAAATAGTGTCTACTTGGTCCCAATACCAGTCATCATGTGCCATGGACCCTTTAATACCAGTAGGACTCAAGAATAGGTTGGCTAATGCCTACAACCTAGAACAAAGGACACTAGGTAATAGTGAACCCTGGCTGGCATAGGCCTCACTCTCCATGTCTATGCTCTGCACATAGGCAGGCAATGGCTTATCCTACAGTACTGGAATTTCAGTACAGAGTGGGGGTATGGTTACATTACAGTTGTGTTTGCACAGCCTCAGAATTGGGCTGCTTCTGTACTGAGTTATCCTTTGGTGCTCATATCCTTGCCAACTACATACAAGTAGGAGCATACAGCCAGGAATACAAATGGGGTTAAATACTGGATGCATGGCTCTTGTTCTCACTTGCATAGATTGGCATAGCCATGACAGGTACACATGTACTCACTTGTACAGATATAGATTGCATAACCTTGACAGGTCAGAGCATATCAAGTATTGAGTTTCACTTAAATTATATTGGCATTTCATACAGGTATTAGTTGTCACAATGTATCAGTTGGCATCAATCGGAAGGTTTAGGATACCCTTAAGCAGATTGCTCACGAATGTAGCAGCTACACATTTATATATTGGTACATAGGAAGATCAGTCAAGAAATTTGAGGAGGAAACAAGTCAAGTGTTCAGAAAGAATGAAGAATATCAGTAGGTAAGTTGTGATAGTATGTGTGTGCCTATGGGTTACAGGTGTATTGATATGTGCAGCATGTTGGACTACTGCACTAGACAGTATGGGTGCATGCGTGCATTAATGGCAATAATTGACAAACCCATGTTGGCAGATTCAACCTTTGCTAACAATGGCATTAGGAAGGGGATAACAGATATCTGCAGTAGAGGAAATATCATGTGTAGATTAAAGAAGAGTGTTAGGTTGGTAGGTGTGACAGGACAGAAGCAAATTAGGCTTGGAAGGGGGTATCAGTCAGGAATAGGATATCTTAATACCTGCAACCTAGTAGGAGCCATGTCTTTGTACATGACAGGTGTAGTTACTCTTCTCCTTGCATATGCTTAGTAAGTTCATGAAGGCTAGAGGGTAAAAACCATAATATAAGTGGATGAGAGGACATTAGCTATGAGTCTATACCTGGATGCAATGTATGAGTAATAAGTAAAGGTGACCTAGTTTAGTACCTGCAACCAAGTAATAGAGAAAACTAGATTTAGAGCATAATGGACAAATAGAATAGGAAATAAACCTAGAAGCCTAAATAACCAATAGATAGACTTATTTGTGTAGTCTTAAAATTGTGTATTAATTCTATCAATTCATAAACAGGTTACTTGGATCTTGATACAGATTCTGATCCGTGCCAGTAGCTCAAGACAACATGCAAGTATACCTTGCCTCCCTCTACAGTTTTATTTACATGAATTATATTTTATTATCCAGTTTCGATTGTTTATGGACATGTGCTCTTCGTATTATATTCTGTTGAGTTGTTTTCATTGATATGTAGCCGTGTTCATGTTTGGCCTTATAGTCACAATTGGAGTTGTTCTCACCAGTACCTTGCTTGAGTCGTGTCATAGAACAAGTGCGTGTAGTGAACTGCTAAATCCTTGATTATCTTTTTACACAACCAGAGGGTCCACATACGGGACGAGGGTTGATCAGTGCACCAGAGAGTCCACACTCGGGACGAGGGTGTTTGTTGTGTTCATTGGCACCAGAGAGTGTAGTTTCCCGTCCCACTCAGTCAATCGGAGGAATCGGAACGCTGACGGCGTTCAGACTTAGCCTTGCAACGGCTGCTCGAAGACATCGCCCATGTGGGATAGTTTCGGTAAACTTTCCTCATCTTAGCCTTCACATAATAATTTGCATGTTTTTAACTTGCACAAGTAGGCTTGATAATAAAAGAGATGAATCTACATAGATAAGGGAATAATCCCGACGGGTCGAATTGAGTTAGAATATGGAAAGGTCCAACGGTCGGCTTAGAGTTGGTGCACGGCGTGCTTTGAAAATGACACTCGATTCTTCGTCCCGTGGCTTGGGAGAAGGAAAGTTGGTTGAGTAGGCAAAGTTATGATTGTAGCCTAAGTTATATGCGTCGCCCGCATGAATTCTTAATAAAGCATGCACGGTCCCATCACCCAAGGCTTGACACAGCCTTGGCTTGCTCATGAGTTAAGTTGCGTTGAGCGGCTTGTGACCTAAGTCTAGGCACCCGATTGACTTGGTCGTTCAAGTCGAATGCGTGCACGGCACGATCCGTAAAGGCAAAGCTTGATGCAGCCTTTGCTCATTAAGTTGTTGCGAAGTTAAGTTAGGCAAAGTTATGCCGATCGATCTAAGATATTACAAGTACCGTTCCGCTATTTCACTGTTTGTCAAAGTTAAGTAGTCCCACGATCTCATGGCCCGTCAACTTGGGCAGGAGTGTCGCGTAGAGCACGATTACCTAAGGCACGATGCACGGACTTAGTATTTAAGGCAAGGACTACGCTTGATTCAAGTGAGTTTTGGAGAAAGGAATATCAAATAGGCATTCATGAGTTGAATAAAATAATATGGTAACATGAAAAGAATGCTCGCGACTGTGGGTCATCGAGGGGTCTCAAGGATAGAAGTCATGAACGTGGTTTTGAAAGAGAGGGTAACACTAAAGGAAGAATGACTGTGTAAGACGTCAGTTTGAGTCGGGTCTTGCATGGTCATTGGACAACTTGTCGACAAGGTAGAGTTTCCCCATAACGGCAACCCAGGGCCATGGGACCGTTACGGCCTAAAAAACACGGGGATAGCTGTGCCAAATCAATAGCACCGGGTTAGTCGGCGACTTCCAGGGGGCTAGCTACCTTGCGCTGGAAGGGTCCCGGCCAACCGCAAGCTATGAGTCCAGGTATAGCTTGTTATGCTAGTAACCTCATATAGATGAGTCGACATGGGCGGCGATCCGCGTATATGCCTTTGGATTGAGTCGAGTATTGAGTGTAGTATATCAAGAAAGTTGAGTTGAATGTATATGTACAATTGGAACACAAAATGTTGGGCCTAAGATTTGGCTGTAACATATGCGACGTGCTTCGGCACGAGATATGGCATCGAGTCTTATGTTGTCGGTATGTAAGTTGCATAGTTTGGATATGAGTTGTCTTGAGTTTAAGTCAGGAAATACCGCAAGGCAGAGTCGGTCGAGTGACACTTAACCCACAAGTCTTGATTGGGTCGGATGATGATTTAGTAGCAAAGGGCTACGAGGCGGCGAAATAATTGAGTCTCATTGAGTTGCGAGGCACGGCCTCAACAAGGACTTATAGCACGGTCACACGGGAATGGAGTCTTATCACGTAGTTGCGTCTCTGATTTTGGTCGAAAGGCAAGCACAACTTGATAGGTTAATGATGTTGAGTCGACGTTGTTGTTGCAAGCACGGGGTGATCTAGAGACACAAAATAGGCCAAGGCGTCGGTCCTAAAATAATCCTAAGGCAAGAGTAGAAAGACAATCAAAAGAGTTTTTTAGTCAACCATCATTCAAATAATTCCAAAATAAACTCCTTTTTAATCCAAACAAATTGCAATAGGTTCAAATTAGTGTTTTCTTGCTGTTGGTATATGTTTATCTCAGTTTCATAGCAATTTGGAGAAGTTGGGTCGCTTTTAAGGATCCCCTTTTGAGAAGCGTTTGTGTTGAAGAACACACATAGGTATATTTCTATTCCACCATTAAAATTAGGTTTTTCTTGCATAAGTACCTAGCCCTAGGTGTCCTGGTCCTGTAGGAATAGAGTTTGTGAAATTTTGTGTCCTCTACGTATCCATATCGGACACGTATCAGTGTTGTGCGCAGGTGTTCGATAAAATGCCCAAAGGGCATTTCGATTTGTTTTTGTGAAAGTATTTAAATAAAAAATTGTATTTTTGTGTCGCTTACATGTTTCTGTTGGTTTGGGATCGTTTTGGTGTCGTGTCGATGTTGTTTTGGACAAGTGCACACGCGGGTGGACACGCACGCACGGGCTGTGCGTTTCCCCTGCTGCTTTGGGGCTTTTGTACGCAGCACGTGACACGTGGACACGTGCCACTTGGCACAGAGGCGGGGGTAACCACTGACAGGCTCCTTTCGAGTCTCACGATACGTCATGTCATATAGGACACAGAATCAGTCGTGCACTGAATTTGCACTGTCTGTGCACAGTTTATTTTCGTGCACTGATACGGCCTTATATGTTGGACACGACGACACGTGGGCCTAATACAGGGTGACACAGACCTAGGTGGACACTAGGCGAACCACCCTGCACAAGAATACGACCTAATTCATGTCGTGTCGGGTGCACGACACGCGTGCACACACGCACGAGGCTGTTCCTGTGTAAGTGTCCAGTTATCCTCGATTGGGTTTTTAATTATTTTGGACACATTGTGTCATCGTGGTTGGACACGAATAACTTCTGAGACACCTACACACATAGTATTTACATTACCAACGAATGAATTGGCAATTTGGTTCGATTTTATGTATCATTTCCAAATATCCCCAAAAAGCTGATACATGAGTTATTCACTGATTTTTTTCCAGTTTTTGATATGGATTTTGACATTCATTTTCGTTAGTTTAAATATTGTTAACTACTGTTTAGAGTCCCTAATACTATTCTCCTATAAGTTTTCTAACTGTATGCTAATTTTGGGAATGTTTTGTGGTGATTTGAATTCGAAATGAATGGAATTGTGTTGGTAGGCAAACCTGGGATTTATGGTTCACTGTCATATAAAGGAATGGATGTTGAATTCGATTTAGTTCACTATTTTCTAATAAACTGTTATTGATTTACTTGTGAGAACTGTCAATTGAATTCCTTTTCTTTTTATCTAAGATTAGGTTGATAAACCTGTAATATGCATAACCTGGTAATTCATTCCTCTTCTATGTTTTCTGAAAACTAAAACCTATGTTAACTTCCTCTTACACACATATGTGGACACACCCTCACTCACTCACATTGCCTACTCTAACACACACACATGCCTATGACACACACAACCAAATACCTGTGCACTCTTGACACACACACACATTTTCCTTTCACTCTCACATTCTATTTTTCCTGTCACACAATTCCTCACTACACTCTCACACACCCACACATGTGACACTTGTCACTCTTTCCCCTCTAACTCTCTATCTTCCTATGTACACATTATATATGTAATGTATATATATGTATCTATTATAGATACTTGTAAATGGATGTATAGATTATATTATGTAGATATGTAAGTATCATATATATATAGCATGTGTGTACTAGTATATATGTATTATATATATGTGTGTTAAGTATTAGATTATATAAATATATCAAGAGTGTATCATGTTTAGATATAGATATGGTCATGTGTTTATGTGATATATGATTGGTTTAGGCATAGTATTAGCATAGGACTATAGCCTATGAATGCAATGTGTGATATTAGTATAGTCTAGTATAGTAGTGTATTGACCAATGTGGACTAGTTAGACCTAGAATGACTTGTTTGACCTAGTTTAGACTTGTTAGACCTAGTTTGACCATAGTTGACCTAGTTTGACTTCTAGGGTTGACCAGAGTTGACCAATAGTTGACTTTGGCCTAGAATGACCTAGTTTCATGTAGAGTGCATAGTAGAGCTTCATTTTACCATTCTGGACATGTTATGACTTGTGCTGTTCTAAATAGGAGCCAGACACCACTTCTCGGACAGTACTTTCATCTTGGACACTCAGATACCAGGCGAGTACATTCTCTGATCATTTCATATCTTGCTTAGAATTATTTTCCTGCTTTAAATTACTTTACTTTATACTGTCATGTTGGTCACACGGATTAGTACTATATGGATTCCTTCTTGAGATGTTATCCCCTCAGGGAGCATCGTATACTACATGTTCTGTGCGTTTCACTTACATGGTGTATCACTATGCTTCACGGTTCATTGATCACTTGTTACATGTATTCTCATGATCACAGAGTCTTCCATGAATCACCCCATTTATGGGCATTCTCAGAATCACCCATTTATGGGCTCTCCATGTATCACCCCTTGTGGGCCTTTGCATGGAATCATAACATAACATGGCTGGTCCTTGTGTATTGATTGGGGGTACGGGGGAGTAGAAGTAGACATGTGAATAATATCCAAGTAGTGTAGTTCCCAGAATCACTCCATAGTATAGTTCCCAGAATCTCCTATGCCATTCACATGTTTACATTGTACTCTGACTCACTAGTCACTGATAGTCTCTATTTACAGTATATATTTCTATTACAGCACTCTCTGTTTATATCCTGTACTTTTTTCAGTTCTTGTATCTTACTTTACTGTACGATTATATTTTCTAACCTGCTATGAACTGTTGAGATGTATTGTGCTCGCTCCTGTCCTGACTGGACCTGTTGAAATTATTACAGAGGACGATGAGGAGGCCGGTGTGGATACCTTTTACGGTGCTACCTTAGATGAGATGTTGGACCTGGACCAGCAGCAGGCCCTACTAGCAGTGGATGACACACCACTAGACTAGGATGTTTTTCATTTATATTACTCTCTGGATGATTGTATATATTTGATACTTGGGATATGTATCTATCTTAGACACTTAGACTCTCTATTTATACTTATGGATTTTCTTTTATTTCAGCAGTATTATCTATCTATCTTTCTATCTTATCTTCTGCCTTAGTTGTGATTGAGTTTACTTTTTGCTATGTCACCCCCATTCGGGGAGTATAAACTGCTTAGTTTTATATTGTTAGATGTTGTGACCTAGGACATCGTTCTACCGTCGACATTGCGGTGTAGGCTGGACGTACCCACGTCTTATGCCCTTACTCTAGGGTGCGGGTCGTGACACATTTTTAGTGGTGGCCCATGCAGGTCTAGATTAGAAGTGTAGTGGTATTCGAACTAGAATATCACTACAGCCTGCAGTAGAATTAGGAAAATTTTGAAGGTACTCAATCACATTAGGAAAAACTCTTTATCAGATTCTGTATATCTAAATTTTGCTGCTTATTGTCTTCTTTTGAATTTAAACTGTCCTCCTTTGATATTTTGACTCGTTCTCAGCAATTGTTTTCTTTTGATCTGTCTCCAGGATGGTTGAGACAAGATCGCATCGCCAGGGCCAGAGGGACGCCGATGAGAGGTCTGCCACCTCTCATACTCAGCAGCTAGCCCCTGGAACCGCATCCCCAGCCATGCCAACTGGGGTAGGCATTTCAGCTATTTTCGGAGGAGCCCCACCACCTGTGAGGCATGAGCCGAGTCGGGTGATTCCTGATGTACTTCAGCAGCAGCAGCCACCAGCGGGGACAGTTGACGTCGTTCAGCTGTTAGCTTTCTTCCGACAGTACATGGAGGGTCAGCAGACCCAACAGCAGAGGAACACAACAGAGATTGTACGAGGCATTGAGCTGGCAGTGACCGCAGTAGAGAGAGTTGTAGCTCAGCCAGCGGCAGCCCCGCAGCCGCATCAGCCACGGGAGAAGGGTATCCAAGATTTCTAGAAGATGCACCCGAGGTACTTCCGAGGGACAGAGGGGATCTTGTATGCCGATGAGTGGATTGAGCACATGGAGAAGATTTTCAGGTTGGCTGAGATCCGGACAAGACTCCAGATTGAGGCAGCGGCCAGCATGATACAGGATCTGGCCCGTACATGGTACCAAACCGACCCGAGGGTAGGTACCACAGGACAGACTTGGGCAACATTCAAGAAGCTGTTCAAGAAGAAGTTCTTCTCGGATACAGTACTGGGAGCCCTCGAGACTCAGTTCGAGGCCCTAGTCCAGGGGAGGTAGTCTGTGGAGGAGTACGCAGGAGAGTTCTGCCGCCTGAACAGATTTGTAGAGGGCTTGTCGGAGGCGACGAAGGCCCGGAGGTTCCGAAAGGGCTTGGTAAAGGAGGTCAAGTCCTACACCAAGAACGCCCGCAGCGCTACCTTTGAGGAGATCCTGGTGGACGCATTAGCTGTAGAGGATGATCTTGAGCTTAGGCTCAAGAGGGAGAGAGACTCCCAGGGAGGCAGCAGCAGCGGAGGCCAAGCCAAGAGGCCTCACTTCTAGCACCAGCAGCCGAGGTAGTTCCAGCCGTAGCAGTTCCAGCAGCCGAGGCACCAGCCAGTGCAGCATCAACAGCAGAGGGTGCATCAGCAGGCACCGAGGCAGCATGCCACCATCTATGCTTATTGCAAGAAGCCAGGGCACGGATGGGGCGAGTGTAGGAAAAGACTGGATAAGTGCCTGATATGTGGTTCAGGAGACCACCAGATGAGGGAGTGTACCTTGACCACGGGACGAACAGCTCAGGAAGGAGAAGCCAGGGCAGCAGCAGGCCAGCAAAGGGGACCAGCCCTGCCGACACAGTAACAGAGGTTCGTCCAGCACCAGCAGCAGGCCAGAGGAGGAAAGCAGGGGCGAGCTTTCGCCATGGCAGCTGAGGATACAGAGGAGATAGGAGAGCTGATCGCAGGTTCGGTTCTTTTCGACTCCAGTCCAGCTTTTGCATTATTTGATTCCGGTGCTTCGCATAGCTTCATATCAGTATCATTTGCGATTAGACACGGTATCATAGCTGAATCGTTGCCTAGGACTTACAAGATCACGACTGGGGGTGGCATTATCCTCATACGTGATGTTTGTAAGGGTCGGAGTATTGTTTTGGGAGGCCGCGAGTTGGAGGTGAGCCTGCTCGTAATGCCATTACCGAACTACGATATAGTACTCGGTATGGATTGGTTGAGCAGGCACCATGCTAGCATTGATTACAGAGGGGGTAGAGTTCTCTTCAGAGTGCCAGAGGAGCCAGAGTTCGAGTACTCTAGATGTCAGGTGGAGCAGAGCAGCGGAGTTTTCTACGGAGTCTCGATAGAGAAGAAGACGATTCTACATCCCTTGATAGCAGAGTATATGGATGATTTCCCAGAGGAGTTGCCTGGATTGCGACCAGACAGAGACATTGATTTCTCAATAGACTTGGTTCCAGGAGCGAAACCCATCTCTCAACATGTCTATCGGGTGAACAACAGTAAGTTGGTAGAGCTGAAGAAGCAAGTGGATGAGATGCAGGACAAGGGCTTCATCCGTTCGAGTTCGTCGCCATGGGGTGCACTAGTATTGTTTGTACCGAAAAAGGATAGGTCAGTATGGATGTGTATTGACTATAGGGCACTCAACAACCTCACGATCAAGAACCGATACCTACTGCCGCGGATCGACGATCTTTTTGACCAGTTGAACGGAGCTAGGGTATTTTCCAAGATTGATCTAAGGTCGAGATATCACCAGGTGAAGGTGAAGGGGGAGGATATTCCTAAGACCGCTTTCAGGACGCGGTACGGGCAGTTTGAGTTTTTGGTTATACCGTTTGGGCTAACCAATGCACCAGCAGTGTTTATGAACCTAATGAACAAGGTGTTCCACTAGTACCTGGATCAGTTCGTGGTGGTCTTTATTGACGACATCTTGGTGTATTCCAAGACTGAGGAGGAGCACGAGGAGCATTTGAGGATAGTGCTGGAGACTCTCAGGAGGGAGCAGCTTTATGGGAAACTCTCCAAGTGTGAGTTCTTCTTGGACCGGGTGGACTTTTTGGGGCATGTGGTGAATGGAGATGGTATCTCAGTTGACCCCAAGAAGATTGTAGCAGTTGAGGCATGGGCAGCACCGACTTCAGTTGCAGAGATCAGGAGTTTCCTGGGGCGGGCAGGGTATTATAGGAGATTTTTGCAAGATTTCTCCTGGATTGCAGAGCCGTTGACTCGGTTGACCCGGAAGGATGCTGAGTATGTTTGGTCAGAGGAGTGTCAGGCAGCTTTTGATGAGTTGAAGAAGCGGCTTACGACAGCTCCGATTCTGACATTGCCTTCAGGATCAGGGGGATTCACTATTTATAGTGACGCTTCAGGGAAGGGGCTAGGTTGTGTCTTGCAGCAGCATAGGAAGGTGATTGCCTATGCTTCCAGGAAATTACGTCCCCATAAGAAGAACTAACCTACCCACGACCTGGAGCTGGCAGCGGTGATATTTGCTTTGAAGTTGTGGAAGCACTATCTGTATGGAGAGCGGGTAGAGATTTTTACAGATCACATGAGCTTAAAGTATGTGTTCACTCAGAAGGAGTTGAACATGAGGTAACGCAGATGGCTAGAGTTGATGAAGGACTTTGACATCCTACTTCAGTATCACCCAGGGAAGGCCAACGTGGTTGCCGATGCCTTGAGTAGGTATCCGACAGCCATATGTTTGACCATGGATCGGCATTTGCTTGCAGACTTAGAGAGCCTTGGGATTGAGGTGATCGTGCCCGGAGTGCAGATGCAGATGTGGGGCATGCAGATTCAGTCGGACTTGGTGGAGAGGATCAAGTCGACACAGTTTGAGGACGTTGCTCTGCGGTGTCTCCAAGAGCAGGTCCGAGCAGGATTGGTGGATGGCAAGTTTTCTCTTGCAGGATGGTGCCTTGAGGCATGGTTCCAGGTTATGTGTGCCTAGTGGAGAGCTCAGAGAGCAGGTTTTGTAGGAGGCCCACAGATCTTAGTACTCTATACACCCTGGTGCCAACAAGATGTACCGAGATCTGAGGGAGCATGTTTGGTAGTCCGGGATGAAGCGGAAGGTGGCTCGCTTCGTAGCTAGGTGCTTGGTCTGTCAGCAGGTCAAGGCAGAGAGGCAGAGGCCCGGTGGATTATTGCAGCCGTTGCCCATTTCCGAGTGGAAGTAGGAGCATATCACTATGGATTTCGTATCAGGATTGCCGCGTACACCAGGAGGAAAAGACACGATTTGGGTCATCGTTGACAGGTTGACCAAATCGGCCCACTTCTTGCCATTCAAGGTGGGTACGTCTACGGAGAGGCTTACGGAGATGTATATGCGGCAGATAGTCAGGATTCACGGAGTTCCGGTCAGCATCGTCTCAGATCGGGATAGTCGCTTTACTTTCCATTTCTGGAGGAGTCTGCAGACTAGCTTGGGCACTCAGCTCAAGTTTAGTACCGCATACCACTCCCAGACGGACGGACAGTCAGAAAGGACTATTCAGACGCTCGAGGATATGCTACGGACGTACATCTTGGACTTTGGAGGTTCCTGGAAGGATCATCTATATTTGGTGGAGTTTGCTTACAACAACAGTTTCTAGGCCAGCATTGAGATGTCACCTTTTGAGGCTCGGTACGGGCGTAGGCGTTGTACACCCTTATCTTGGGATGAAGTTGGTGAGCGAGCTTTACTGGGACCAGAGATGGTTATTGACGCAGCCGAGAAGGTGAAGCTCATCAGGGATAGACTTTGCGTGGCGCAGGACAGACATCGGCACTGGGCCGATAGCCACCGGAGGCCCTTGGAGTTTGAGGTACAGATTAGAGTAGGATTAGATTTAGGTTTGAGTGTTTGCGTTTTGGTTGATCATGTTGTTTATCATAATTAATTGAGACCTTGCTTATGATTAGGTTGGAGACCAGGTTTTCTTGAGGATATCTCCAACTCGTGGTACAATACGTTTTGGTGGAGGCGGGAAGCTTAGCCCGTGCTTCATCGGCCCTTTCGTTATCAGCGGGAGAGTCGGTGACATGGCATACAGGCTAGACTTGCCACCTGCACTAGTGGGTGTCCACAACATATTCCATGTATCGAAGTTGAGACGGTACGTGGCTGACCCTAGCCATGTGCTTGATCATTCGGAGATTGAGGTTGGACCTTCTCTCAGCTATCCAGAGCAGCCAGTGGAGATACTGGATCGACGGGAGAAGGTTCTGAGGAACCAGTTGATACCCTTGGTTCGCGTCGTATGGAGGCATCATTCTCCAGGAGATTCTACCTGAGAGCAGGAGGATGAGATGCACGAGCGATACCCATATCTTTTTGGACCTTGAGGTATACTTTCTATCATTCTCATCAGTTGCATTTTGCCTTTCAATTTCGAGGACAAAATTCTTTTAGGGAGGATAGATTTGTCACTACCATATTTCTAGTTTGAGGGTATTTTTATCATTTTTGGGGTTATTTGAATTTATTATAATTTATTTGAATTTATGGGAATTTTTAGAATTTATTTTGGAATTATTTGAATGATGGTTGACTAGGTTGACTTTGACTAGCATTGACTTTGGTAGACTAACCTAGGAGCTAACCCTAGTTGTGTCTGGACTTGGTTAGGTCATGCAACCCTAGTTAGACTAGAGTTGACCTATGGTTTAGTCATTTAACTCAAGTTTAGAATAATTAAATCATAAGCCATGACTTATGTTTGAACCATTAATCAACAACTTGGCACATAGGAGCCCAAAGCCCAACCCACTAGAAAACCCTAACCCTAACCCATGTTGGCCGGCCACCACACCTAACCTAGGGATTCCTACCCTATAAATACTCTCCTCCATTAGGTTAAGCCTCTTTAGGAAAGTCTCATTTAGAAAGAGAGGTATGTACAACTTCATTAATTCATAGAAATTCCAAATAAACTCCTTTTTAATCCAAAAAAATTGCAATAGGTTCTAATTAGTGTTTTCTTGCTGTTGGAATATGTTTATCTCAGTTTCATAGCAATTTGGAGAAGTTGGGTGGCTTTTGAGGATCCCCTTTTGAGAAGCTTTTGTGTTGAAGAACACACATAGGTATATTTCTATTCCACCATTAAAATTAGGTTTTTCATACATAAATACCTAGCCCTAGTTGTCCTGGTCCTGTAGGAATAGAGTTTGTGAAATTTCGTGTCCTGTACGTGTTCGTATCGGACACGTATCAGTATTGTGCGCATGTGTTCGATGAAATGCCCCAAAGGGCATTTCGATTTGTTTTTGTGAAAGTATTTAAATAGAAAATTGTATTTTTGTGTCGCTTACATGTTTCTGTTGGTTTGGCATCGTTTTGGTGTCGTGCCGATGTTGTTTTGGACACGTGCACACGCGGGTGGACACGCGCGCGCGGGCTGTACGTTTTTCCTGCTGCTCGGGGGCTTTTGCACGCAGCACGTGACACGTGCCACTTGGCACAGAGGTGGGGGCAACCACTGAAAGGCCCCCCCTCGAGTCTCACGACACGTCGTGTCGTATTGGACACGAAATCAGTCGTGCACTGAATTTGCACTGTCTGCGCACAGTTTATTTTTGTGCACTGATACAGCCTTATATGTTGGACACGACGACATGTGGGCCTAATACAGGGTGACACAGACCTAGGTGGATACTATACGAACCACCCTGCACAAGGACACAACCTAATTCGTGTCGTGTCGGGTGCACGACACGCGTGCACACACGCACGAGGCTGTTCCTGTGTAACTGTCCAGTTGTGCTCGATTGGGTTTTTAATTGTTTTGGACACATTGTGTCATCGTGGTTGGACACGAATAACTCCTAAGACACTTGCACACATAGTATTTACATTACCAACCAATGAATTGGCAATTTGGTTCGATTTTATGTATCATTTCCAAATATCCCCAAAAATCTGATACATGAGTTATTCAATGATTTTTTCCAGTTTTTTATATGGATTTTGACATTAATTTTTGTTAGTTTAAATATTGTTAACTACTGTTTAGAGTCCCTAATACTATTTTCCTATAAGTTTTCTAACTGTATGCTAATTTTGGGAATGTTTGGTGGTGATTTGAATTCGAAATGAATGGAATTGTGTTGGACTGTTTCAAAAGTCTGATATAGGCAAACCTGGGATTTAACACTGTCATATAAAGGAATGGATGTTGAATTCGATTTAGTTCACTGTTTTCTAATAAACTGTTATTGATTTACTTATGAGAACTGTCAATTGAATTCCTTTTCTTTTTATCTAAGATTAGGTTGATAAACCTGTAATATGCATAACCTGGTAATTCATTCCTCTCCTATGTTTTCTGAAAACTAAAACCTATGTTAACTTCCTCTTACACACATATGTGGACACACCCTCACTCACTCACATTGCCTACTCTAACACACACACAGGCCTATGACACACACAACAAAATACCTGTGTACTCTTGACACACACACACATTTTTCTTTCACTCTCACACTCTATTTTTTCTGTCACACAATTCCTCACTACACTCTCACACACCCACACATGTGACACTTGTCACTCTTTCCCCTCTAACTCTCTATCTTCCTATTTACACATTATATATGTAATGTATATATATGTATCTAGTATAGATACTTGTAAATGGATGTATAGATTATATTATGTAGATATGTAAGTATCATATATATATATATATATATATATATATATATATATATCATGTGTGTGTACTAGTATATATGTATTATATATATATATGTGTTAAGTATTAGATTATATAAATATATCAAGAGTGTATCATGTTTAGATATATATATGGTCATGTGTTTATGTGATATATGATTGGTTTAGGCATAGTATTAGCCTAGGACTATAGCCTAAGAATGCAATGTGTGATATTAGTATAGTCTAGTATAGTAGTGTATTGACCAATGTGGACTAGTTAGACCTAGAATGACTTGTTTGACCTAGTTTAGACTTGTTAGACCTAGTTTGACCATAGTTGACCTAGTTTGACTTCTAGGATTGACTAAGAGTTGACTTTGGCCTAGAATGACCTAGTTTCATGTAGAGTGCATAGTAGAACTTCATTTTATCATTCTGGACATGTTATGACTTGTGCTGTTCTAAATAGGAGCCAAACACCACTCCTCGGACAGTACTTTTATCTTAGACACTCAGATACCAGGCGAGTATATTTTCTGATCATTTCATATCCTGCTTAGAATTATTTTCCTGCTTTAAATTACTTTACTTGATACTGTCACGTTGGTCACACGGATTAGTACTATATGGATCCCTTCTTGAGATGTTATCCCCTCAGGGAGTATCGTATACTACATGTTCTGTGCGTTTCACTTACATGGTGTATCACTATACTTTACGGTTCATTGATCACTTGTGAGATGTACTCTCATGATCACAGAGTCTTCCTTGAATCACCCTATTTATGGGCATTCCCAGAATCACCCATTTATGGGCTCTCCATGTATCACCCCTTGTGGGCCTTTGCATGGAATCATAACATAACCTGGCTGGATCCTTGTGTATTGATTGGGGGTACGGGAGAGTAGAAGTAGACATGTGAATAATATCCAAGTAGTATAGTTTCCAGAATCACTCCATAGTATAGTTCCCAGAATCTTTTATGCCATTCACATGTTTACATTGTACTCTGACTCACTAGTCACTGATAGTCTCTATTTATAATATATATATTTCCATTACAGCACTCTCTGTTTACATCCTGTACTTCTTTCAGTTATTGTATATCACTTTACTGTACGATTATATTTTCTAACCTGCTATGAACTGTTGAGATGTATTGTGTTCGCTCCTGTCCTGACTGGACCTGTTGAAAATATTACAGAGGACGAGGAGGAGGCCGGTGTGGATACCTTTTACGGTGCTACCTTAGATGAGATGTTGGACCTGGACCAGCAGCAGGCCCCACTAGCAGTGGATGACACACCACTAGACTAGGATGTTTTTCATTTATATTACTCTCTGGATGATTGTATATATTTGATACTTGGGATATGTATCTATCTTAGACATTTAAACTCTCTGTTTGTACTTGTGGATTTCCTTTCATTCTGCAGTATTATCTATCTATCTTATCTTCTGCCTTAGTTGTGATTGAGTTTACTTTCTGCTATGTCACCCCCATTCGGGGAGTATAAACTGCTTAGTTTTATATTGTTAGATGTTGTGACCTAGGACAACGTTCTACCACCGATACTACGACGTAGGCTGGACGTACCCACGTCTCGTGCACTTACTCTAGGGTGCGGGTCATGACACGTCGCCTGGTATCTGAGTGTCCAAGATGAAAGTACTGTCCGAGGAGTGTAGTTCCCAGAATCACTCCATAGTATAGTTCCCAGAATCTTCTATGCCATTCACATGTTTACATTGTACTCTGACTCACTAGTCACTGATAGTCTCTATTTACAGTATATATTTCCATTACAGCACTCTCTGTACCCACCTTGAATGGCAAGAAGTGGGCCAATTTGGTCAACCTGTCAACGATGACCCAAATCGCGTCTTTTTCTCCTGGTGTACGCGGTAATCCTGATACGAAATCCATAGTGATATGCTCCCACTTCCACTCGGGAATGGGCAGCGGCTGCAATAATCCACCGGGCCTCTGCCTCTCTGCCTTGACCTACTGACAGACCAAGCACCTAGCTACGAAGCGAGCCACCTTCCGCTTCATCCCGGACCACCAAACATGCTCCCTCAGATCTCGGTACATCTTGTTGGCACCAGGGTGTATAGAGTACTGAGATCTGTGGGCCTCCTGCAAAACCTGCTCTCTGAGCTCTCCGCTAGGCACATATAACCTGAAACCGTGCCTCAAGGCACCATCCTCTGCAAGAGAAAACTCG
Source organism: Iris pallida (assembly GCA_029216955.1). NCBI lineage: Eukaryota > Viridiplantae > Streptophyta > Magnoliopsida > Asparagales > Iridaceae > Iris > Iris pallida. The sequence goes on from JANAVB010013400.1 coordinate 10,958,009, forward strand.
CCACCTACGAATCCTGCTCGGACCTGCTCTCGGAGACACCGCAGAGCAACGTCCTCAAACTATTTCGACTTGATCCTCTCCACCAAGTCCGACTGAATCTGCATGCCCCACATCTGCATCTGCACTCCGGGCACGATCACCTCAATCCTAAGGCTCTCTATAGACGTACCCACCTTGAATGGCAAGAAGTGGGCCGATTTGGTCAACCTGTCAACGATGACCCAAATCACGTCTTTTCTTCCTGGTGTACGCAGCAATCCTGATACGAAATCCATAGTGATATGCTTCCACTTTCACTCGAGAATGGGCAGCGGCTGTAATAATCCACCGGGCCTCTGTCTCTCTACCTTGACCTGCTGATAGACCAAGCACCTAGCTACGAAGCGAGCCACCTCCCGCTTCATCCCGGACCAACAAAGATGCTCCCTCAGATCTCGGTACATCTTGTTGGCACCAGGGTGTATAGGGTACTGAGATCTGTGGGCCTCCTACAAAACCTGCTCTCTGAGCTCTGCACTAGGCACACATAACCTGGAACCGTGCCTCAAGGCACCATCCTCTGCAAGAGAAAACTTGCCATCCACCAATCCTGCTCGGACCTGCTCTCGGAGACACCGCAGAGCAACGTCCTCAAACTGTGTCGACTTGATCCTCTCCACCAAGTTCGACTGAATATGCAAGCCCCATATCTGCATCTGCACTCCGGGCACGATCACCTCAATCCCAAGGCTCTCCAAGTCTGCAAGCAAATACCGATCCATGGTCAAACACATGGCTGTCGGATACCTACTCAAGGCATCGACAACCACGTTGGCCTTCCCTGGGTGATACTGAAGTAGGATGTCAAAGTCCTTCATCAACTCTAGCCATCTGCGCTGCCTCATGTTCAACTCCTTCTGAGTGAATACATACTTTAAGCTCTCATGATCTGTAAAAATCTCTACCCACTCTTCATACAGATAGTGCTTCCACAGCTTCAAAGCAAATATCACCGCTGCCAGCTCCAGGTCGTGGGTAGGGTAGTTCTTCTCATGGGGACATAATTTCCAGGAAGCATAGGCAATCACCTTCCCATGCTGCTGCAAGACACAACCCAGCCCCTTCCCTGAAGCGTCACTATAAATAGTGAATTCCCCTGATCCTGAAGGCAATGTCAGAATCGGAGCTGTCATAAGCTGCTTTTTCAACTCATCAAAAGCTGCCTGACACACCTCTGATCAAACATACTCAGCATCCTTCCGGGTCAACCGAGTCAACGGCTCTGCAACCCGGGAGAAATCCTGTATAAATCTCGTATAATACCCGGCCAGCCCCAGAAAACTCCTGATCTCTGCAACTGAAGTCGGCGCTGCCCATGCCTCAACTGCTACAATCTTCTTGGGGTCAACTGAGATACCATCTCCATTCACCACATGCCCCAAAAAGTCCACCCGGTCCAAGAAGAACACACACTTAGAGAGTTTTCTATGAAGCTGCTCCCTCCTGAGAGTCTCCAGCACTATCCTCAAATGCTCCTCGTGCTCCTCCTCAGTCTTAGAATACACCAAGATGTCGTCAATGAACACCACCACGAACTGATGTTTTCCATAAATAAATTTACTTTATTTATTGTGTTTCTGGGAAAATTACAACTGTGGGAATCTGATCTAGAAGACGATCACTTTATCCCTTGGACTATGCGAAGAAGAAAAGCTCTCAAAATTTTGACAGTAGATAACTATGTATCTGTACAATGAATGAAAAAAAGAACTCTATTTATAGAGTCAAAAATAAAACTGAAAAGATAACTGTCTTCACAGCCTGTGCTTAGTTGAAAATCACGCAGGATTTAACATACGCAAGGTTGTGAGAAGTTACTGGACGTGGCCTGTAACTGTTGGACACATGGCGATCATGCATGAGTCGTGTGCAAGTTATAGGACACGCAGGCGAAAGATCAGTGGCATGGCTGCCACGTACTCCAATTTGATGTAATCCACGCAGACTTGTTGAAGACGAAATCCACGCAGACTCGGGGCAGAAAGCTTCAAAATCTACGCAAACTTGGGACAGGAAGCTTCAGGATCCACGCAGATTCGAGGCAAAAAGCTTCAAAATCCATGCAGACTGGAGGAAGAAAACTTCAGAATCCACGCAAACTTGAGATGAAGATCTCACAATACACGCAGACTTGAGATAAGACTGCCAGCTGTCTCGATTTGGCGTGCCTCGACTGACACAAAATCTCTGACAGTGATTGCTTTGTCAGTCGCATTAAATGACAAGAAACTCTTTTGGTACGCCAACTTGACTAAGGCTGAGTCTTGCTGAAGAAGATTTCGAAAGTCACGCAATAGTCGGCTGTGATCTCTCGAGTTCCGTGCATACGTAGCATACGAAGAGACATTCTTCGACTGTCGTGCTGTCAGTCATAATGACTCTCTGACAAATGATGAGCTGTCTCTTCAGCGTGATTTGTAAATATTGTCCTGATCAACTGAGCGTGACTTTTGACTCTGTCCTGATCAACTCAGCGTGACTTTCATTTTTGAGGCCTACAAAAACCCCCTTCAAAGTTTTCGAAAAATGATAAATTATTTTGAAAATACTTTGAAAACGAGATGATAAAATGAAATCAGTCACGCTGTAAGCCCCCTGAATTTCTGGAATTTTTTTCGAATTTCCCAAATGATTTATTCTTGATAATTAATTTCGATTTAATTACTTATTATCATTTAATGCTCTTTACCGTGACTTGGAATTCTAGAGCATCAGGGATGCCAGTCTCTGGAAACTTCCTTCTTGAAGTTTGTAGTAGACGAGATTACCTTCATGTTGATATATGGTGTCCCATCCAAACTCATTCCCTTGTGCTCCTTTTGTATCGCGCAACTTCGGGTCAACTCTAGACCAATTAATCATTGATTAATTATTTCCACTTTTATTTTTGATCTTCGTTTGCGCGTTACCGTGACTTTGAATTTAGGAGCACAAGACCAGTCGTTTTCTCAGAACCAACTTGTCATGTTTGACCTACCCGAGACGCTCTTCACCCATGACCTTCGTGTCCCACTCAGACACACCCTCTTGAGCTCCATTTCCTTCGCACAACTTTCGGTTCAGTTTAGGCCAATTAAATATCTGCCATAAAACTTGATTTATTATTCCAATTTAATTTTCGGGCCCGACATCGGTCCAATCCAGTCGACCCAAAATATGGCCCTGGTCTGTTTTGAGCCAACTATGCGGGTGTCACTTGCGTGCCACAATTTCGATCCCCCTTGTGCTCATATTTCATCCATAATTTAATTTGGTTTAAATTATTAAATTAATTTAATCTTGGCCTCGACCTTGTCCAAACTTGGCCCATACACCCCACTGGTGTTTTCCCATTTTTGCCTACTCGAAAATATAATTATTTTATTTTATATTATTATCTCTAATATCTCTCTTCCTCTCACTCTCTTTATTCTCACCTTCTCCCTTTATATATATATATGTTATATATATACACACACACATATCTCCTACTCTCACCCCCTCCTTACACTCACCTCACCCCCTCACCCTCTCCCATCACAGGAACACCCCCCCTTTGGACCGACTTCACCTTCCCTCTCTCTATTTTCTATCTCCCTCTCTCTCTCTCTAAAAATAACATTCTCTCTCTCTCTCTCTTTATATTATAACACACACAATAACTCTCTCCCTCTCTCTCTCCCTCTCTTTTTTTAACACACAAACACCCCCTACCCTCACTGTCAGCCGAGAGCACCCCCCCATATTGTTTTCTTCTTCTTCACATTCTCCTCTTCTTCATGTTCTTCTTCTTCTTCATTTTTTTTTAAAAACACAACAACACCACCATCACCATTATCATTATCATTTCCATCACCCTCTTCAACAAAAACCAACACCTACTCCTCATCATTCACCTCCGCCACCCTCGACCCCCGTCGCACCGCCGCTCGCCGCCGCGCCCCCACGCGGCCAACGGCAGCAGCAGCTGTTGCGCAGCCATGCGACAGCAGCTGCGAGCAGCAGCAAGCTGTCAGCGCGTGCGCTCCGGCTGGCCGGCGCCGCCCCGGCCACCACCGCCGCCGCATGGCCGGCCGCCCCCACGCCAGCGAGCCCCCCCCATGGCCGACGACCTCCGGGCGCACCTCCCTGGACGGCCACCGTCCTCCGGGACGTGCCGTCGAGCCGATTTGTGCATTTTTCACGAAATCCCGTCGACGCGCGCGCGGACGAATTTCAGAATTCGCGTTTCGGGACAGCGACTTTGTGTCATTTTTCTGGGAGATCCGACCGTTGGATCGGCGATCTCTTTGCTCTGTCGCAATCTAGGTATATACTCCTTCACTCCCCTGAAATTTCACCCGTTAATTCTGTCGTTTGCTGTGTGAAAATTGGCCACCAAGTTGACGATTTAATTGCGTTATTTTTGGACAGTTTCGTGACGCCAACTTCGCGGGTTCGTATCTTCTCCGTCGCAGCTCCGTTTTGCGTGCTACCAGTTCCGGTGCACAGCTGGTATAACCTTCTTCCTGACCCCTTTAGATTTCATTTCAGTTTGAGCTTGTTAGGTCGGTCGAATTCGACGCCAAAGTTGGCCGTTCGAATTCTTTAATTTGCACTAGTTAAATTCTATTTTTGAACCCGGGACTCCGGATTCAATTTCTGACACCACCAGTAGACTCGTGGCGTCGTTCTGGCCTGTTTTCATATAAAGTTTGTTAGATTTGGAGAACGTGGGCCCGGGCACGCATTTCGGTGCAAAGCGGGTCCCACTTTCTGAGTCAACGGGACTTTTTGACGCCGGCTCATTGGAATCCAATTCCGGATATACCGTTGAGTTCGTATCGTCATTCTGGACTCGTTGACATATAATTTGCTGAGTTTTGAAGACATTTGCTCCGACACGCATTTCCGTGCAAACCGGATTCCAAATGTCCGCGTCAACGGACCAATTTGAGATCGGGTCAACGGAATCCAATTCTGGATATACCGTTGGGTTCGTATCTTCATTCTGGATTCGTGGACATATAATTTGTTAGGTTTTGAGCACTTCTATTTCGGCACGTTTTTAGGTGCAAAGTGTGTCCAACGGCGGACATCATTTTGGCCCGAAATTACCGTTTTGTCCCTGTGTCCAAATTGGACTTTTGGACAGGCAATCCTAGCTGATTTGACCATTCTGGACACGTTGGTGATGTTAGTTTCATCATCCGACAACATCTGTAGATTTCTTCCCTTTTTGTGTCACCCTATTATTATAGTATTTCTCCTTTTGGTTGTTTTAGAGACCCGTCGATTTCAGTGATTTCTAAATCACTGAAATTCATAAGTTGACCTTGTAGATAATTATAGAGACTAGCTTGACCATGGTTGACTACTTTGACTAGACGTCGAAGTAGAGTCAACAGCTGACCTAGGTTTGACTAGATTTGACCAACGTTGACTTTTTGACCAAGTCAACTGTAGGTCAACCATTGACCTATTTAACCTAGATTAGACTTAGAGTTGACCAGTTGACCAAAGTCAACTGTACGTCAACCTTGACCCAGTTGTCTTAGTTTGACTTAGTTCGACCTAGATGCTAGTATGTCATTTGACCCTGATCAGCTCTTGTATTATTTCATCTTTAGGTTTGTGGCTTTACTCCGAACCCTGATTCATATTGACAGCAGGACCCCAGGCGAGTACATTCTCTGATAATATTTCTGTTTTATGATATCGTTTATGTTTCTTGTATTTAGTGTAGATACCCTTGTTCTCTTGACACATGGTTCTCACGGATTGGTATTCTTGGATCCCGACGAGAGATGTTTCTCCTTCTTAGGTTGGGATGTATTGTGCAAGCACCCTTGTAGCTCTTGCTCGATATGTGGTCACTGATTCTAGAGAAGGTTCGTGACCTTCTCATTAGAATCCTGTGCAGTGACGTGTCTTGCTTGGATCCACTATACCAGTCGGGGGCGGGGAGTACTAGTGTAGATGTGTGGTCATTACCCACCTTGTTTCATCTTGTAGACCTTGAATGCTACCATTCCTACACTCCACGTAGGATTGGCTGATCATAACCTTGTGCAGACCCAATCCGGCCACATGTTGTAGCTAGTATTCACACACCTAGATATATGATTCTTGATTCTTGTACATGCCATGATCAGTTTTACTTGCCTTGTTCTAGCTCTAGATTTACAGTTTACCTTGCCATGATACTCACATGTACATTTCATGATTTCTTGTATATTCTCTCTATTTACTGCTACATGTTCAATATCGTCTAATTAGAACTGTTATTTAAGATTTGTACTCGTTCCATCCTGACTGGATATGTTGACAAAATTTTAGGAGTAGTTGTGCCTCAGTATTGGACTTCATGATGTTGCTAGCTGAGGTGGATATCACTATTCTTCTATGTGAGTTGCCTGGTAGTTATTCCTTAGTTAGCCTTGTTGTTCCTTCATTATCTTCCTGTTTCCTGTCTTATGATCATTGTAGATTCTAGTTGTTCTAGTAATATAGTTATTATTTCTTGTCTTATCTTCCTTAGTTTTCGAGTTGTGACATGAGTACATTTCTAGTTATGGATTCTTAGATGTTGTAGTTAGTATAGTATACTTGACAGCGTTCTACCGCCGATACCGCGGCGTAGGCTGGGCGTGGCCCACGGATTCGTACCCGTATATCCGGGTGCGGGTCGTGACACTAAAACTGAAAAAAAAAATTTTGGAAGTCGAAAAGACTTCGAAGTTCTTTGAAAACATCCAAATGAACTTATTAAATGTCATGATGACTCTTCATTTTTCGAGACTGATTGCATCCAATTTATGGTGGAATATGAACCGCCGGCGAGCTCTGTTATATAAACAGGGAGAGGATTCATTTTTAATCTTTATCTTACGTCAACATGACACCAAAGGAAGAAGCTGAAGAAGAAGCACGAAAGTTGGGCTTTTGTTCCCATGGCGACCCTACTTTTGGGGGTACGGAACCGGAGCCTTTTGTCTTCGTGTTCAAAGATGACCCTACTCAACTAGCCAAGAATTTCTTGAGTTATTTTGGCTTGGATGGCTCGTCTTCTTCTGATGGACGCAGCCTTACAGAACAGCGTGAAATGTTGAATGCTCTGTTACACCGTATGGGGGTCAAGAGCGTAGAAGAACTGGGCACTAAGCTCAGCCGCTCTGCAAAATAGAGCGTGTCTTTTATGCTTCTTTTGAAAATGTTGCACTTCTTCTTTTGTCTTTTGTAAGGCCACCAGTGCCTGTCTTGAAGAATATAGTACAACTTTTGTGTTTGAACAGCGTGCATTAATGAAGAATATTAAATGGCATTCTTTGACTGTTTCCAATGTTGCGCTGTCTTCCAAAGCACACGTGACACTCATTCCATAATTTATGAGCGCTATTTACTCGGATCTTTTCCAAGAATAGACTTGTACTTTGTCCTTTAAATAGATAGATGAGTTTCACAGATACTCGTCTCCCATTCTTCTTCTTCTTCTCTGAAAATGAAATTTTTGGGAGATTTCATTCTCAAACAGGAAAGCAATGCTTTCTAATGTTCGATTTCTACGCACTGTATCAAACATGGGTTTGCCAATCCTTAGCACCAAACTTGATGGTAAGTCCGCGTACCATTTTTGTTGCTGTTGATGATAGGCTTTTATGTTTCTAACTGAAAAATGCACGCTTGACTAGCCAGTGCGTGTCAAATGTCATTTCTGTCGATTTAATCTCTTCTTCCTTGATGCTTTCTACAGGAATTCGACTAAAACTTTTCTTCAGAACTGTCATTGGTGATGTGGATGCTGTGGAGAATATCCTGCTGACACCTACATCAGGGAGCTCATACGCTTTTGACGCGTACATCAGACAACTCAGAACTCTTCGTGAGATAGAAGGGTCTTCCTCAGATGGTAGGAAGAGCCTTTATACACGAGAGTTGGATGGTGGAGTCAACTCTACCCCGAGAAATCGGGTAGTAGAGTTCCTTTCAAGGTAGAACCAGGAATTGTATCCCAATGTGGAATACATTTCTATCTCCTTTGAGAGGTCGCTCCCAATCCACCAGTTGTATTGGCAGCAACACGCCTTCGGGCTGCCATACTCTGTGATTCTTCTCTCGTCTGAGAGAGAGGACCAGAGTTTGATTCCTGCTGATCTGGTCGTGACTGGGACTCAGACAGTCAGGAATTGCCACCAACAACGAACATGACGGAGAAGGTCCGACGGAGAAGATCCAAGGAAGAAGATAGATCTCTATTAGGTTATTGTTGTGGCGTAGAATGAAAATCCAAAATTTGTAATAGATTTCCATTATGATTTGTAAGAAAGTCTAAGAAAATGTAATAGACTTTTTATGATAATATGAGAGTGGAAATGATAATTCTTCTATGCTCAATGATTTGTATTTGAATGAATTGTAGACATGATAGATAATAAAATCTTCTTTTCTGATTTAGAGTACGTAATATTATCAGAGGTAGTATGGACGTGATAATATATAGGAACTCAAAAAAAAATAGATTGATTTCTATGCAGAGGTCAAAAATGACAAGTGACAAATGAGCAAGTAGATTCGGCATAGAAGATTATGAATGGACGAATCGTCAGATGAATGTAATAAATGAACGGTTGAACCGTCAAGCATTGATGAACGGGCGAACCGTCTGATGAATGTGAGAAATGAACGGATGAACCGTCAAGCATTAATGAACGTGTGAATCGTCGGATGAATGTGACGCTTCATTATTTGAGGAACTTCTGTCTATAAATATAGCAGAAATCTAACGAAGGACGAACACTTCTATTCTTCAACATAAAAATGTCATCTGAAGAAGCATCCAAGAAAGCTGAAATCGTCTCGAGAGTTCAGAAGGACACCGAAGAACACCCTGCCGATCCAATTCGGCCGAAGAAGGTAGAAGCAGGTGAAGGTTCGTCTGCACCCAAGTCGCCACGAGACATTCTGGATTTTTTGCTTGATCCAGGAAGGTCTGAAGAAGAGAAAGCCATGAGGATGGCAGTCTGCAAGTTTCTTGTGGGCTCCAGCAAAGAAGTTCTCAATTCTTTTGCTGATCATCTTTTTGAGAAAGACGGCAGCAGTCCCCATCCAAATGTAGAGAAGGATGATAGTGATCTTCCTTAATATCATGTACTATCATTCATGAATAAAATTTATTTATGAACTTGTCTGATGATTTTATACATAATACTTTTTAAGGAATTTGCCATTGATAGGCATCATAATTTTCCGACCATCAAGTTCTGAGAGTTGATAAGCTCCATTTGAGAAAACTCTGCTCACAATATAGGTGCCTTCCCACTTTGCGTCAAATTTGCCTTTGCTCATATGAGTCATAGTCATAGGACGTCTGACTGTTAAAACAAGTTCCCCTTTTTGATATGCTCGAACTCTGACTTTCTTGTTAAAAGCTCATGAAATTCTAGCTTGATAGAATTCAATATTCTGTTGAGCAGATAATCGCTTTTCATCCAGAGCTTCTAATTCTTGAAGTCGAAGACGATCATTATTCTCGGCAGTAAGTTCATTAGTGATTGCTATCCTTAAAGAAGGAATTTGAATCTCTAATGGAAGAACAGCTTCACATCCGTATACCAGAGAGAAAGGTGTATATTTAGTAGCATTACGAACTGTAGTCCGGTAAGCCCACAAACATTCACCAAGTTTCTCACTCCAATTACGTTTGTTAGTAGAGACAAACTTCTTTAAGAGCTTGATAATGGTTTTGTTGAAAGCTTCTGCTAATCCGTTAGCTGCCGGATTATATGCGGTAGAAGCCACATTGTTGATACGATGGTCGTCACAGAATTGAGTAAATTTCTGGCTGACAAACTGTGGACCATTATCATGAATAATGCGTCGAGGAAGACCAAATCTGTAGATGACATGATGCTTAATAAAGCTGATGACATTGGACGTCTTAACTTCAGATAAAGGAATGGCTTCGGCCCATTTGGAGAAGTAATCGGTTATTGCAAGAATAAACCGATGACCCTTGGATGACGGCGGATTGATTGGACCAATAATGTCCATGCCCCAAGCTTCGAAGGGCTATGACGCTGCCGTTGGATGTAGAAACTCCGAGGGTTGATGAATAAAATCTGCATGGATTTGACAAGCTTTACACTTCTTTGCATATTCGATGGCGTCTGATACCATAGTGGGCCAATAATAACCCATACGTCGAATACGGTCTTGAAGTTTTGGTCCAGGCTGATGTGCTCCACAAATTCCATCATGTGCTTCGCAAATAATTTGTTGAGCCTCGTCACCGGCAACACATCGAAGAAGTAAACCATCATAAGCTCGACGATATAAGGTCTTTGTTGTATGATTGTAATAGAATCTGAGTGATCGTCGTCTGATAGATGCTGCCTCACTCGGATCATCCGGAAAAATATCATACAATACGAAATCTAAGAAAGGAAGTCTCCAATCTTTATCCGTATTTTGATTCTCGGCCGAGTTACTGAAGATAAATTCCATGCTGGAATCAGATGAAGATGATAAAGATTTACGACTAAATCCAAATCCTCTTGTTGTGTTGACGTCATGAGATGTTGATTCTTCAATGTCAATTGGAAGCCCTAGAGTTAGGTTATTTTCCAGATGAAATAATTCTCGATTGCGAACAATAATCATTTGTTGCCGTCTAATCGAAATAGCTAACACCGCCGCAAGATTAGCTAGAGCATCAGCTTCCGTGTTACATGCTCGCCTAACATGTTCAATGAAGAATTTTTCAAACGAAGAAGCCATAGATATATCTGATCTATGATAAGGAACCAGATCTTGATGGCGAACTTCATAAGTCCCCCTTATCTGATTGACAATGAGTTTAGAGTCTCCGTACGCCTCCAAATGTTGAATATTCAGATGCTTAGCGAGTTGAAGACCAATAAGTAATGCATTGTACTCAGCTACATTGTTCGAACATGGCTGATCAAGAGAATAAGCTCTTTGGATAGCAAGACCTTCTGGCGATACGAGAACGATTCCAACTCCAGCGACGATGTCTCCGTTAGGACCAATTCTTGAAGCTCCATCAAAGAATAGACGCCAAGTAGGATCTTCTTCAGCAATTTGGTTTGAATCTAAGACCTCATCTGGAATTTGGTCATAGAGTTTTGAATCTTCTGGAATTGAATGAGCAGCCAGAAAATCGGCTAAAACTTGTCCTTTGACTGACTTCTGAGGAATATAGTGCATATCATATTGAGCAAGTAGGATTCCCCAATTAGCCAATCGAGAATTCAAAACACTAGGTTTCTTCATCATGACCCGTATAGGATTGATCTTAGAAATGACATGAATAGTCTGGCCAATGATATAATGACGTGTCTTTTGGACAGCGAACATCAAGGCTAGACATTCTTTTTCAACCGGTGAATATCGAGGTTCAGCTCCGGTCATAGTACGACTGAGATAGTAAATGGCTTGTTCATGACCTATTTTTATTCTTTTACGCGAGCAATGCACCCAATGAATGACTCATTGCTCGGGTATATAGGAGGAATGGAATTCCTGAGACGGGAGGTACCAATACTGGAGGGCTCATCAGATATTATTTTATATCATCGAATGCTTTCTGACATTCATCATTCCAGACAAAAGAGACACCTTTCTTTATAAGTTTGTTGAATGGTCTGCAGCGTCCTGAAAGATTAGAGATGAATCTCCTGATATAAGCGATCCTTCCTTGAAATCCTCGTAGCTCTTTTAAGGTGCGTGGAGGACGCATCTCTTGGATGGCTTTAATCTTCTCGGGATCCACGTGTATACCTTTAGAGGTACTGACGAAGCCAAAAAATTTACCACTAGAGACGCCTAAGAAGGACTTAGTAGGGTTCATCTTTAATTGATGCTTACGCATTAGATCAAAAATAGTCTTCAAATCTTGGATATGATCCTCCTTTTGTCGACTTTTGACTGCAATATCATCAACATAGCATTCGACTATTTTCTGCAGATGTTCACGGAATATAGTGTTCATAGCTCGTTGATAAGTTGCTCATGCATTCTTGAGACCGAATGGCATAACTGTATAACAATATGTACCAATCGGCGTTCTGAAAGAAGTGTGCTTCTCGTCGTCTGGAAACATTTTAATCTGATTGTATCCAGAATACCCGTCCATGAATGACATCCGTTCAAATCCACAGGTATTATCGATCATGACATCAGTGATTGGTAGAGGAAATTCGTCCTTAGGGCATGCCGCATTGAGATCGCGGAAGTCTATGCATACTCTGATCTTGCCAGTCTTTTTAAGGACAGGAACTATGTTAGCCACCCAATCGGGATGTTGTTCCTCTCTAATAAACCCGGAGGCCATGAGTTTATTAACTTCAGCTTCAATTGCATCCATAATGTCTGGACGAAATCGTCGCTGTTGTTGTTTGACCGATTTAGCATTCGGCAAGATATTGAGCTTGTGAGTTGCAATTTGTGGATCAAGCCCTGGCATATCTTCATAACTCCAAGCGAAGACGTCGATGTAATCACGAATGAGTTTGATCATGTCTTGCTTATCAGTTTCTGAAAGACTTTCACTGATGAATATTGGTTTGGGGGATCCCTCTTCACCAATATCTATTTGAACAAGTTTATCTTCAGTCGGAGGTTCTTTTTGCTCGAAATGGAACTCCCATTGATTATCTAATCTTTGGGCCCATTGTTCTGATTCAGGTGAGATTTTAAACTCTTCTTCGTCTTCATCACTTTCTTCAGAACGGTCAATGGAAACCATGTTGGAAGACAGAATGTTGCAGTAAAAATTACCGATACTCGTATCGGAATCCCAAGAAGTGGTACTAGAAGAATCAGATCTCTTATCTTCGTCAGATTCAGGATCTTCATAGATAATATTGATGAAAGGAGTAGGAGCAATATAGCCTAATCCGCATTTCGTCCTCCCATATTTCAGAGGAGGAATACGAATAGGCATTTTTCTTCCTTTTCCACTATTGAGGCCAGTTCTGAAGTCATAGCCCATATTTTTGATGATGTCTTTAGATTGCTGACTATAGCGACGCAGTTGTAATCTTCCAGTATCATCGTTTTTGTCATCATCTTCTAAATCAGAAGGACTTTGGGGCCCTTTGTAGAAGAATATTGGAATGTCTCCTGGCTTTCTGCTGGGAACTAGAAAGTATAAAGATTGTACAGGTTCTAGGGATACATCTGTATGAACAGTCTGTACAACTCCTATGGTTATTGTGCTCAAGTCATCTAACAAATATAAATAACTATGAACATAATTACACACATCAGCGTACTGCAAAGATGGAGACTTTTTATTAAATGTAAAAGCAGCAATATTTACATTGGGAGAAGGCTGAGCCTTAGAGATTTTAGCCAAGTCAATGACTAAAGGGGAAGAAGAAGAATGAGAAGAAGCTTTGTTTCGATTAAGATCGATAACAAATGGCTCAGAAGAGGTGAGCTCCCTTGAAGCTTGAGATGGAAGAGTAATCCGCCCTCCAACTGGAATTAGCAGAGTATCCTGTGAAGATACAGGAACTGTAGTACGCCCACTAACAGGAATGATCATTGTATCTTGAGCAGACGACTGAGACAACGGAGAGATCCGTCCACTCACTGGAATGATGAAAGAACCTTCTCCAGAGGGTTTGGGAGATTGTTGCTGAGTAGCTCGACCTTTAACAGGGATTATTAAAGTCTCACTTTGTGAATCCTCTTTCTCCATAGCTTGCATGACCCTTGTATACTCTTCTTTGTACATTCGGAAATCATTGAAATAAGCTTCAACCCCATGGAAGGGATTTATATCAGCAACTTCTTTTTGTACTCTTCCATTGCTATCAATGTACTTAAAACACTGATGAAGAGTAGAAGGCACCATATTATTTTCATGAAGAAAGGGCCTCCCAAGAAGAAGATTATAGGATCCCACGATCTCAATCACATAGAAAGTAACTTTGGATCCGAAATCGCCTATCTGAAGCTTCAGATGAATCTTTCCCAAAGGCTCGCTTCGGCTTTGATTGAATCCCAAGATGGTAGTAACCGTCTTAGAGAGCTTGTGAAGAGGGATTTTTAGTTCATCCAACAGACTCTTTGGCATTATGCTTATAGCAGACCCTGGATCAATGAGGATACGATCTATCTTCATTGTATCGATATAACCAGTATAGTAGAGAGGCCGATCATGTCGATTATCCTCCAATAGCATGTCGTCTTATGTAAAGGTGATATTTGGGATAATCTCCAATACACTGTTGCAATGTAAGCAAGTGGCAGGTTCTGCATCTGGCTTCTTCAATTGTGCAAGACAAGAGTCTGCTTGAAGAAGTGCTTCACTTAACGTCTCTCGAGTTTCTTTAGAAAGACGTAGAAGTTCAAAGAGGGACATTCTAGCTGGAGTATTAGCGAGTTGAGCTAGAATGTCGAAGTTGTAAGGCTTCTGAAGCCCAAGAGGAGGGGACTTCTTGATTGGTTTATCAAACCGAGCCTGTTGTTTGCCTTTCTCCAGAACTGTGGATTTAGGAGGAATTGGTTCAACTGGTGTAGTTCAAGGAACAGATGCAGTAGATGATTCTTCTTCAGGAGGAACATTAGGAGCATCTTTATCAGCTGGAGGGATATCAGGAGTATCCTCAGGATTCTTGGAATAATCCTTTAGATAAAGTTTTCCTGTTCGAGTAGCAAGTGCTTCTTCCTTCTCTTTTGGCTCTGTGTCAGAGGTAGCTCCAAGAGAAGTCATATGACATGACTTAATTTTTCCAGCTTTCTTGGACTTTTGAGAAGTAGTCTTTTGAAGAGGAAGAGAGTTAAAATCTGCCACTAGATCAGGATGGATCCACATGATTTCTCCAGTTTCTAAAGTGATTGGCACTAATCCTTCAGATTGTGGAGGAGGAATATTCACTATCTCAAGAGTTGCCTTGGGAATAGGAACGATCCCACTTTCAAGGAGTTGAGGAGGGAAATCTTCGAATTGCATAGAGACGACGTTGAAGGTGACGGTCTTCTCTTTTGGAGTAAGGGAGATAGCTCCAGATTTAATCATTTCTTGGATCTTTCCTTTCAGTACATAACATGTACGAATTGTGTGACCCAACATTCTGTGATATGGGCAGTATTTGGGATGATCTGTCTTACCAGCTTCATCAGGTTTCTTGATTTCAGGTAATTGTATTTTATTACCTTTCAGCAGACATTCAAAGATACCAAGGACATCGTCATTATCGAAAGAGTATTCTTCTTTGGGGCGAGGTGTTCTTGGTTGTTGAGTTGTAGAGGTAGGAGAAGTTTGAACTGTTGATGCATCTTTGCTCTGAAGATTAACTTCAAGAGTTTCTTTTCCTTTGCGAGCATTATTTTTATTGTTAGTACCTTGACCTGTTTCTTTGGGAGTCATCTGCACTCCTAAACCTTTGAAGGTTTCAGCACTAATTTCTGCAGCCATGGCACTAACTATGAAAGAAGGCCAGTCTTGAAATTGAGTAGATCCTGTCCACATGCTGATGATTGGCAACAAGTTTGATTTACATGTGTCGATGGTGACAGCATCTGGAGTTCCAAGAGGCATCTTCAGAGCTTCTCTTCGAAACCGTTCAATGAAATCCTCTGTAGTTTCATTTTTTTTTGCTTGATTCTAATAAGAGCAGACATAGTCATGTCATTGAGCCCTTTATAGAACCGTTCAAGAAACATCTGTTTGAAACCGGCAAATGAGGTAATACACCCATCTGGGAGACTTCTATACCATTCATAAGCAGTTCCCTTGAGACATCCAATAAACACCCGAGTAAGGTGGGCGTCACTTGGTTGCAATTGATCAGTCATCACTTCAAAGTGATTAATAAACTGACTTGGAGAAGTGGTTCCATCATAGAATGAGATAGTAGGAGGCTTGTATTTAGGAGGATACGATACTTGCTTCCATTCTATCGGATAAGGTTGTTTGATGCCTAACCTTTGTAAACCATCTTTCTGTTTGAATGCCTCGAATTGAGTTTTGAGATTCCTCAATTCTTCATTAACAACTCCAGAAGATTGTGGAGTTATAACTTGTAGAGAATAGTTAGGAGGAGGAACAACATTGTAAGCACTACCCCCAGCTCCAGAGAGACTAGGATTTGGTTGAGCTGGTCCAGGAGTATTGGATTGTACTGCTGGAGGAACTTGTACTGGACTTATATCAGTGTCAGTTGGTATGGCATCTGATACAGTCTGTCGATTCTGTAACTGAGCTGTCATGAGTTCATACATCGACTTCATAGTATCAGCCATAGACTTCATTTGATGTTCCAAAGAAGCAATTCTTTGGTCCTGAGGAGTCACAGAAGAGGAAGGTTCATTGTTCAATTTAGTATTCCCATCCACCATATATGTAGTGACTGTACGAGGGATTATTGATGAATTAGTGGATGTTGTATGCTCTGAATCACTGCTTCGTGCATCAAAATCATTTAAAGGAGAACTAACCCCAGTAGGAAGAGGTGGGAAATTAGATTCTCCTAGAAATTCAGAATCATCTTCAGAGATCAAATTTCTTTGACTAGAAGCTAAGACTCTTGCTCTGGTGTTTCTATATACTCCATCTGGACTATCATCTCTACCTCCAGTATTCCGAGAGGTCATGTTGACAGAAGCAAACAAAGGCTCATCTTCATCAGGCATAGGTTCACACTGAATCCGATTGAAGACAGATTGTCGTTTAGTTTGACATCTGCATTGCATTATAACTCTTGGCTGGAAGTCACATTCATGATCAACATGGTCATGAGCCATTGATTGACATCTGCATTGAATTATGACTCTTGGCTGGAAGTCACACTCAGCATGATCTTTTGACACAGAATTATTCCTTCTCTTCTGTTGAAGATATTCTCGTAAATCTGTTTGTGAAGATTGAGGAGTATATTTCCTGTTCTTGGTTCTTGATGGCTCTTGATTATATAAAGAATGATTAATATGAGCCACATAGTTTCTAGCATACTCTGCATCTGGATCTTTTATCCTTGTCAACTGATGTGGTTTCTTAACACCAGAAGTGCTAAGTTTTGTTCTTAGATCAATTGGAGGTGACACATTAGTTTTGGAAACTTGGAGTTTTCCTTCTATTGATCTGGATATTTGCAGAGAAGGAAAAATAGAACCATCCCTTGGATTAGGAGTTGGTAACAAACCGTCTTTTATGGACAAATTTTGTGCCCAATTTAAAGAAGTCATAGAAGAAGACATTACAGAATGTTTCTTCTTAGACTCATTCAAGGTTTGAGACATAGAATGTCCAGAAGGAAGAGTAGTCAAAAGACCATCTCCTTTTCTTTGACTAACAAAATTGTCAGTCAAAGCTGTTCCTGAAGTAAAAACTACAGGAGCAGAAGGAACAACTAAAGAATTATTCCTTTTCGAAGGGACTTTGTGTGGAAGACCACCCCCAGTTCTAGTAGAACTTGGCAAAGAAGAAGAGATAGCTAAAGAGCTATTCTTCTTAGATGAAATACACGCTGAAACAGACTTGGTTAAAGAACCAGTACTGTTAGCGTGACTTTTAACTTTAGAAGTACAAACTGGAACAGACTTGGCTAAGAAACAGTGCTGTCAGCGTAACTTTTGATTTTGGAAATACACACTGGAACAGATTTGGCTAAGGAGCCAGTACTGTCAGCGTGATTTTTGGTTTTAGAGAAATACGCTGGAACAGATTTGGCTAAGGAGCCAGTACTGTCAGCGTGACTTTTAGAGTTGAATTTGCACGCTGAAATAGACTTGGCTAAGGAGCCAGTGCTGTCAGCATGACTTTTGAATGCTGTCATCTTCGAGCGTACAAGAGTGTGCGTGCTTGCAATAGAGTTCTTGCCAGTGTTAGGAGTAGACACTGTGGCAGAGACTTCACCATTGACTACCAACTGATTCTTAGGGACATAGACAGAGTGTCCCTTCGACTTGGCAGTGATGATGGAGGCTGAAGTAGACTTGCCACTCTTAGCCCGCTGCATTTCTTCATAGGCGAATTGATCGAATTGGATCGTCATCACCTTCTTAGACGATTGACGAAGTATCGTATTGAGTTGTTGCCATCTCAGAAGAGGAGATGGTTTTCCCCAGCAGAGTCGCCAATTTGTTTTCCATAAATAAATTTACTTTATTTATTGTGTTTCTGGGAAAATTACAACTGTGGGAATCTGATCTAGAAGACGATCACTTTATCCCTTGGACTATGCAAAGAAGAAAAGCTCTCAAAATTTTGACAGTAGATAACTATGTATCTGTACAATGAATGAGAAAAAGAACTCTATTTATAGAGTCAAAAATAAAACTGAAAAGATAACTGTCTTCACAGCCTGTGCTTAGTTGAAAATCACGCAGGATTTAACATACGCAAGGTTGTGAGAAGTTACTGGACGTGGCCTGTAACTGTTGGACACATGGCGATCATGCATGAGTCGTGTGCAAGTTATAGGACACGCAGGCGAGAGATCAGTGGCATGGCTGCCACGTACTCCAATTTGATGAAATCCACGCAGACTTGTTGAAGACGAAATCCATACAGACTCGGGGCAGAAAGCTTCAAAATCCACACAAACTTGGGGCAGGAAGCTTCAGGATCCACGCAGACTCGAGGCAAAAAGCTTCAAAATCCACGCAGACTGGAGGAAGAAAACTTCAGAATCCACGCAAACTTGAGATAAAGATCTCACAATACACGCAGACTTGAGATAAGACTGCCAGCTGTCTCGATTTGGCGTGCCTCGACTGACACAAAATCTCTGACAGTGATTGCTTTGTCAGTCGCATTAAATGACAAGAAACTCTTTTGGTACGCCAACTTGACGAAGGCTGAGTCTTGCTGAAGAAGATTTCGAAAGTCACGCAATAGTCGGCTGTGATCTCTCGAGTTCCGTGCATACGTGGCATACGAAGAGACATTCTTCGACTGTCGTGCTGTCAGTCATAATGACTCTCTGACAAATGATGAGCTGTCTCTTCAGCATAATTTGTAAATATTGTCCTGATCAACTGAGCGTGACTTTTGACTCTGTCCTGATCAACTCAGCGTGACTTTTATTTTTGAGGCCTACAACTGATCCAGGTACTGGTGGAACACCTTGTTCATTAGGTTCATAAACACTGCTGGTGTATTGGTTAGCCCAAATAGCATAACCAAAAACTCAAACTGTCTGTACCGCGTCCTGAAAGCGGTCTTGGGAATATCCTCCCCCTTCACCTTTACCTGGTGATATCCTAACCTCAGTTCAATCTTGGAAAATATCCGAGCTCCGCTCAACTGGTCAAAAAGATCGTCGATCCGCGGCAGTGGGTATCGGTTCTTGATCGTGAGGTTGTTGAGTGCCCTATATTCAATACACATCCATACTGACCCATCCTTCTTTGGCACAAACAATACTGGTGTACCCCATGGTGATGAACTCGAACGGATGAAGCCCTTGTCCTGTAGCTCATCCACTTGCTTCTTCAGCTCCACCAACTCACTGTTGTTCACCCGATAGACATGCTGAGAGATGGGTTCCGCTCCTGGAACCAAGTCTATCGAGAACTCAATGTCTCTGTCTGGTGGCAATCCAGGCAACTCCTCTGGGAAAACATCTATATACTCTGCTATCAAGGGGTGTGGAATCGTCTACTCCTCTACCGAGACTCCGCAGAAAACTCTGCTGCTCTGCTCCGCATGACGTCTGGAGTACTCGAACTCTGGCTCCCCCGGCGCTCTGAAGAGAACTCTACCCCCTCTGCAATCAATGCTGGCGTGGTGCCTGCTCAACCAATCCATACCGAGTACTATATCGTAGTTCGGTAATGGCATTACGAGCAGGCTCACCTCCAACTCGCGGCCTCCTAAAATAACACTCCGACCCTTACAAACATCACGTACGAGGATAATGCCACCCCCAGTCGTGATCCTGTAAGTCCTACGAAATGATTCAGCTATGATACCGTGTCTAATCGCAAATGATACTGATATGAAGCTATGTGAAGCACCGGAATCAAATAATGCAAAAGCTGGACTAGAGTCGAGAAGAACCGAACCTGCGATCAGCTCTCCTATCGCCTCTGCATCCTCAGCTGGCATGGCGAAAGCTCGCCCCTGCTGTCCTCCTCTGACCTGCTGCTGGTGCTGGACGAACCTCTGCTGCTGTGTCGGCAGGGCTGGTCCCCTCTGCTGGCCTGCTGCTGCCCTGGCTCCTCCTCTACTAGCTGCTCGTCCCGTGGTCAAGGTATACTCTCTCATCTGGTGGTCTCCTGAACCACATACCAGGCACTTGCCCATTCTCTTCCTACACTTGCCCCATCCGTGCCCTGGCTTCTTACAATAAGCACAGGTGGTGGCCTACTGCCTCGGTGCCTGCTGCTGTACCCTCTGCTGCTGATGCTATACTGGCTGGTGCCTCGGCTGCTGGAACTGCTGCGGCTGGAACTGCCTCGGCTGCTGGTGCTAGAAGTGAGGCCTCTTGGCCTGGCCTGCACTGCTGCTGCCTCCCTGGGAGTTTCGCCCCCTCTTGAGCCTAAGCTCAAGATCATCCTCTGCAGCTAATGCGTCCACCAGGATCTCCTCAAAGGTAGCGCTGCGGGCATTCTTGGTGTAGGACTTGACCTCCTTTACCAAGCCCTTTCGGAACCTCCGGTCCTTCGTCGCCTCCGATAAGCCCTCTACAAATCTGCTCAGGCGGCAGAACTCTCCTGCGTACTCCTCCATAGACTGGCTCCCTTGGACTAGGGCCTCGAACTGAGTTTCGAGGGCTCCCAGCGCTACGTCCGGAAAGAACTTCTCCTTGAACAGCTTCTTGAATGCTGCCTAAGTCTGTCCTGCGGTACCAACCCTCGGGTCGATCTGGTACTATATACGGGCCAGATCCTGCATCATGCTGGCCGCTGCCTCAAACTGGAGTCTCGTCGGGATCTCAGCCAACCTGAAAATCTCCTCCATGTGCTCAATCCACTCATCGGCATACAAGATCCCCTCTGTCCTTCGAAAGTCCCTCGGGTGCATCTTCTGGAAATCTTGGATGCCCTTCTCCCGTGGCTGGAGCTGCTGCGGGGCTGCCGCTGGCTGAGCTACAACTCTCTCTACTGCGGTCACTGCCAGCTCAATGCCACGTGTGAGCTCTGCTGTGTGCCTCTGCTGTTGGGTCTGCTGACCTCCATGTACTGCCGGAAGAAAGCTAACAACTGAACGGCGTCAACTGTCCCCGCTGGTGGCTGCTGCTACTGAAGTACATCCGGAATCACCGGACTCGGCTCATGCCTCACAGGTGGTGGGGCTCCTCCGAAAACAGCTGAAACGCCTATTCCAGCAGGCATGGCTGGGGCTGCGGTACCAGGGGCTGGCTGTTGAGTATGAGAGGTGGCAGACCTCTCATCGGCGTCCCCCTGGCCCTGGCGATGCGATCTCGTCTCAACCATCCTGGAGACAGATCAAAAGAAAACAATTGCTGAGAACGAGTCGAAATATCAAATGAGGACAGTTTAAATTCAAAGGAAGACAATAAGCATCAAAATTTAGATATACAGAATCTGATAAAGAGTTTTTCCTAATGTGATTGAGTACCTTCAAAAATTTCCTAATTCTACTGCAGGCTGTAGTGATATTCTAGTTCGAATACCACTACACTTCTAATCTAGACCTGCATGGGCCACTACTAAAAATGTGTCACGACCCGCATCCTAGAGTAAGGGCACGAGACGTGGGTACGTCCAGCCTACGCCGCAGTGTCGGCGGTAGAACGCTGTCCTAGGTCACAACATCTAACAATATAAAATAAAGCAGTTTATACTCCCCGAATAGGGGTGACAGAGCAGAAAGTAAACTCAATCACAACTAAGACAGAAGATAAGATAAAAAGATAGATAATACTGCTGAAATGAAAGAAAATCCATAAGTACAAACAGAGAGTCTAAGTGTCTAAGATAGATACATATCCCAAGTATCAAATATATACAATCATCCAGAGAGTAATATAAATGAAAAACATCCTAGTCTAGTGGTGTCTGGCTCCTATTTAGAACAACACAAGTCATAACATGTCCAGAATGGTAAAATGAAGTTTTACTATGCACTCTACATAAAACTAGGTCATTCTAGGCCAAAGTCAACTCTTGGTCAACTCTGGTCAACCCTAGAATGACTTGTTTGACCTAGTTTAGACTTGTTAGACCTAGTTTGACCATAGTTGACCTAGTTTAACTTCTAGGGTTGACCAGCATTGACCAAGAGTTGACTTTGGCCTAGAATGACCTAGTTTCATGTAGAGTGCATAGTAGAACTTCATTTTACCATTCTGGACATGTTATGACTTGTGCTGTTCTAAATAGGAGCCAGACACCACTAGACTAGGATGTTTTTCATTTATATTACTCTCTGGATGATTGTATATATTTGATACTTGGGATATGTATCTATCTTAGACACTTAGACTCTCTGTTTGTACTTGTGGATTTCCTTTTATTTCAGCAGTATTATCTATCTATCTTTCTATCTTATCTTCTGCCTTAGTTGTGATTGAGTTTACTTTCTGTTATGTCACCCATATTTGGGGTGTATAAACTGCTTAGTTTTATATTGTTAGATGTTGTGACCTAGGACAGCGTTCTACCGCCGACACTGCGGCGTAAGCTGGACGTACCCACGTCTCGTGCCCTTACTCTAGGGTGCGGGTCGTGACAGTTTTTTACAAACGTGTTGGTTTTGTATGGGTGGGCGAGGAGCTCATTCCACCTGTACAGTTGAGTATTGACACCCACATAGTTTTCATGTGCAAGCACAGGTAGAAGATCGTGGCGTGGAGCTCGCTTGGATGCGTTGAGATACGGAGTTCCTTGGCGATTTGAAGCGTGCGGCCGCATGGAGTCAAGACTTATATGGGACATAATGTATGGATGTCGCCTTCCAAAGCATCCACAGGTTCAAGACATGTATTGAGAGATGAAAGAGAGCTGAGTGACTTGTAATGTGAGATGAGTGAGCTTGAGAGACTTGTAATCTTGACCTTGCTCCCCATTGTAACATTTGTTTCAATATCAATAAAAGAGTGTTTTGCAATGACTTGTGTTTTTCTTTCTAAATTCTGCTGCTATTATTCAATGTCTCTGCTTGGGACTTCTGTGCGACGACCCCGTCGCGGCCGCTGAAATCGGCCGTTATGGAACCCGCCTTGCACGAGTGCAATCTAGGCTCGTACGGCATCACGCCTTAGCGAGGACGATCGCTCCTATGGGAGCGGGGCGTGACATAATGGTATCAGAGCACGACTTTACGTCCTTGGACTTTCGATTGAATTCTTTAATTTTGTTGTTTTTGTAAACTCTGAATTGTTGCTTCCACAAAGTTGATATAGTTGGTGCGCTCTCTCTCAAATGTTCCACAGATGTCCATACAATAAGTCTATCTATTTTACAAAATATAGGGGAACAGTTTTTGATATAACAAAAAAGGTAGTTTGCGTAAGCACGGTTGGCTAAGTCGGGCTGGGCATATACACCAAAGTTGCGTCGACCTTAGAAAAGTTGAGTAAGGGAATTGAATTGTGTCGAGCAAGGATGAGTTGAACTCGATTTAGTAAAAGTGAGATGACTATCGATATGGGTGCTATCGAGCGACGATAACGTCGGTGCGATATAGATGAGCGTGCTTGGAAATTGAGAAATGGTTCGAACGGGATTCGAAGAAGTCAATTTGATTCGAATGATAGTTTTGAGGATTTGTTGAATGACTTCATTCCTGAATGGTGTATGCAATAGTCTCAGGGATGTCGATCGATCGATTGAGGATGCGGGGTATTGGTGAGTCTATCAGCAAGCGTCACGTTATGCAAAGCCGTATAGTGAGTATCATTGAATAAGTTTAGCCTTGAAGTTTGATAAGTGGACTCGAACAACCTAAAAGTAGACGCGCACAGAACGTGCACGGGATTGAGGATTGTGCGAAGTATGAAACACGAAAATGATTGAGTAGGTAAAATTGAATCGAGGAAAAGTTAGGGTGTACGATGATTTATTTGAGAAAATTGATACGGATTGTATACGAAAAGTTAGCACGACAGGTAGATAGCGTGCATGAAAGGTCTGATTCGAAGTTACTAAAATAATACGAAGGATTGGAATGAATGTTGGTCGATGACTTAAGATAGACAGATGAACAATACACGAATTTGGGTTTGAGGAAATTGATGTTGTGAATGATTCGAGGGATAATGATCGAACTTGAATTTGAATTTCAAGGTGACTACCTAGTCGGACGATAGCATCGTTCGCACGACTCAAAATTCGTTGCAAAGGAAGATCGTCAGGTTACATATATCATCGATGGTATAGAGGCGTATCAAAGATCGATATGCGATAACTTAGGGGCACTTTAGTTCGGCGAAAGACGATCGTACAAGTATTATTGTTAGTTGGATGCTATACTTAGAATTTTAATTGAGATGAATGTTGGATAAAAATGATTGTGTCTTGATGATTGCGTTGATAACCACAATGTCGACGATCTTGTCTTGCGCGAGTGCAACTCTAGCTTCGCACATGCGTCGCATCGAATTAGGGACGATCGTTCCGCATGAGCGCTGACATGGCGATTCATGTCGCAGGAATGATCGAACTCGAAAAATTAGGACGCGGCAACTCTGATTGTCTTGACTTGTCGGTTTGATGCAAAAAAAAATTGAGGATGTTAGGACTTGCGATTGATGAATAAAATAAACTTGAGGATTGAGTAGGTCCAATCCGCCCATCGAGAATGAATTAGTCTAGACTCGAACAAGAGTTACGTCCCGATGAGGATGATTATCCCGCGGGAGTGTGCATGGTGATTCATGCCCACCGTGGATAATTTGACTCACGTGAGATCGGGGTGCAACGTATTATTAAGTCAGACGACCTTGTGATCGATTTCGTGAATTGGGATAAATGAGTTAGGAGTATGGAATGTGAATTATGGTTTAGCAATAAATTGTGCCGTAGAGTGCTTGACTTGGAAGGATTGATAGACAGAGTATGTCGAACATGTTCGAAGAGATAGACTATATGAAATGGCTTGCTGGTCGAGCGATATTGATGTGTCAAAATTTGGTTGAGTAAACTTACCATAGGATGGCTTTGCTGGATGACTCAGACCCCGTGCGACAAGGATGTGTATAGACAATCTATGCTCAAAGTTTAGAAATCGGAGTGATGCGAGCTTGGGTAGAAAATCCCGTACTATCAATTTGGTTTGACCTTAGGATGGGGTCAGTGTTGATATTGTTGTTTAGGAACTATGATTCTAATACTGACGGAAAGACATAGCCTAGCGGTTAGGCTGACGTCTGAGTGCGAAGTGGTAGGATTTGTGGAGGAACCACTCGCGAGTATTGGTTGCGATGTATGTATATCAGGGACGCTTGAATATGTGCACGATCCGACTCGAGTGGTGATGGCAAGATTTGCTATCACGAGGCTTGGTTGAAATGCATATATTTTTGGGACGCGTAAAATATGTGCACGATCCACTAAGTGATACGTTGAATCAAGTGAGACTTGAGGAACGGGAAAGTGTCGAGGATTTTGAGATCGTAAGTTTTGAAGAAAGAATTGAGGGTAGCACGAGCATGGCTCGGATTTGAGAAATGCATAGAAGAAATATGTGCGAGAAACATAGGATGTTGAATAAGTGATAAGTCGATAAGTGTACTCAGTTAGTTTTGAGGACAAAACTTTTTCTGAGTGGTGTATGATGTAGTGCCTCGTCCCGCGTAGTCAATCGGAAGAATCGGAATGCCGACGGCGTTCGGACATAGCCTTGCAACGACTGCTCGAAGACATCGCTCAGGTGGGGTAGTTTCGGTGAACTTGCCTCATCTTAGCCTTCACATAATAATTTGTATGTTTTCAACTTGCACAAGTAGGCTTGATAATAAAAGAGATGAATCTACATAGATAAGGGAATAATCCCGACGGGTCGAATTGAGTTAGAATATAGAAAGGTCCAACGGTCGGCTTAGATTTAGAGCACGACGTGCTTTGAAAATGAAACTCGATCCTTCGTCCCGTGGCTTGGGAGAAGGAAAGTTGGTTGAGTAGGCGAAGTTATGATCGTAGCCTAAGTCATAGGCATCGCTATTTCGATTAACAAAATGCCTTGGAGGAATCGGCTTTTGAAAACAAAAACAAGAAGAATAGTACAGGGAGTACTAATTTGATTCTGGAAAAGTATTGCTATGGAAGTCTGATTCGTAAACGATCACTTTGTTCTTTGGACCATATGATGATGATGAAGATCACTGCTTGAAGTAGAACAATTTGGAAGAACTAACGCACCAGAAAGGTATCGACGCACTTGGGCACTGATGGCGAGGCCGAATGCTTTCCTGCTTTGCTTCACTTTGTTCTGGAAGAAAAGTTGAAGAAGGATGCTCTAGAGAATCAAAATTTTGAAGCTCTGATCTCTGTATTCTCTCCTGTCTCTCTCTCTGTGTGTGTCCGTTGTATGAGAAAAATGAGTCTATTTATAGACTGGGGCTTTCGTGCGTAAAAGAGCATCAACATCTGTCTTTACGCTAACAACTGCCCTCCACGATCAGAATCATCCTCTGTATATGCTGACACGTGTCCCATCATTTCAGTAAGAATAGGATACATGTTCACACGTTCTTTGAAATAGGTGGCATAAAGACAACGTAGGCACACCACGTTCCAAACTGGCCAGAATGAATTAGGCGTAAAAAGATGAGCGTAAACTAGCTCTGTCATAGGTTTCCAGCATAAAGTGGTTATCGAATAACCTTGAGCGTAAAATGGCTCAAATAGACTTCACGCACACATTGTTTCTTATGAGCGTAAGGACTCATGTAAAATCCCGTGCGTAAAAGAAACCATTCAGTGAGCGTAAAGTAGCTCGATATCTATAAACGACAACAATGGTCTTTGTATGAGACAAATTCCATTGAATTCTGTAGTAAATGCCATCATTGATATCTTCATGTCAAAGTCTGCATTAAATGTGAGATTTGATAGCTTTTGTCCAGCGTGAAAGAGGCTGCTCAGTCCTTGGCGTAAAATCACCGGTGTAGACCCAAGCGTAAAAAGATCAATCTGCTTAGGCATAAAGAAATTCTCCGCTCTGTTAGGCGTAAAGCGGGCCACTTATGACTGAGATGACTCTCTCTTTGAAGCACTTTTTATGCTCCTACAAGACCCCCTTCAAAGTTTTCAAATGTCTCCAAAATTTGAAACACTTTGAATAGAAGCGTAAAAGTTGAGATTTGCTGAGCACAAAATTCGGGATACGCAACAGTCGACCGCGTAAGAGCGGGGATATCCAACAGTTAGCGTAAAGTTTAAGAGAGAAAAATAATGTTGGTCAACACTTTAACCGTCACAATAAATTTTCTTCTCCGTAACTTTCAAATGTATCTTCATCTTCCCGAGTGAGCGGTTTCCAATGAGGAATATGAAGAGTCATTTAAATTTGTATAAATAAGGACAAACTCTTTACTCTTAATATTCTTCCTCATAGTTGTTATGGCGCCAAAGAAAGAGCCAATTGTGGAGGGTGCCTCGGTCGCCAGGCTTAACCTCGAGATAGAGAACGAGCGAGCGCAAAATCTTCTAAAGTGCTTTGGGCTGACCCCAGCAGTCTTCAGTCGTATTGATGGTGGTCCTTCAACTGCATACGAGGGACCGGGTGACGCAGAAGCATTCCTTTGTCTGATGCGTCGCTCTGGGATTCGCAGTATGCGTGAGTTGGGTGCATCCCTTTGTCAACCCAAAGCCCAAAGAATAATAATATTCTGTGTACTGCGACTTTTATATGTAGGGATCCGCTTCCATCCTTTATAAATAAAATATTTGATGTTTTAACCCCATCTATGAACGCGCATTTGTTTATGCACTTCTGTTGACTGCTTCCGTGATTGTTGATTTCCAAGAAACAAACCAACACGTGGTGTCTATCTTATGGTTACAAGATCCTTTAAATAAGATCTTCTCCCGAAATAGACTCATCTTAATAACTTCTTCAGTCTTTATAAATAGCCGAGAATGTTTCATGTATTCTCGTACTCATCCTCCTGAAGATAGCTTTCTGCGATGTTGTTCTTCAAATAAGAGATGGCGGAGCTTTTCAATGTTGTTCCTTTGCATGGCCGATCATTAGGTGTAGATTCAACCATCATTAGAGCCAAACCTTTCGACTCAAATGGCGAGTTCGATCGTAAGTAAATATCTGTCTTCGAATTTCTTGTTTTTTTTTTAAAACAGCTATTTTACGAGCGTAAGACCTTGCTGAAGTACAGGTGTAAAAACCGTACTGAAGCACTTGGCGTAAAAATCCTTATTTGAAGCACTGGCGTAAAAAGCCTTGTTTGGAGCACTGACGTAAAAGCCGTGCTGAAGCACTGGCGTAAAAGCCTCGTTTGAAGCACTGGCGTAAAAACCTTGCTATCTGTCTTTAGTTCGCGTTCAATACGCATTTGATGACACTTCTTCTTCTTTGTTTTCTGCAGAAGCTTGGTTGAAGAGCTTTTTCAGAACTGGTATTGGTGATTTTGATGCTGTGAAGAGCATTCTTCTGACACCGATATCAGGGAGCTCATGCGCTTTTGACGCACAAATCAGACAACTTAGAACTCTTGGGGAGATAGAAAGGTCTTCCTCCGTTGGTAGGAAGAGCCTTTATACACGGAGAGTTGGACGGTGGAGTCAACTCTGCCCCGAGGGATCGGGTAGTAGAGTTCCTTTCACGACAGAACTAGGAATCGTATCCCAATGCTGGATACGTTCCCATCTCCTTTGAGGTGCTGCCCCTAATCCACCAGTTGTATTGGCAGCAACACGCCTTCGGGCTGCCCTACTCTGGGGTTCTCCTCTCGTCTGAGAGATAAGACCAGAGTTTGTTTCCTGCTGTTCCGGTTACCACTGGGGCTCAGACAGTCAGGAACTGCCACCAACAACGAACCCGCCAAAGAAGATCAAAGAGGAAATAGATCTCTATTAGGTTATTGTTGTGGTGTAGAATGAAAATCCAAAATTTGTAATAGATTTCCATTGTAAAAAAAAGTCTAAGAAATGTAATAGACTTTTTGATGATATGGGAATGAAATGATGATTCTTCTATGATCAATGATTTTTATCTATCTGGATGTAATATGGACATGATAGATAAATGAAATCTTATTTTCTGTTTTAGAGTATATGATACTATCAGAGGTAATATGGACATAATAGCATATATAAACACAAAAGAAAACTAGATTGATATCTATGCAGAGGTCAAAAATAGAAGTGATAGATAAGAAAAAGGAAGTAGGTTTAATATTTATTCAGAGGTCATAGAAACATGATAAATAGCAAATCCCACCTTCTAATCAATTGATAAAATAGAAGGTATATATAAAATCTCTTTCCCAGAGACAAGAAATCAGCTTAACCAAATCTTGTTGGCTGGGGACTAAGGAGACAGATGTTGTGAGCGTAAATGTTAAGGCGGTGGAGGTTTCAGCATGTTTCTTGGAAATAGAAGATGAATCAGCGTGTTTCTTGGGAACAGAAAGGACGATTCAAATTCCATAATTAAATGGATGAACCTAGTAATATGAACGAATGGGTCTTTTCGGAAATGAGAAGTTGTTTTCAATTTCAGAGACCAATTCATTAATAATCCTCTTCTATAAATAGATGAGAACTCTCTGTAGCCTTTTCATTCCCATTTCTGCTCCTCAATTAAGAATGTCTTCTGAGGATGCACTGCAAAAGAATGAAGTCTCTAGGGACATTGAGGACGTCACTGAGACATGCCCCGCCGAGCCAATAGCGACGAGCCCAACTGAAGTAGGCAACAGTTCTTCTACGCCCAAGTCGCCCCAGGACATTCTTGCTTTCCTAGTAGAGCCCGGGAAAACTCCTGAAGAAGAAGCATTGAGGATGGATGTCTGCCAATTTTTCGTGGGTTCAGGAAACGATGCCTTCTCTGCATTGGCTGACTATGTATTCAATAAGGAAGGGAGTGACCCTCGTCCTTAATCTTTTATCTTGAACAAAAATAATAAAAGAAGTTTTATTTTTGTCCTGTCTCTTTTTTTTTATACATAGTATTTCTTAAGAAATTTGCCATTGATCGGTAGCATAAGTAGATCTCCATTGGGTTTTGACAACCGGTAAGCACCATTAGAGAATACGGACTCAATCACATACGGGCCTTCCCATTTTGCTTGGAACTTTCCTTTGCTCTTTGTGAGTCATCACCATTGGTCTTCGGACAGCCAACACAAGTTCGCCAATTTTGAATACCCTCTCCTTGACTTTACGATTGAAAGTTCGAGATATACGGGCTTGATATAGCTCAATATGCTGTTGTGCTTGAAGACGCTTCTCGTCCAATCCTTCAAGTTCTTGGAGGCGTAAGCGATAATTATTCTCTGTAGTTAGCTCATTAGCAATAGCGATTCGGAGAGAAGGGATCTGGATTTCCAATGGGAGGACAGCTTCACAACCACAAACCAGTAAAAATGGTATAAAACCAGTAGGAGTCCGGACTGTCGTTCGGTATGCCCATAAACATTCTCCAAGCTTCTTATTCCAATCTCTTTTATTAGAAGAGACAAACTTTTTGAGAAATTTGATGATCGTTTTGTTGAAGGCTTCAGCTAAACCATTAGCAGCCGGATTATAAGCTGTAGAAGCCAGATTTTGAATTCGGTTCTTGTCACAGAACCGATAAAATGCCTGGCTGGCAAAC
Source organism: Iris pallida (assembly GCA_029216955.1). Lineage (NCBI taxonomy): Eukaryota > Viridiplantae > Streptophyta > Magnoliopsida > Asparagales > Iridaceae > Iris > Iris pallida. The sequence goes on from JANAVB010013400.1 coordinate 10,988,724, forward strand.
TGTGGTCCATTGTCATGAATTATTCGTCGAGGAATCCCGAAACGATAAATGACATGATGTTTAATGAAGCTGACTACATTAGATGTCTTTACTTCAACAAGTGGAACTGCTTCTGCCCACTTTGAAAAGTAATCGGTTATAGCTAGTATAAACCGATGTCCTTTGACAGAAGGGGGGTTAATAGGACCAATAATGTCCATACCCCAGGCTTCGAAAGGCCAGGAGGCTGCTGTAGGATGTAGAAATTCAGAAGGTTGATGAATAAAGTCTGCGTGAATCTGGCATGCTTTACATCTTCGAGCATAGTCTACAGCATCTGCTATCATAGAGGGCCAATAATACCCCATTCTTCGAATACGATCTTGCAATTTTGGACCCGGTTGATGGGCACCACAGACACCATCATGAGCCTCACGCAGTGTTTGTTTGGCTTCGCTTTCTGAAAGACAACGCAGCAAGAGTCCGTCATATGAACGCCAATATAGCATATGTAAAGACGGATCGTAATAGAATCGAAATGATCGTCTTTTAATTGATGTAGCTTCTTTAGGATCTTCAGGCAAAATTCCATGAACTGCATAATCAATAAATGGTGTTCTCCAATCTTTCTGTTGGGAACTTGCCTCTGTAACATAACTTTGTTCGATATACAGATTACTCTTCACACAGAACAAATCTCGATCTAACAAAGTAATTGTATTTTGCCTTCGGATCGGGACAGCCAAATCTGCAGCTAAGCTGGCAAGAGCGTCAGCTTCTACATTCTGAGAACGTGGTACAAATTCAATGAAGAATCCTTTGAATGAAAGGACCAACTCGACTACCACCTGATGATAAGGGATGAGATCAAGATTTCTGACTTCATACGTCCCTCTAACTTGATTGACGATCAATTGTGAATCTCCATAAGCTTCTAGGAATCCGATATTCAATTGTTTTGCTACTTGGAGACCAATCAATAGAGCATTATATTCTGCTACATTGTTAGAGCACGGCTCATTAAGAGAATAGGCACGGTATATAACCATTTTGTCAGGAGAAACCAAGACAATTCCTACCCCAGAGACAATATTGCCTTTAGGTCCCACTCGTGATGCTCCATCAAAATATAATTGCCATATGTTATTTTTCAAAGCCATGTTGCAATCCACTACTTCGTCTGGAATATCTTCATATAACTTCGAAGTTTCAGGTACAGGATGAGCAGCTAAGAAATCAGCTAATGCTTGGCCCTTTACTGATTTTTGAGGCACGTAGACCATGTCATAAGGAGTGAGCAACATCGCCCAGGTAGCTAACCTGGAATTAAGAATGCTCGGTTTCTTCATCAATACCCGAATGGGATTTATTCTGGAGATGACATGAATAGTCTGTCCAGTGACATAGTGCCTTGTCTTTTGGACGGCAAAAACCAAAGCTAGACATTCCTTTTCTACAGGAGTATATCTGTGTTCAGCTCCTACCATCGTTCTGCTCAGATAATATATTGCTTGTTCATGACCCATATCGCTTTTTTGTGCCAGAAGAGCGCCAAGTGAATGATCCAAGGCTCGAACGTATAGCAGAAATGGTCTTCCTATCACCGGAGGTACCAGAACAGGTGGGTTTGTAAGATATTATTTAATGTCATTGAAGGCATTTTGACATGCTTTATCCCAGACGAAAGATACTCCTTTCTTTAATAGACGGGAGAAAGGTTGACATCTCCCGAAAAGATTAGATATAAATCTTCTAATATAAGCAATACGGCCCTGGAAGCCACGGAGTTCTTTCAGATTACGAGGAGGGCGCATTTCAAGAATTGCTTTAACCTTATCAGGATCAACATGGATACCCTGAGAGGTAATGACAAATCCTAAAAACTTGCCACTGGAAACCCCTAAGAAAGATTTAGTAGGGTTCATTTTCAATTGATGTTGACGCATCAATTCAAAAACTGTCTTCAAGTCTTGAATATGATCATTCTTTGACCGACTTTTAACAGCAATGTCATCTACGTAGCATTCAACTGTTTTCCGTAGATGTTCTTGAAAGATATTGCTCATAGCCCGTTGATATGTGGCACCGGCGTTTTTAAGACCAAACGGCATAACTGTATAGCAGAAAACCCCAAGGGGTATTCAAAAAGATGTATGCTTCTCATCTTCTGGATGCATCTTGATCTGATTGTATCCTGAGAATCCGTCCATGAAAGACATACGTTCAAAATTGCATGTATTGTCTATCATGACATCAGTAATGGGAAGTAGAAATTCGTCCTTTGGACACGCTGTATTAAGATCTCGGTAATCTATACAAACTCGGACTTTTCCGTTCTTCTTCATAACAGGAACGATATTAGCCACCCAATCAGGGTGTTGTTCTTCACGAACGAAACCACAAGTGATCAGCTTTTTGACTTCTGCTTCAATTGTATCCATCATATCTGGTCTAAAGCGCCGTTGCTGTTGTTTTACAGGTTTGACGTTAGGCAAAATATTAAGTTTATGAGTAGCAACTTTAGGATCTAGTCCTGACATATCCTCATAACTCCATGCAAAGATGTCAATATAATCTTTGATAAGTTTTGTCAATTCTTCCTTTTCATTTTCAGAAAGATTCTTACTGATGAATATTGGTTTGGGCGTAATTCCATTTCCAACATCGATCTGGATAACCTCATCCTCTGTAGGTGGCTGTCGCTGTTCAAAATGAAGTTCCCATTGAGTATCCATCTGTTGAGCCCAAGGATCATTCTCAAATGGCTCTGATTCATCATCGGTTTGAACCATATTGACTGAGAATATCTGTCTAGATTCATCATATGAGGAATCTATGTTGTCTTTATATTGATGACTTTGACTATCATAAGATAAAGTCATTCTCTCAATAAACTTGACAGCCATATACTCGAAAAGGAAATCTTCATTGATATCAAAGAGATGAGCAATATTTACATCATTTACAGTCTGATTGCTACGCTTCGGATTAGTCAATATTGGACCATCATCCATCTTCTGCGTAGAATTACCAATATTGACGATCAATGGTGATTCTGGATCATTCGTACTAGAAGTACGCCCTTTGACTTTTATCATAAAAGGTTGAACTTGGTTCTTAGCAGGAATTTTTATTGATTCCTCCGATGAAGTTTGAGTTCTTCCTTTAACCTTGATTATCAAAGGTTGATCATTGACAAGTTGAGATTGGATTCGTCCCTTGACGATTACCTTCAAGGGTTGTTCCTCTGTCGGATCTTCATTAATAGACTGATCCTCAGGTGATGATTCTTCAGCTATGTCTGATATCTCTTTCATATGCTCCTGTTTATAAAGCCTTGAATCAGAGAAGTAGGCTTCGACACCCTTGAAAGGATTAATATCAGCAAATTCAGTTTTCACAACTCCTTGGGAATCCACATATTTGAAGCATTGGTGGAGAGTTGAAGGCACAATATTGTTCTCATGAATCCACGGTCTTCCAAGAAGAATATTGTAGGATAGATCCGAGTTGATAACATAGAAAGTTACTATGGATCGAAGATCACCAATCTGCATCTGTAACCGGATCTTCCCTAGTGGCTTACTCTTGCCAGAGTTAAAACCAACAATAGTGGTACTAGTGTACGTTAGTTCACTAGTAGGAATCCTCAGGGGTCTTAGCATACTCTGAAGAATTATGCTAATTGAGGACCCGAGATCAATGTAAATCCTGTCAATTTCAGTGGATCCGATATATCCAGTGTAGCACAGAGGTCTATCATGCTTGTTGTGTTTCAATAACATATCCTCTTGTGTGAAGATGATGTTGGGAATTGCTTCCATCACGCTATGACATTGTGGACATGACACTGGCATATTATCGGGAGTCTTGAGTTGAGCTAAGCATGAATCTGCTTGAAGTAAAGCTTCACTCAAGGTCTCTCTGCTTTCTCTGGAGAGGCGAAGCAGTTCAAATATAGACAATCTAGCCGGAGTATTGGCTAACTGAGCTAGAATATCGAATTTGTAAGGCTTCATTGTCACCCCCTGACTGGAAGCAGACTTCAATGGGATATCAAAGCGCACTGCTTTCTGTTTCCCCTTTTCAACCACAGACGGTTTAGCAGGAACAGGAGAAGATTGAACCGGTAGTGTTTCCACTACATCTTCTGCTTCTTTGGAGGATCCCTCATAATCTTTATGGTACTCTTTTCCAGATCTTGTACCAGTAAAAGTTTCTTCTTCAGACTCAGGAGAAGAAAGTACCATATAACAGGATTTAGTCTTTTTTCCTTTAACCTTCTTCTTGTGAGGAATTTCAGAACCCAATCCAGCGGTAGAATTCTGATTTTGAATTTGTAAAGGAAGACGGATTCCTTTATCATGGTTCAAACCTTCTGCCTTTTGAAAGTCATAACCCATCTTCTTCATGAGAATAACAGATTGCTGACTATACAAATGAATAGGCAATGGACTTTGAACAGGCGTTTCAGCACAGGACGAGGAATGAATCTCTGCAACTATAGGAGAATGAAGTACAGACGTCTCTGTAGTTAAGGGAGAAGAAGGATTCAGGATACGAGGAGAAATCCCTATTAGAGCTTTTTCATAAGCAGCAAAGATTATTGTGCCCGGTATAAATGAACACTATTCATGGCTAGCCACTGCTGATGAGTAAGCTTGAGCTTAGTAGGAGGAGCTAAACTTGGAGGACAGATGTTTAGTCCTTTCAGTCTATCTTCCAGAGGGAGGCCGTCCCATAGATGATCCAAGTCATCAGAATCTGGAATAATATGAGAGATCATGTTGCAAGTTTTGACTTTCTTGCCTTTTTTGGATTTTGAAGTTTTACCTTCATTTTCCAGTTCAGGCACTAAGTCAGGATGTACCCACATGATTTCACCATTCTTCAATGTGAGAGGCAGCAATTCTGTATTTTCTTCCCTGGCAGGCGGGATATTCACAATCTTCATCGTCGCCTTTGGAATTGGTATAATTCCATCTGGGACTTGCTGTGGAGGAAAATCCCCAAACTGAAGAGAAACCATATTGGTTGTCACCGTATGGTCATCATTGGTTAAAGCGTTGGTGCCACCATTTATCAGCTCTTGGATCTTCTTTTTCAAGACATAACAAGCACTGGTAGGATGATTAATGTATCTATGATAGATACAATACTTGGGATTGTCAGTCAGATTCACCTCATTAGGCCTCTTTGGCTCTGGAATCTGCAGTTTACCACTTTTCACCAGACATTAGAATATCTCTGGGATATCGCTTTCGTCAAAGGAGTATTCTTCCTTTGTCCTGGAAGATTCTTGATTGCTTGATGTCGTTTTGTTCTTGGAAAGATTGACCATAAGAGTATCTTTTTCTTTCACATTACGATTGCCGGGATTATTGCCAGGATTATTTTTCTTCCCTTTATCTTCTGAAGCAAAAATCATCCCATGTTCACGAGCCAACCTACCATTGGTCTCGGCAGAAACTGCTGCTATGATGAACGAAGCCCAATCTGTGAATTGGGACAGCGATGGATGGTCGCAGATTCATCTTGCACGTGTCAATCAACGCTGAATCTGGCATACCAGGAGGCATCTTTAGAGTAGCCTGTCGGAAACGTTCAATGAACGTCCGAGTATCTTCTTTCTCCTTTTGTTTGATTTCTATCAAGGAGGACATGTTCATGTCCATACCTCCTTCATAGAAGTGGGAGAGGAATATTGCTTTGAATTCGTCAAAAGACGAAATAGAGTTATCGGGTAAGCTATGATACCAGTCATAAGCTGAACCCGTCAGACATCCGATGAACACTCGAGTGAGAAGAGCATCATTTTTCTGCAAATGTACAGTCATAATATCAAAGTAGTTGATATATTGACTGGGAGATGCTTTTCCATCGAACAAAACCATGGATTGTGGTTTGAACTTCGGTAGAAAGGGTACATCATTCCAATGAGGAGGGTAAGGTTGCTTAATCCCTAGCCTCTGGAGTTGATCTTTGTGCCTTAAAACTTCAAACTGTGCTTTAAGTTCACGCACTGCTTGAATGGCTTCACTGGTTTGAGGAAGCACATTTGACTGAGTAATCGTTGGATGCACCATGACCCCTACTGGAGGTGGTATATCTTCTGGAATGATGGGATCCGGAGATGCAGAATTTTGATTAGCAGCAGGCTCTTGAATGTTCAAAGGTATTTCAGCCCCTTGACTATCTTGAGTTTGTGCTGCTACTGGTGCCGGTGTCACTACTGTCGGTTGAGCAATTTGCTGATTCAAAATTATTTGATGCATGCTTTGCACCATGTTAAGCATATCCTTCAGTGATTGTTCAACAGCAGTGAGACGTTGTTCTGTATTAGCAGATGACGTCTCTGGCTCATCTCCAACAGCGTAGGATTCAACCACTCTTGAAGATACAGAAGGGTTTGTATAGAAGTACGAATCCACGCTATCGGTATCAGACTCAAAAGATTGAGTGCCCCCAGCCTCTGAATCAGAGGTCTGCAATTGTCTTCGTCTTCTTGATCGAGTATTCTGATATACTCCTTCAAAGGAATCAAGAAGCCTGTTGAACTGTTGTTGACTTGGAGTTTGGGACGTATTCCGTCTTGGACGTCGTCCTCTGTTAGTATGAGATGCCATGTTGACTGACACATATGGCGACTCATGTTCTTGGTCTTCAGCGTGATATGGAGGTACATTGAAACTCAATCGATCAAAGACTGATCGTCTTGAAGCCGAACAACAACAGTTGATCACAACCTGGTGGTATTCACAAAGATGTTTTTCTTGGAGGAATGTCATCGGAGATTGTCTATTCTTACGCTTTTGCATTAGCAATTCGCGTAAGTCAGAAGGAGTGGATGAAGTATTCTTCTTTATTACATTGGGGGTAGAAAATTGTTTAGTCCCTTGTGTATAAAGAAGATTACTGGCTGCATTCGCAGAACCAAATTGTACATTTCCACGCGTTTGAAATTGTGTGCGTAAATCTTGAGATTTAGCACGCAGTACTCCATTTTCTTGGCGTATGATTTATAAATTTGGTACCTTACGTGAAGCAGTATAAGAAGGTTGTTGGTGTAGAACAGAAGTTTTACCAACAATATTTTTACGTTGCACACGTTTAGATACATTCACATTCGACGGGTGAGCATCTTTGTGAATTTCATCTACACTGTCATAGACAGGAGATTTATCTTTACGCATGGAACGTAAAATTTTGTTATCTACCACGTTACCAATGGGAGATTTTGTTTTACACGATGAGCGTAATTTATTTGGGCCTACCACGTCACCGACGGGAGACTAATTTTTACATCCAAAAACACAAGCTTTAGAGCCTGCCCCATTACGAATGGGAGACTCATTCTTATGAACTGAGCGTAAAATTTGGTTCTTACCCACTGAGCGTAAAACTTGATTTTTACGCGGTGGGCGTGAAACCTGGTTATCTTTACCGTTACAAACGGGAGACAAATCGTCACACTTCGAGTGCAACTTTAAAGTAGGGACTGCCTCGTTATGAACGGGAGCCCCTACTACAGGAGTGGGAAGAATCCCTTTGTCATCAGAAGCAGCAGAGAGATCAGAAATCACTTTGGATTTGGGAATCCAAACTTTTCGTGCTTTGCAAGACTTTTGAACATTGGAATGGCGAGAACCACCCCCAGTTCGGAGCATTTCTTCATAGGCAGTCTGGTCGAAGTGTACCACCAGAGTCTTCTTGGTCGAACCGACCGAAACATCATCATATTGAGCAATCACCTCCTCGTCAGAAGAGAAGGTTGTCCCCAGCAGAGTCGCCATTTTTGTTTCGATTAACAAAATGCCTTGGAGGAATCGGCTTTTGAAAACAAAAACAAGAAGAATAGTACAGGGAGTACTAATTTGATTCTGGGAAAGTATTGCTATGGAAGTCTGATTCGTAAACGATCACTTTGTTTCTTGGACCATATGATGATGATGAAGATCACTGCTTGAAGTAGAACAATTTAGAAGAACTAACGCACCAGAAAGGTATCGACGCACTTGGGCACTGATGGCGAGGCCGAATGCTTTCCTGCTTTGCTTCACTTTGTTCTGGAAGAAAAGTTGAAGAAGGATGCTCTAGAGAATCAAAATCTCGAAGCTCTGATCTCTGTATTCTCTCCTGTCTCTCTTCCTGTGTCTGTGTGTGAGAAAAATGAGTCTATTTATAGACTGGGGCTTTCGTGCGTAAAAGAGCATCAACATCTGTCTTTACGCTAACAACTGCCCTCCACGATCAGAATCATCCTCTGTATATGCTGACATGTGTCCCATCATTTCAGTAAGAATAGGATACATGTACACACGTTCTTTGAAATAGGTGGCATGAAGACCACGTAGGCACACCACGTTCCAAACTGGCCAGAACGAATTGGGCGTAAAAAGATGAGCGTAAACTAGCTCTGTCATAGGTTTCCAGCGTAAAGTGGTTATCGAATAACCTTGAGCGTAAAATGGCTCAAATAGACTTCACGCACACATTGTTTCTTATGAGCGTAAGGACTCATGTAAAACCTCGTGCGTAAAAGAAACCATTCAGTGAGCGTAAAGTAGCTCGATCTCTATAAACGACAATAATGGTCTTTGTATGAGACAAATTCCATTGAATTCTGTAGTAAATGCCATCATCGATATCTTCATGTCAAAGTCTGCATTAAATGTGAGATTTGATAGCTTTTGTCCAGCGTGAAAGAGGCTGTTCAGTCTTTGGCGTAAAATCACCGGTGTAGACCCAAGCGTAAAAAGATCAATCTGCTTAGGCGTAAAGAAATTTCCCGCTCTGTTAGGCGTAAAGTGGGCCACTTATGACTGAGATGACTCTCTCTTTGAAGCACTTTTTACGCTCTTACAAGACCCCCTTCAAAGTTTTCAAATGTCTCCAAAATTTGAAACACTTTGAACAGAAGCGTAAAAGTTGAGATTTGCTGAGCGCAAAATTCGGGATACGCAACAGTCGACCGCGTAAGAGCGGGGATATCCAACAGTCAGCGTAAAGTTTAAGAGAGAAAAATAATGTTGGTCAACACTTTAACCGTCACAATAAATTTTCTTCTTCGTAACTTTCAAATGTATCTTCATCTTCCCGAGTGAGCGGTTTCCAATGAGGAATGTGAAGAGTCATTTTAATTTGTATAAATAAGGACAAACTCTTTACTCTTAATATTCATCCTCATAGTTGATATGGCGCCAAAGAAAGAGCCAATTGTGGAGGGTGCCTCGGTCGCCAGGCTTAACCTCGAGATAGAGAACGAGCGAACGCAAAATCTTCTAAAGTGCTTTGGGCTGACCCCAGCAGTCTTCAGTCGTATTGATGGTAGTCCTTCAACTGCATACGAGGGACCGGGTGACGCAGAAGCATTCCTTCGTCTGATGCGTCGCTCTGGGATTCGCAGTATGCGTGAGTTGGGTGCATCCCTTTGTCAACCCAAAGAATAATAATATTCTGTGTACTGCGACTTTTATATGTAGGGATCCGCTTCCATCCTTTATAAATAAAATATTTGATGTTTTAACCCCATCTATGAACGCGTATTTGTTTATGCACTTCTGTTGACTGCTTCCGTGATTGTTGATTCCCAAGAAACAAACCAACACGTGGCGTCTATCTTATGGTTACAAGATCCTTTAAATAAGATCTTCTCCCGAAATAGACCCATCTTAATAACTTCTTCAGTCTTTATAAATAGCCGAGAATGTTTCATGTATTCTCGTACTCATCCTCCTGAAGATAGCTTTCTGCGATGTTGTTCTTCAAATAAGAGATGGCGGAGCTTTTCACGTTGTTCCTTTGCATGGCCGATCATTAGGCGTAGATTCAACCATCATTAGAGCCAAACCTTTCGACTCAAATGGCAAGTTCGATCGTAAGTAAATATCTGTCTTCGAATTTCTTGTTTTTTTTTGAAAACAGCTATTTTACGAGCGTAAGACCTTGCTGAAGTACTGGTGTAAAAACCATGCTGAAGCACTTGGCGTAAAAAGCCTTATTTGAAGCACTGGCGTAAAAGCCGTACTGAAGCACTGGCGTAAAAAGCCTTATTTGGAGCACTGGCGTAAAAGCCGTGCTGAAGCACTGGCGTAAAAGCCTCGTTTGAAGCACTGGCGTAAAAACCTTGCTATCTGTCTTTAGTTAGCGTTCAATACGCATTTGATGACACTTCTTCTTCTTTGTTTTCTGCAGAAGCTTGGTTGAAGAGCTTTTTCAGAATTGGTATTGGTGATTTTGACGCTGTGAAGAGTGTTCTTCTGACACCGACATCAGGGATCTCATGCGCTTTTGACGCGCAAATCAGACAACTCAGAACTCTTCGTGAGATAGAAGGGTCTTCCTCCGTTGGTAGGAAGAGGCTTTATACACGGAGAGTTGGACGGTGGAGTCAACTCTACCCCGAGGGATCGGGTAGTAGAGTTCCTTTCACGGCAGAACTAGGAATCGTATCCCAATGCTGGATACGTTCCTATCTCCTTTGAGGTGCTGCCCCTAATCCACCAGTTGTATTGGCAGCAACACGCCTTTGGGCTGCCCTACTCTGGGGTTCTCCTCTCGTCTGAGAGATAAGACCAGAGTTTGTTTCCTGCTGTTCCGGTTACCACTGGGGCTCAGACAGTCAGGAACTGCCACCAACAACGAACCCGCCAAAGAAGATCAAAGAGGAAATAGATCTCTATTAGGTTATTGTTGTGGTGTAGAATAAAAATCCAAAATTTGTAATAGATTTCCATTGTAAAGAAAAGTCTAAGAAATGTAATAGACTTTTTGATGATATGGGAATGAAATGATGATTCTTCTATGATCAATAATTTGTATCTATCTGGATGTAATATGGACATGATAGATAAATGAAATCTTATTTTCTGTTTTAGAGTATATGATACTATCAGAGGTAATATGGACATAATAGCATATATGAACTCAAAAGAAAATTAGATTGATATCTATGCAGAGGTCAAAAATAGAAGTGATAGACAGGAAAAAGGAAGTAGGTTTAATATTTATTCAGAGGTCATGGAAACATGATAAATAGCAAATCCTACCTTCTAATCAATTGATAAAATAGAAGGTATATATAAAATCTTTTTTCCAGAGACAAGAAATCAGCTTAACCAAATCTTGTTGGCTGGGGACCAAGAAGACAGATGTTGTGAGCGTAAATGTTAAGGCGGTGGAGGTTTCAGCGTATTTCTTGGAAACAGAGGATGAATCAGCGTGTTTCTTGGGAACAGAAAGGACGATTCAAATTCCATAATTAAATGGATGAACCTAGTAATATGAACGAATGGGTCTTTTCGGAAATGAGAAGTTGTTTTCAATTTCAGAGACCAGTTCATTAATAATCCTCTTCTATAAATAGATGAGAACTCTCTGTAGCCTTCTCATTCCCATTTCTGCTCCTCAATTAAGAATGTCTTCTGAGGATGCACAGCAAAAGAATGAAGTCTCTAGGGATATTGAGGACGTTACTGAGACATGCCCCGCCGAGCCAATAGCGACAAGCCCAACTGAAGTAGGCAACAGTTCTTCTACGCCCAAGTCGCCCCAGGACATTCTTGCTTTCCTAGTAGAGCCCGGGAAAACTCCTGAAGAAGAAGCATTGAGGATGGCTGTCTGCCAATTTTTCGTGGGTTCAGGAAACGATGCCTTCTCTGTATTGGCTGACTATGTATTCAATAAGGAAGGTGTTGGCCCTCGTCCTTAATCTTTTATCTTGAACAAAAATAATAAAAGAAGTTTTATTTTTGTCCTGTCTCTTTTTTTTTTCTTTTTATACATAGTATTTTTTAAGAAATTTGCCATTGATCGGTAGCATAAGTAGATCTCCATTGGGTTTTGATAACCGGTAAGCACCATTAGAGAATACGGACTCAATCACATACGGGCCTTCCCATTTTGCTTGGAACTTCCCTTTGCTCTTGTGAGTCATCACCATTGGTCTTCGGACAGCCAACACAAGTTCGCCAATTTTGAATACCCTCTCCTTGACTTTACGATTGAAAGTTCGAGATATACGGGCTTGATATAGCTCAATATGCTGTTGTGCTTGAAGACGCTTCTCGTCCAATCCTTCAAGTTCTTGGAGGCGTAAGCGATCATTATTCTCTGTAGTTAGCTCATTAGCAATAGCGATTCGGAGAGAAGGGATCTGGATTTCCAATGGGAGGACAGCTTCATAACCATAAACCAGTAAAAATGGTGTAAAACCAGTAGGAGTCCGGACTGTCGTTCGGTATGCCCATAAACATTCTCCAAGCTTCTCATTCCAATCTCTTTTATTAGAAAAGACAAACTTTTTGAGAAGTTTGATGATCGTTTTGTTGAAGGCTTCAGCTAAACCATTAGCAGCCGGATTATAAGCCGTAGAAGCCAGATTTTGAATTCGGTTCTTGTCACAGAATCGATAAAATGCCTGGCTGGCAAACTGTGGTCCATTGTCATGAATTATTCGTCGAGGAATAATTCATGACCTCCTCGTCATGAACATGTCCTCCTTGGTGATCGTTTTGTCGAAGTGTACCACCAGAGTCTTCTTGGTCGAACCGACCGAAACATTATCATATTGAGCAATCACCTCCTCGTCAGAAGAGAAGGTCGTCCCCAGCAGAGTCGTAATCGTTTTGTCGAAGTGTACCAGTAGAGTCTTCTTGGTCGAACCGACCAAAACATCATCATATTGAGCAATCACCTCCTCGTCAGAAGAGAAGGTCGTCCCCAGCAGATCGGCTTTTGAAAACAAAAACAAGAAGAATAGTACAGGGAGTACTAATTTGATTCTGGGAAAGTATTGCTATGGAAGTCTGATTCGTAAACGATCACTTTGTTCCTTGGACCATATGATGATGATGAAGATCACTGCTTGAAGTAGAACAATTTGGAAGAACTAACGCACCAGAAAGGTATCGACGCACTTGGGCACTGATGGCGAGGCCGAATGCTTTTCTGCTTTGCTTCACTTTGTTCTGGAAGAAAAGTTGAAGAAGGATGCTCTAGAGAATCAAAATCTCGAAGCTCTGATCTCTGTATTCTCTCCTGTCTCTCTCTCTGTGTGTGTCCGTTGTATGAGAAAAATGAGTCTATTTATAGACTGGGGCTTTCGTGCGTAAAAGAGTATCAACATCTGTCTTTACGCTAACAACTGCCCTCTACGATCAGAATCATCCTCTGTATATGCTGACACGTGTCCCATCATTTCAGTAAGAATAGGATACATGTACACACGTTCTTTGAAATAGGTGGCATAAAGACAACGTAGGCACACCACGTTCCAAACTGGCCAGAACGAATTGGACGTAAAAAGATGAGCGTAAACTAGCTCTGTCATAGGTTTCCAGCGTAAAGTGGTTATCGAATAACCTTGAGCGTAAAATGGCTCAAATAGACTTCACGCACACATTGTTTCTTATGAGCGTAAGGACTCATGTAAAACCCCGTGCGTAAAAGAAACCATTCAGTGAGCGTAAAGTAGCTCGATCTCTATAAACGACAACAATGATCTTTGTATGAGACAAATTCCATTGAATTCTGTAGTAAATGCCACCATTGATATCTTCATGTCAAAGTCTGCATTAAATGTGAGATTTGATAGCTTTTGTCCAGCGTGAAAGAGGCTGCTCAGTCCTTGGCGTAAAATCACCGGTGTAGACCCAAGCGTAAAAAGATCAATCTGCTTAGGCGTAAAGAAATTCCCCGCTCTGTTAGGCGTAAATCGGGCCACTTATGACTGAGATGACTCTCTCTTTGAAGCACTTTTTACGCTCCTATAGTCGCCTGCATGAATGCTTCATAAAGCATGTACGGTCCCATCACCCAAGGCTTGGCACAGCCTTGGCTTACCCATTGGTTAAGTTGCGTTGAGCGGCTTGTGACCTAAGTCTAGGCACCCGATTGACTTGGTCGTTCAAGTCGAATGCGTGCACGACACGATCCGTAAAGGCAAAGCTTGACGCAGCCTTTGCTAGTTAAGTTGTTGTGAAGTTAAGTTAGGCAAAGTTATGTCGGTCGACCTAAAACATTACAAGTACCGTCCCGCTCTTTCGCGGTTTATCAAAGTTAAGTAGTCCCACGATCTCAAGGCCCGTCGACTTAGGCAGGAGTATCGCGTAGATCACGATTGGCCTAAGGCACGATGCACGGACTTAGTGTTTAAGGCAAGGACCACACTTGATTCAAGTGAGTTTTGGAGAAAGGACTATCAAATAGGCATTCATGAGTTGAATGAAATGATATGGTAACATGGAAAGAATGCTCGTAACCGTGGGTCATCGAGGGGTCTCGAGGATAGAAGTCCTGAACGTGGTTTTGAAAGAGAGGGTGATACTGAAGGAAGAATGACTGTGTGAGACGTCAGTTTGAGTCGGGTCTTACATGGTGATTGGACAACTTGTCGACAAGGTAGAGTTTTCCCATAACGGCAACCCAGGGCCATGGGACCGTTTCGTCCTAAGGAAACACGGTGATAGCTGTGCTGAATCAATAGCACCGGGTTAGTCAGGGACATCCAGGGGGTTAACTACCTTGCGCTGGAAGGGTCCCGGCCAACCGTAAGCTATGAGTCCAGGTATAGCTTGTTATGCTAGTAACCTCATATAGATGAGTCGGCATGGGCGGCGATCCGCGTATATGCCTTTGGATTGAGTCGAGTATTGAGTGTAGTATATCAAGGAAGTTGAGTTGAATGTATATGTACAGTTGGAACATAAAATATTGGGCCTAAGATTTGACTGCAACGTAGGCGACGTGCTTCAGCACGAGATGTGACGTCGAGTCTTATGTTGTCGACATGGAAGTTGTATATTTTGGATGTGAGTTGTCTTGAGTTTAAGTCAGAAAATGCTGCAAGGCAGAGTCGGTCGAGTGACACATAACCCACAAGTCTTGATTGGGTCGAATGATGATTTAGTAGCAAAGGGCCGTGAGGCGGCGATATAATTGAGTCTCATTGAGTTGCGAGGCACGGCCTCAACAAGGACTTATAGCACGGTCACACGGGAATGGAGTCTTATCGCGTAGTTGCGTCTCTGATTTTAGTCGAAAGGCAAGCACGACTTGATAGGTTAACGATGTTGAGTCGATGTTGTTTTTGCAAGCACGGGGTGATCTAGAGACACAAAATAGGCCAAGGCATCGGTCCTAAAATAATTTTAAGGCAAGAGTAGAAAGACAATCAAAATGGTTTTGTTGCACGAAGTAAATCAAACGTGTTGGTTTTGTATGGGTGGGCGAGGAGCTCATTCCACCAGTACAGTTGAGTACTGACACCCACATAGTTTTTATGTGCAGACAGGTAGAAGCTCGTGGCACGGAGCTCGCTTGGATGCGTCGTGGCACGGAGTTCCTTGGCGATTCGAAGCATACGGCCGCATGGAGTCAAGACTTATACGGGACCTAATGTATGGACGTCGCCTTCCAAAGCATCCGCTGGTTCAAGACATGTATTGAGAGATGAGAGAGAGCTGAGTGACTTGTAATGTGAGATGAGTGGGCTTGAGAGACTTGTAATCTTGGCCTTGTTCCCCATTGTAACCTTTGTTTCAATATCAACAAAAGAGTATTTTGCAATGACTTGTGTTTTGCTTTCTAAATTCTGCTACTATTATTCAATGTCTCTGCTTGGGACTTCTGTGCGACGACCCCGTCGCAGCCGCTGAAATCGTCCGTTATGGAACCCGTCTTGCATGAGCGCAATCTAGGCTCGTACGGCATCATGTCTTAGCGAGGACGATAGCTCCTACGGGAGCGGGACGTGACAGAGAGTCCACACTCGGGACGAGGGTGTTTGTCGTTAGCTAACCAGAGAGTCCACACTCAGGACGAGGATTAGTGCTTAGTTCAAACCCGTGAGTCCAAACTCGGGATGAGGGTTTGGTTTTCCATTGATCTCGTGTTCATCCAGCAGTTCATTTATGCGTAGTTGTTCTAGTGTTCGTGTTCATAGTCACTTGTCTTGTCCTGTCGTTCTTATTTATTTTCTTACGCATGATAAAACTACTACATAGGCATGTTTATATGTATCTTGCTATGTCCTCTAGGGACCTAATGATCTCTTCAGGTTAGCCGAGTTTGAGTCAGGAGCAGACGAGTGGGTTTGAGTCAGCATCAGACTATGGCGTCTTGCAGTTGAGGTTGTCTTGATTAGCAGTTTGTACTCAGTTAGTTATATCATGTATTTATCTGTTTTTGTCTATTGGTAGTGGATTTGTGTCTACCGGACGTGACTTGATTCTTGAAAACATTCAGTTTATATTCATTATTGCTTAAGTTCATGGATATTCATTGATCTTGGTTGTGTCTTGATTATTCTGTGGATGAGATATAGATTTCCATGTAATACTAGATTCAGTGACTTGTGAGTTATAGATAGCGTTCTACCACCGACACTGTGGCGTAGGCTGGGCTTGGACACGCTTCATATCCGAAAAGTGGGTACGGGTCGTGACACTAGACTATCCTAACTGCTAGGTAAGCCTGACAAAATCCATAATGCCTACAATTCATCTCTAAAAGTGGCATCTACTGCTTTCAGTTGTGTGATTAGATTCTTAAAATCATTTGTATAGGACGCAGTAGAGGTACCATCAGTTAATTTTAGATTGAAGAGTTTCTTCATGAGAAACACTTTATTTGATGCGGATGGCTTTCCATTCATCTTTGACAAAGTATTCATGAGGCCTTCAATTATTGTCTCATCAGCAATATTAAATAGTATGAACGATGTGAGAGAAAGCCGGACTGCACTCATTGCCTTTCGATCCAAGATCTCCCAGTCATTAATGTTTATCTCTCTTTTCTTCGCCAATCCTCCCAATGGTAGGTATAGATCTTTAGAATACAAGTAATCTGTTATTTGCATCTTCCAGAATGTGAAGTTCTGTCCATCGAACTTGTCGATCTTAAACTTTGCTTCCTCTGATGTTATGGCTCCCACTCGAATTAAAGTTCTCCTATGAAACTCAATTCGCAACGAAACCTCCTTGACCTGGCTCCGGTACCACTTGTCAGGAACTTCTATGGCAGTCAGAACAAGCAAGAATCACAGCTATCTATAAACCTTTAATGAAGAACAATATATAATTAAAGATAAACAAGATGAAAAAGATACCAAGATTTAACGAGGTTCACCCCAAGATGGGTACGTCCTCCAATCGCCATAGGAACTTCTTTTATTAAAGGAATGAATGGATTACAAAACTCTCCTCTCTCTTTTCGATCACACGAAGAGGCTTCACACACCTCTTCCCATATATATGAACAATGATCAAACCATATCAAGAAAAGATATAGGAGATCATGATCCTCATATCTTTTCTCTGTAACACCATATAGGAGATACCAGAAAAGATAAGGATCTGATCTTTATTTACATGTTGCAGTAAATAAATAGCCCATTATCAAGGATGTCTGATTTAGCAATCAACTCCATATCTTAACAAGAGGCTCATCAAGTTCCCTTGTGTCGAATGTTATAATAGACCATTCAAAGAGGTGGATCTTGTGAGGGAGCATCTCTACAAGAAGGGATCCATACATAACTATAAGGAGTAGACAACTCAAGGAAAATATTTATTTTTGCAATATCAGTCCTGCTTTAATGCAAAGGTTCGAGAGTCCACTCACAGAGAGAACATCGAATATGGACAACGAAACCTGGCACGGGAGATGATATTTGATTTGGCCAGACCTAGTTTTGATCCGAAGGATCCGACTCTTAATGCAAATGAGTTTTATGATATTTTCAAGGATGCATATACTCTTATATACCCAGGTTGTGATACTTATTCGATTTTGTCGGTGGTGATGTGGCTATTGAACCTCAAGTCTGATATTAGCTTGTCACAAGAATGCTACGACCAAATAATTTAGTTCGTCATGTAGTGCCCCGTCCTTACATCATGTCCTGTTCTTCATCTATGGGGTGCGTGAGAAAGGAACACTGTCGCTATCGATTCGGTCAAGACCGATATATCGAGATCGATCAAATCGGTCAAACGGGAACGATTGAATTAAGATCCTTTTCTCATTATAGATAGACTTATTTGAAATCAATTCCCATATTCAGTAGGTTGTGCCTTGAGGATAGACTCTGCGGCTGAGTCGGGAGAGACCTTCCGTTGTTTTGTTTATTATGCACACTTGTACTAGTTTTGGCTTTGGTTTTCTGAATGTGTTTTTGTGAATATTTTCGTGAATATTTTTATGGCTTGCATTTCGAACTCGCATTTACATATCAAACTCCTTGAATAATACAGTGTTCTAATCAGTTGCTTGTGCGATTTCAGGTAATCGCGTAGGCAACGTCTAACACGACCAACAAGTCTTTTGCCTCGAACAAAAATCAAAGTGAGTGGAAGACCTCCTTTACCTCGACCCTCTATCTCAAAAATAAGAACTTGGGATAACTGTATCAAATTAGAACGATTTATTCGAAAAATACAAGTTTCACGCTCAAAAAGAGAAAATATAAGGTTCTAGAAAAGAGAGAGCATTATTTAATGATCTGTAAAACCAAAAAATGAATCGATTATAAAGTTGTCGCAACGATAGCATAAAATATGCCTTAAATCACTTGTTAACATAGCACGGTCATGGACAACTTGTATACAAGGGCGATTGTTTCTTTGGACGGTATTCCGGGACCACGGGACCGATCCAGCCTAGGAAGAAACACGATAGCTATGCTGGATTATACCGCGGGTATTCGGTGCTCCTTCAACGGGGCTTGCTATCCATATTGAATGTGCACCGTCTAAACCAAGGTATGTCCAGAATGGTTTTCATGCCAATGACCTCCGCAAATATGCACTAGTTAAACTTATGTTATGCTATATGACAGGGAAGAATACGGTAAGCTTATGTTGCATGGCATGTTCTGCTGTGGGTAAGTTCTAGTATAAATTCTTCTTATTTATGTTTCATCAAATTGCTTGCATGAAACTGACTAGGTTGGCTAGAAAGACCACTAAAATAAGTTGCATGTTTTATCTAAATTCTTGAACCAAATAAGAAAATAATTAACCACTCGTACATTGATTGTACCGATCCTCTCTCTCCACAGGTGCTATAAATCAGGAGGACCATGTCGCGTGACTGAAGACAGCGCTCGTGTGTTTTGAAGCTTCGTCCGTGCGTGCGAAGCCTTGACTCAAATCTCTTTTGAAGACTCCGCAACTGTCCAAGTTGAGATGTCTCGACTCTTCCCTATCCCAGGTGTCTGCATACTTTAGTTGTATAAAAGGGTGCGATGTATGGAACGGCTATCTCATCGACGTTTATTTTGTAATGGAGTCAGTTTGTAGCCCGCGTGGCACCTTATATCGAGTCTGTAATATGATGTTCATTATCAATAAAGCTCAAGTTTCTTCTATATAATGTGTTCAATTTACTCTACGCACTCTCTTGTATTGTTTTTCGGATAAAATTATGACTATTTCTTGTGCGATCGCAACTTAGGTTCGCACGGCATCACGTCCGGGAGACGACTATCGATTCTTCATAATCGGGGCGTGACATAATGGTATCAGTGCACGACTTTACGTCATTTGGCCTTCTGTTTGAGTCTTGAACCTTTGAACTTGTGTCGATGATATGAGTTATTCCATACAGTGAGTCCGTAATATTTTTTGTGACTAATATTAGTTGCCTTCTAATCTCAAAAGTTCGAGAAGTTGCGGTCGGGAACGAAGTAAGTGCTTCGAGTGGCTCGAGCAGCTCGGGAGAGGGACCCTGAAACACCCCTATGGAACCTATGGAACGGATTATACGCATTCTGGAAGCGCAATAATGTCAGGCCAAGGCCAATCAGCGCCTGAACGAACAACATTGACAACACGTTGAAGACCAGTGGAGACAAGCTGAGGCACGATAGACTTAGTTTGAGGCTCGATTCGATGCGCAATTTAAGTTGCAGCAGAATCATCTTTATACTCTTCAACAAATCATCCAGATAGTTGTGGCCAACGACAACTCTGCAATGACTCATGCCGTAACCGAGCTTGTGGTCCAACCGATCGAAATCGAGTCGAAGGTACCCGAGCGACTACCTACAACACCAAGGAGTTCTAATTTTGAGGTGTCAAAATTTAAGAAAAATTATAGCACGTCCTTCTGCGGTACTGAAGACCCTTCTTTGGTGATCGATTTGTTAGAGTAGTTGGAAGACCGGTTCGAGCTTCTAGGCGTTGATGAGTCTAAGAAACTTGCATGTGCTCAACTTCTACTCCGATTGAACGCGCATGATTGGTGGTCCATATAAAAATGAGCAATTTGACGTGACGACGAGACAGCGGCAATCTCTTGGGTCACCTTATGACAGGCATTCGAAATCGAGTACCTCCCTGCAATCGTTCGACAAGAAAAGGAGAATAAATTTATACAGCTGAAGCAAGGGAATATTACGGTACGACAATACGCATCAGAGTTCAATAAACTGACCAAATCTGCTGGATCGTTTTTGCCTACAATGGAGAGTTGCGCTCGGCGGTTTGAAGTGGGTCTGCGGCCCACTATCACTGCTCATGTGTCAGTTTCGGAATACAAGACAATAGGCGAGTCCCTGAATCACGTTCTACACCTTGAGACTGTCGGCACTATGCATACATACAATCATAAGTGCCCTAGCCATGCAGGAGGAAACAATGTGACCAAGCGTCCGAACAATGGGCACCAAGGCGGATACCAAGGGCAGAAAATGGGACCTCGCTGTAACAGATGTCGCCAATTCGAACACCTAGCCGTCAATTACGAAGTTCTTGAAGGAGGATGCTGGAACTATGGTAAAAGAGGACACTTCAGTTGAAATTGCTCGGCCAAGAGACCGAATCCAAATGCGGCTCTGCATCGACTACCAGGAATTGAATAAAGCCACCGTCCGGAACAAATTCCCCTGTCCCGTATCGACGATTTTTTTTATCAGCTCCAAGGTGCTACAGTGTTTTCAAAGATTGATCTTTGATCGAGTTATCACCAGCTCAAGGTCAAGCCAGAGGATGTGCCAAAATCTGCTTTCCGTACTCGTTATGACCACTACGAGTTCTTGGTGATGCCATTCGGCCTGACAAATACTTTTGCCGCCTTCATGGATCTAATGAATCTGGTATTCCATCCGTTCCTCGATAAATTTGTAGTAGTCTTTATAGACGATATCCTCGTCTACTAGAAGGATCGAGCGCAACACGCATAACATCTACGGACCATACTCCAGACCCTCCGAGATAATCAGTTGTTTGCAAAGAGGAGCAAATGTAAGTTTTAGCTTAATAGCATATCTTTTCTTGGGCACATCATCTTTGCTGAAGGTATTCCAGTTGATCTAAAGAAAGTTAAGACAATTGTTGATTGGAAACGGCCCGCGTCTGTCAGTAAAATTCGAAGCTTCTTCGGTTTGGCGGGATACTATAGACGCTTCGTAAAAGACTTCATAAAGATCGCATCATCCTTGACTCGCCTTACCCAAAAGGGAGTCGCGTTCGTGTGGTCAGACGACTGTGAAGCTTCATTCCAGGAGCTAAACACCGATTCGTTTCGGCCCCGATACTCGCTCTTCCGGAAGGGACTGAGCAATTTCAAATCTTTAGCGATGCTTCTAGCCAGGGTTTGGGGTGTGTGCTTATGCAGCAGGACAAGGTGATATCTTTTGCTTCCAGACAACTCAAGTCACATGAGAAGAACTATCCCACTTATGACCTAGAATTATCGACAATTGTGTTTGCATTGAAGCTGTAGCGCAACTATCTTTATGGCATGGCATGCATGATTTATACGGACCACAAGAGCCTTAAGTATCTCTTCACCCAAAAAGAACTAAATTTGCGGCAGAGCCGATGGCTGGAACTGACTAAAGACTACGACTTGTCGATCGATTATACGCTGGGCAAGGGAAATGTTGTGGCAGATGCACTGATTCGGAAGTACAGAGCTTCACTATCCATCAACAGTCGACTGCTGCATAACTTGGAAGGAATGGGCATAGAACTCCGAGTTTGATTTGTGGGAGCACAGCTGGCACGACTACGGCTAGAACCAAGCATTTTGGAAAAGATTAAGTCTACTCAGAAGGATGATCCATATCTAGAGAAGATGCGGAAGCTGATATCAACAGGGAAGGCATCTGACTTTGCAGAAGACGAGTCGGGGACATTTTGAGTGAAGGATAGGCTATGTGTACCGGATAACCCAGAACTTACAAATGAGATAATGTCGGAAGCACATTATGCAAAATATTCTTTACATTTTGGTAGCACCAAGATGTTTAATGACCTCCATATTGTCTTTTAGTGGCATGGCATGAAAAGAGATATTGTACTATTCGTATCATAATGTATATATCTTGTCAGCAGGTAAAAGCTGAGCACCAGCCGCTGGGCGGAAAGATGCAGAACTTTACCATTCCAGAATAGAAATGGGATCACATCACTATGGACTTTGTTATTGGCCTATCGAAGACGCTGTGGGGGAACGATGTCGTCTGGGTCATTGTCGATCGATTAACCAAGTCAGCATACTTCATTGCCATTAAAGTCACTTGGAGCGTCGATCGTCTTACTCAGATCTATCTTGATGAAATAGTTCAGCAGCATGGGATTCAAGTACCAATTGTCTCAGATCGGGATGGGTGATTCGTGTCACGCTTCTAGTGTAGTCTTCAGTCAGCAATGGAGACCAAGTTGAAGTTTAGCTCAGCATATCATCCTCAGACCGATGGCCAAACATAGCGGATAAATCAGATTCTCGAAGACATGTTACGCCTCTATGTAATCGACTGGAAGTCAAGTTGGGACGTTTATCTACCATTGGCCGAATTTATATATAACAACATCTATCAGTCCAGCATCCAAATGGCGCTGCATGAAGCTTTGTACGGCCGGAAGTGCAGATCGCCTATTTGCTGGGATGAAGTCGGGGAATAGTAGATACTCGGCCCGGAATTGGTGGAGCAGACTATACAAAAAGTTAAGTTGATACAGAAGAGATTAAAGATAGCACAAAGTCGGTAAAAGAGCTATGCCGACACTTACCGACGACCCCTTGAATTCCTGGAGGGTGATCACATGTTTCTGAAGGTCACGCCTATGCATGGAGTCACGAGATTTGAAGCTAAAGAAAAATTGACTCTAAGATTTGTCGGTCCTTTTGAGATATTGAAGCGAGTTGCCCTAGTAGCTTACCATATTACATTGTCGCTAGTAATGTCGAATGTACATAATGTCTTCCATATCTCTTAGTTACAGAAGTATGTGCACAATCCAAGCCATGTGGTAGACTTTGATCAACTGAATCTGCTGGCAGCCTTATCGTATGTTGAAGAGCCTGTATAAATCTTGAAGTACAAGGATAAATTACTTCGAAACTGTGCCATCCCTCTCGTTCGCATGCTCTAAAAGAACTATGCGGTCGAAGTCCCTTCTCTATTTTTTCTAGCAGTAGGTTCTTTTCTTAAGTTTCGAGGACAAAATTTTTTCTAAGTTGGTTATGGTGTAGTACCTCGTCCCAACATCATACCCCATTCTCCTCCACTGGGTATATGAGAAAGGAACAATGTCACTTTCGATTCGGTCGGGACCGATAGGTCGGAATCGATCAAATGGGAGTAATTGAATTAAGATCATTTTCTTATTATGGAAAGGCTTCTTCGGAATCAAGTCCCATATTCAGCGGGTTGCGCCTCGAGTATAGACTCTACGGCTGAGTCGGGAGAGACCTCACGTTGCTCTGTTTTTCATGCCGCACTTGAGTTGGTTTTGGATTTGGTTTTTTGAATTTATTTTCGTGAATATTTTTATGGCTTGCATTTCGAACTCGTATTTACATATCGAACTCCTTAAATAATATAGTGTTCTAATCATTGGCTTGTGCAATTTTAGGTAATCGCGTAGGTGACCTCTAGCACGACCAACAAGTCTCTCGCCTCGAAACAAAATCAACGTGAGTGGCTGACCTCCTTCACCTTGACCCTCTATCTCAAAAACAAGAACTCAGGATAATTGTATCAAATTAGAATGATTTACTCAAAAAAATACAAGTTTCACGCTAAAAGAAAAGAAAAGATAAGGTTCTAGAAAAGAGAGCATTATTTCATGATCTGCAAAACCAAAAAATGAATTGATTATAAAGTTGTCACAACGATACCATAAAACGTGACTTAAATCACTTGTTAACGTAGCACGGTCATGGGCAACTTGTATACAAGGGCGATTGTTTCTTCGGACGGTATTCCGGGGCCACGGAACCGATCCGGCCTAGGAAGAAACACAATAGCTATGCTGGATTATACCACGGTTGTTTGGTGCTCCTTCAACGGGACTTGCTACCCGCGTTGAATGTGCACTGTCTAAACCAAGCTATGTCTAGAATAGTTTTCATGCCAATGACCTCCGCAAATATGTACTAGTTAAACTTATGTTATGCAATATGACAGAAAAGAACATGGTAAGCTTTATGTTGCACGGCATACTCTACCATGGATAAGTTCTAGCGTAAATTCTCTTTATTTCATCAAACTGCTTGCATGAAACTGACTAGGATGGCTAGAAAGACCACTAAAATAAGTTGCATATTTTATCTAAATTCTTAAACCAAATGAGAGAATGGAAAATAATTAGCCACTCGCCAGTACACATTGATTGTACTGATCCTTGCTCTTCACAGGTGCTATAAATCAAGAGGAGCGTGCCATGTGACCGATGGCAGCGCTCGTATGTTTTGAAGCTTCGTCCGTACGTGTGAAGCCTTGACTCAATCTCTTTTGAAGACTCCGCAACTATCCAAGCTGAGATGTCTTGACTCTCCTCTATCCCATGTGTTTGCATACTTTGGTTGTATAAAGGGATGCGAGGTATAAAACGGCTATCTCATCGACGTTTATTTTGTAATGGAGTCAGTTTGTAGCCCGCACGGCACCTTGTATCGAGTCTGTAATATGTTCATTATCAATAAAGCTCAAGTTTCTTCTATATAATATGTTTAATTTACTCTGCGCACTCTCTTATGTTGTATTTCGGATAACCTTATAACTATGCCTTGTGCGATCGCAACTTAGGTTCGTACGACATCGCGCCCGGGGGAGGACTACGATTCTTCGGAATCGGGGCGTGACACGTCAGAGGGTTATTTAAAAAAGATTGAAGGACTTGCCTAAAAACTTCTATAATGTAATGCCCCGCTCTATGTGGAGGCCTTCAGTGGGCTAGTTGGATTTGATCAGAATGTCGAACCGAGACTTGTGTTAAAAATCAAGAGATTTGAGAATGTTGCAGTCTTCTTAGTTAGCCGAATGGGATAGTTAGGAAGCATGGCTCGCTGGTGTGGCTATGTCAAGTGAAAAATATCGTGCTTTGTGTCAAATCATCTCTGTAGGACTCATTAAGCATATATGTGATAAGAACATGAATACCTTTTGTACAAGTGAGTAGAATTGTCCCTTCTCCTCTACTCCTTTACGCTTAACAAAATGGATTATTGTGTTGCTATGTTTGTCCTTAAATGTCCTATGCTTTAGTTGCTAAAATAATAGAGATGATAATGTTGATTAATATTGAGATGAATAACATCTGAACATGAACTACCACTATGAATCACACACTAGAAATGAATTGATAGTATTGCTCATGTTAATGCTGCTGAAATGAATAAGACCCTTGAATAATGAACTAGCTATGCTATTGGCACAATGAAATGAATGATGAATGTCCCTATGAAAAATGAATAAGGTGAGAAATGTTGCAATGTGATGAAATGAGAAATATGAAATGGTGAAGCTTGGGATGAGATCACCAAGTATGGAAATGATGTGAATAATGGAAATAATAAGTCGTCAAATACGACTTTGGATGAGATGAATTATGATGAACTATTGCATTTACTTACTTTCAATATTTTACCATGTGTTTTATGCTTATCGAGTCATATATGTATTCGCATGGTCATGGACAACTTGTGCACAATGTTTAAGATGAGTTTCTTTGGACGGTATCCTGGGGCACTGGGACTGATCCGACCCAGAGGAAAATGTAATAGTGCTTTGAGGGCATGAGGTATCTGGATATTTATTGAGACTAGCTACCTACTCTGAATGATGTGTCACATATCCTATGAAGTCATATATGACAAATAGTCCTAAATGATGAAGTAACACCAGTGGCCATGTAGCAGGATGCATGTTAATGATTGTCTTATGCAGGTGGTAAGTACATTATATATCATGTATTCTTATGTAGGTGTGGGAAGTCGGACGTTGGTAAGAATCACTGAAAAAGTGATTCATTATCATACATGTTAATTCAATATTAACTGCTTAATATGTTAATACCAATATACAACAATGTTGTCTTTCCATAAATACTGCTATAATATGCTTACATGCTGCACTATGATACTGTACATGAACTATAAACTGATGCTAGGCCCAAATAGAAAGATCACTCTTAATAAATGTTTGCTCACATGACGAGTGGGCTGGTTCTGCTCGCCAGAACATAGCAATGTACTGACCCACATTGTGGGTATCTTTTTAGGTGCTCGTGCTTGAAAAATTCAGTACTCAAAGATTGGCTTGATCAAGTTTCGAGGCATCGAAGATTTATTGGGCATGGAGAAGCTCTCCTTGTAAAAGATGTTGTCTTCTGCCTATAAAGGACATAACGTATGGAACATTGTATATTTGTTGTACCAGTGAGTTGTAAGCTAAATCGACATGTTCAATGTTGCCAAGTTGGCATATGTAGTTGTAAACCAATGTGACATGTTCAAATGTAAGCCTAGATGGTAGGTATTTCAGTTGGCTACCAAGAGTAATCTGAGTTGTGTTGTAAGCTTTGTATTCTGACGCAAGCTTTGTACTTCATTTCAATTATCAATAAAGAGAACATATTTCTTCATATCTTATTGTGACTTCAAGTTATATGCTTATTTTTATTGCTATGAATAAATAGAAAGCTTTTCAATATGAGAGATGCGTCCATATTATCTTCAATTTGACTGCTTGTGCCGCTGCGATGTATTCATATTATGAGGATTACCATCTATGCATCGTCTTTGCCTTGTATAAGTATAATATTGACTTGTACAACATCACGTCCAAGCGAGGATGATCGACTCCCAGAGATAAATACGAGGACGAATGACTCTGCGAAATCGGGACATGACATACAAGTCGAAGATGATTATATGAAAATTTGGATTAGGCTACAAAAAAAAAAGATTATTGTCGAAATGGCTACATGTCGTACTATAAATAGAACGAGAATAATGACATATATATTTTCTGTCACGCGGACCAATACAAGCCATTTGGGCAAAGGAAAGTCAATTTTCCAAGAAAAGTTGTGTCTCTACAAGTACATGCAGTTCTTTATACTTTGAGTTGGCTAGCAAGAGTACTTTGTAATACCTTTCAAATTATCAATAAAGGAGTTAATTTGTTCCTATCTCAACATTATAATTTGGTTTTCTGTATTTAGATTCTGCTGCTTCTGTATCTATTTAGTCTATGTTGTTATGGTGCAAGACCATACCTTGTACAAGAGCAATTTAGGTTTGTATGTCATCACGCCCAGTGGCGACTTTACGACCCTCAGCGATCGGGTCATGACACCGCTCCTACTACTGCTGCTCCTCCGGCGAGTCAGTATGGTCCTCCGGTTGCTCCTGCTTCTGCTCCTACTTCGACCCCTGTTGCTATCATTCTTGAGGCCATACAATAGGACTTGACTAAGTTTATGCTGGAATTCATGTGTAGCAAACAACATCAGTCGCCACCGCAACCATCCCCACCCACATGCTGATTTTTTGTATTTTTTTGATGGATTTATTAATACTCTTTGATGTATATATATATATATATATATGTTAGTCCCGGGGGCTTGATCAAAGATGAAAACTAATGCAATCGAGATCTGAGATGTCACACAAAACTTTGTGATGATCAAACTCAAGATCTACGAATAAAACTAAATAGCCAAATTACAATATGAAGGAGAAAAATAGCAAAGAGAAGATCTCTTGTTCTTCCTTGCAATCGTGTTGCAATTGGGACAGAACAAGTTACAATCTAGAGAGATGAGAAGAAGAACAATGCTGGGGTATCAAAACACCGTTGCTCAAAGCAAGATTCGCCCCACACGATCTGCTTCCAGGAACCAGCAAGTTTGAAGAACTTGTGGAACGCTCGATGTCACCTCTGTTCTGACTCCTCGGATGGACTTGCAATGGCGGCATCAACTCCCTCTCTTTCTCTCTTTTCTGACTTGTATTTTTCGTAGTGGTCACAAAGGAGGCCAGAAGAGAGTATTTATAGAGAGAGGGTGGAAACCCTAACCGCCTCTTCAGTTATGGAAAGATTGAATCAAATCCCAAAAGATAGCAACGAGATTTAATTCAAATCCCACGAAATTAATTCAAATCCCACAAAGATAGGATCTGAATAAATTCAAATCCCACAAAGATAGGATCTGATTTAATTACATTAATTCAGCCTTTCCATAACTGATTTGTAATCTGCACAGTCAGCGGATCCCTTCATGCGGCAGCAGCAGCAGCCTGGCCGCATGAGCCTAATGGCCGCATGAGTCGCATGGACCGCATGAGCCGCATGGACCGCATGGGCCGCATGAGCCGCATGGACCGCATGGACCGCCTGTGCCGCATGAGCCGCATGGACCGCATGTGCCGCATGAGCCGCATGGCCGCATGAGCCGCATGAGGCCGCATATGAGCCGCATGCCGCATAAGACCGCATGGCCGCATATGAGCCGCATAAAGACCGCATGACTGCTGACGTGCTAAGTGCAAAGTGTGCCAACAAAACGCCACATTACGCCTCATGAGCCTATGAGCCCGAGTCCGAGTCCGAGTCCGAGTCGCTAAGCCCCGTTGGGGCTTAGCTCCAAGTGGAATTTAATCCAAGAGAATGACAAAAGCATTAATGCTTAATCCTTGGAGCCTTATACTTACCTCCTTGTAAAATCACCCACATGGTTCCCTCCTTAGGGTCACCACCCCATGTGCATCTCTTAACAATACACCCAAGTATATATGTTGAGATAACTCATGGTACATTTCCGATGTGGGACTAAAATTCACAAGGCATGTTGAGAGCAAGCTCTCTCCATGTAAAGAAAGCACCAACAATCCCCCACATATCACAACATATATATGTGTCCAGGGTTGAGCGTTCCCCACAGTAACTGTCCATTTTGTATTAGGATAGATGTCGCTAACGACTTGAATCTTCCCGTATGGGTTAAATAACAATGTGATACAAGAATGGACTACGCCTTGAATTCTGCACCACAATTGTAATTCTTCCCACTCACAAAGTGTAGTTACGTGTGCTTCTGGCTGCACATTAAAGGCCCTGTGCCAGCCTGGTTTCAGTGTATAATTTTGGGCGTCTACAAGTTTACCCTCAAGAGACGGCCTGATATCTCTTTCCATACACTATAGGTGAGTTCTTTATTAAAGAGATATGGCATGAAGCCTTGCGCTTCCTTGCGGTGCTACGCCGCTATGACATGGCCTGAAGCCGAGGCATTACCCCTACCTAGGAATCTCATCGTAGTGTCATACTACTGTAGCATGAGGTCACAAGCCTCTTTGTAGTGCCAAACTACCCAGCATGAAGCCTGAGGCTTCCTTGCGGTGTTACGCCGCAACGACATGGCTTGCAATGCCGAGGCTTTACCCCTACCTGGGTACCTCATCGTGGTGTCGTGCCACTGTAACATGGGGCCATCCTCCCCTTTGTAGTGCTGTCTACAACTCTTTAATTATGTCATACAGCATTAGGCTACCTGCCTATTTGCGGTGCTACGCCGCTGTGACTTGGCTTGCAAAGCCGAGGCATTACCCCTACCTGGGAACCTCATGGTGGAGTCACCCCACTGTAGCATAGAGTTTCACTCCTTGTAGTACTGCTCTACCGTGCTTCCTGTAAAGTACACCAGACATTCACTCTGCCTGAGAACTCATTAAGGCGTTTAAGCCAACCTTCCACAGGATCAGTTTTTCCGTAAAAAAAAATACATAGTAGACAACAGTGGTTATGGGTCCGTATCCCTTCCATGTTCCATAGAACAAGTACCCACCGTTACCTGATAGTTTCCCAGTCAGTGATCCTCCTTTGAACCAAAAGTTAGATGCCTAGTAGATTTCTCTTTGAACTAATAGCATAGAACTTTTTGGTAGGATTGCAAAGACACACTATCAGAATGCCTTCAAGCCCATTTTACAAGCTGTGTCATCGACCAACTAGCGCTTGAGGCCCTTTGTGAATGGATCTGCCAGGTTCTCCTGACTCCGAACATCAACCACTGCAATTACACCTCTTTTGATAAGATCGTGTACTGCCCTGTGCTTCAACCGCACAGTCCTCTTCTTTCCGTTGAAGAGGTCATTTGATGCCACCGCCGCAGTCGCCTGGTTGTCACAGTATATCGGTATCGCCGGTATCTGAGCCCCAACCACTGGAAGATCATACATGAGCTCCCGAAGCCACTCTGCTTCATCTGCTGCAGTTTCAAGTGCATAGAATTCAGATTCCATGGAGGAACGGAAGAGTATAGTCTGCTTCTTCGACTTCCACGATATAGCAGCTCCACCCAAGGAAAAGACATATCCACCTGTGGATCTCTCGCTTTCCACCTCTGAACACCAGCTAGCATCACTGAAGCCTTCTACTACTGTCGGATACCCGTTGTAGTGCAGTGCATATGTCTGAGTTTTCTTGAGATATCTCATCACCCGCTTCACAGCTTTTCAGTGCTCAACCCCTGGGTTGCTTGTGAACCGACTCAGCATTCCCACGGCGAAAGCTATGTCAGGCCTTGTGGCAGTGGTTGCGTACATCAAACTTCCGATAACGCTAGAATACTCCAGCTGCCTGACGCTTTCCCTTGAATTTGGCTTCAGCTTCTGATCACACCTGTATGGCGTATCGATCCCTGGAAGATCCTTATATCCATAGCGTGTGAGCATCTTCTCAATATAGTGAGATTGTGACAGCGCTACTCCAGTGTCTGTCCGGATGATCTTTATGCCCAAGATGACATCTGCATCCCCCAAGTCCTTCATACTGAACTTGGTTGAGAGGAACTTCTTTGTCTCTGTGACACAGCCTATATCCGTACCTAGGATTAGCATGTCGTCCACGTACAGACAAACGATGACTCCTCTTCCATCAGCGAACTTTGTGTAAACACATTTGTCTGTCTCGCTGACTCTGTAGCCGTTTGACCTAATAACTTTGTCAAACTTCTCATGCCACATCTTGGGAGCTTGCTTCAAACCATACAATGATTTCACCAACTTGCAGACTTTGTCTTCAAGACCTTTGACGATAAATCCATCTGGCTGTTGCATGTAAATCTCTTCGGTCAGCTCCCCATTCAGGAATGCTGTCTTTACATCCATCTGATGTATCACCAACTTATGTATAGCTGCAAGAGCGATTAACATCCTGATGGTGGTCATCCGGGCTACTGGAGCGTATGTGTCAAAGTAGTCTATCTCCTGTTTCTGAGAAAATCCCTTGGCTACCAGCCTGGCCTTGAACTTGTCAATAGTTCCATCTGCCTTCATCTTCTTCTTGAAGATCCATTTACATCCGATGGGCTTTTCTCCTTCAGGTAGATCTACCAACACCCATGTGTTATTGGAGGTGATAGAGTCAAACTCGTCATTCACTGCCTCCTTCCAGAAGATAGCATCTCTGGTCTTCATCGCCTCATCATAGGTAAGCGGATCTGCTTCCACATGATAGGTGACAAAGTCATCTCCGAAGTCTTTCGGTCTCCTTGCTCACTTAGTTGACGGCTCTGCGAGTTCTGGTACAAGAGTTGTTTCATCAACAACAGCTTCTTCTTGGACTACTGGCTCATATGAGATTTCAGTCTCATTTGCGCATACATCATTTTTCGGAATGTCCGAAAGAATAATGTTTTTGTCTTTTGCAAACTTGTCTTCAAAGTATTCAGCATCGCGAGATTCGATGATATGATTTGACTCAATATCAAGAAATCTCCGAGCATCACTCTTCTCGGCATACCCCAAGAAGATTGCCTTCGTAGTCCTTGTCCCTAGCTTCTGAATCTTCAGATCTGGGAGTTTCACATACGCCAGACACCCCCACACTCGAATGACATTCAAGTTTGGTCTGACTTTGAACCAGAGTTCATGAGGAGTTACGTCCGAAGTTGCATATGGCACTCTATTCAGAATGAAAGTGGTCGTTAATGCAGCTTCTCCCCAGTAGCATTTTGGAAGACCTACAGTGAACAGCATAGAATTCATCATTTCTGTTAATGTTCGGTTCTTTCTCTCTGCTACTCCGTTGGATTGAGGAGAATATGGAGCAGTAGTCTCGCATATGATTCCATGTTCTTTGCAGAACGATGCGAATTCATGAGACCTGTACTCCCCACCTCGATCACTTCTCAACCTCTTGAGTTGTTGTCCAGTCTGCCGTTCAGCTTCGGCCCTGAACTCTCTGAACTTCTCGAAAGCTTCGTCTTTGGACTTGAGCAAGTAGACGAACGCGTATTTTGAGAAGTCGTCGATGAAGGTTATGAAATACTTCATCCCGGCCTTCGTGGAGAAATGTTTGAAGTCACAGATATCGGAGTGCACCAACTCCAGAAGATCTGTGCTTCGATTGACCCGATGAAAGGGTTTCCTAGTGATCTTCATCTGAGCACACACTTCACATTTCTCCATCTTACCTCCACATTTGGAGATAAGTCCTAGACTAGACATTTTGTTGATTCTTTTATAATGAACATGTCCTAGTCTATTATGCCACAACTCAAGAGAATAATCAGAAAATGCAACTGCATTAATGTCTTCAAACTGGTTAACAAGCTGAATTTTAAACATGCCTTCGGTTTGATAAGCCTTCCCGAAGTATGTTCCTTTCTTGGACATCACCATCTGACCAGCATTGATGTCCATCCTCAAGCCTGCATTGCAGAGCAGGCTTCCAGAGATCAGGTTCTTGGCAATCGCAGGAACATGCTTCACGCCTTGAAGCGACAGAGTGTTCCCTGAAGTGAGTTTCATCTCCACAGTCCCAATCCCCAGAACTTCTGCTTGGGCCTGGTTCGCCATGACAACCTTCTCAGATATCGGCTGGTACGTGATGAACCATTCCTTGTCAGAACAGACATGGCAAGTCGCACCAGTGTCTATCCACCAGTCAGAGTCAACCCCCACAGTTGTGACCTGTCCGATCATAGCAACAATGTTAGAAACCAATGAAACCTTATTAGGCTCACCTTTCTCTGATTGTTTAGGCTTAGATCTGCATTCACTCTTGTAGTGGCCTTTCTTGCCACAATTGTAATAAGTCACGTGGGACTTAGTCTTCTGCTGCTTGAATGAAGGGCCCTTCACTTTCAGATTAGTGAAGTCCTTCTTCTTGGGATGAGAAGCCGCCTGCTTCCCCTTGGGATCCCTCGTCTGCACCAGATTGGCTTTAGCTAACTGTTTGGACAGAGTGTCCACCTTCTGTTGAGAACGCATCTCGTCCTCAACATGGATCTCTTGAAGTAGATCTCCCAAGCTAATGTCCAGCTTCTTTCTGTGCATCCTTGCATAGAAGGTACTCCATCCAGCAGGAAGTTTTGAGACGATCCCTCCGACGACAAACTTGTCGGGAAGGGGCATCTCTTCGTCTTCCAGTTTCTGACGCAGCTTCAGAAATTCTTTTACCTGTGGTAACATGGACTTTTCGTCCTCAAAGAGCAATATGTGATATTTTTCAACCACAAACATTTTGCTCCTGTTCTTGTCTTCTTCATACAAATTTTCCACAGACTCCCATATGTCTCTGGCAAGTTCCTTCTTTGAGTAGGATTCTGCCAGGGAGTCCTCCATAGCATTCAGGATGAGAAGTCTGCAGATGCTATTTTTCCTTCTCCACTTAGCCTGGAGTTTGGTAGCCGCGTTGATGGCGGCAGTAGATCCAGTGTCTGGAACAGAGGGTTCTTCCTCCAACAGAACATGATCAACGTCTTTCAGTTGAAGAGTTAGGTACACCTTTCTCTTCCAGACTTGATAGTGCTCTCCATCGAACTTTTCCAACTTGCAGAAGTCCGATTGGAGGAGCGAAGCATTAATGTTTTCCATCTATACGGATCTTGCTTTGAGATTGTTAGTCCCGGGGGCTTGATCAAAGATGAAAACTAATGCAATCGAGATCTGAGATGTCACACAAAACTTTGTGATGATCAAACTCAAGATCTACGAATAAAACTAAATAGCCAAATTACAATATGAAGGAGAAAAATAGCAAAGAGAAGATCTCTTGTTCTTCCTTGCAAACGTGTTGCAATTGGGACAGAACAAGTTACAATAATCTAGAGAGATGAGAAGAAGAACAATGCTGGGGTGTCAAAACACCGTTGCTCAAAGCAAGATTCGCCCCACACGATCTGCTTTCAGGAACCAGCAAGTTTGAAGAACTTGTGGAACACTCGATGTCACCTCTGTTCTGACTCCTCGGATGGACTTGCAATGGCGGCAGCAACTCCCTCTCTTTCTTTCTTTTCTGACTTGTATTTTTCGTAGTGGTCACAAAGGAGGCCAGAAGAGAGTATTTATAGAGAGAGGGTGGAAACCTTAACCGCCTCTTCAGTTATGGAAATATTGAATCAAATTCCAAAAGATAGCAACGAGATTTAATTCAAATCCCACGAAATTAATTCAAATCCCACAAAGATAGGATCTGAATAAATTCAAATCCCACAAAGATAGGATCTGATTTAATTACATTAATTCAGCCTTTCCATAACTGATTTGTAATCTGCACAGTCAGCGGATCCCTTCATGCGGCAGCAGCAGCAGCCTGGCCGCATGAGCCTAATGGCCGCATGAGCCGCATGGACCGCATGGACCGCATGATCCGCATGGACCGCCTGTGCCGCATGAGCCGCATGGACCGCATGTGCCGCATGAGCCGCATGGCCGCATGAGGCCGCATATGAGCCGCATGCCGCATAAGACCGCATGCCGCATAAGACCGCAAGTGCGCCAACAAAACGCCACATTACGCCTCATGAGCCTATGAGTCCGAGTCCGAGTCCGAGTCGCTAAGCCCCGTTGGGGCTTAGCTCCAAGTGGAATTTAATCCAAGAGAATGACAAAAGCATTAATGCTTAATCCTTGGAGCCTTATACTTACCTCCTTGTAAAATCACCCACATGGTTCCCTCCTTAGGGTCACCACCCCATGTGCATCTCTTAACAATACACCCAAGTATATATGTTGAGATAACTCATGGTGCATTTCCCATGTGGGACTAAAATTCACAAGGCATGTTGAGAGCAAGCTCTCTCCATGTAAAGAAAGCACCAACAATATATATATATATATATATATATATATATATATATATATATATATATATATATATATATATATATATATATATATATAGAGGAAAATGTACCTAAGGTCGACCTCATTTTCCTCACTTTACAACATTTTTTTCTTGAATTTTTTTTATGGGATTCATCTACACCTTATTGATTGGCAACATACCAAATTTCAAGAAAAAATAATATTGTTTAGCCCCCTATCAATAAGGTGCAAAATCGACGGTGTAGCAGCAAAGTTTTAGACCGTCGATTTTGCAAGGGATAGATAGGGGGCTAAACAATATTATTTTTTCCTGAAATTTGATATGTTGCCAATCAATAAGGTGTAGATGAATCCCATAAAAAAAAATTCAAGAAAAAAATGTTGTAAAGTGAGGAAAATGAGGTCGACCTTAGGTAATTTACCTAAGGTCGACCTTAGGTACATTTTCCTCATATATATATATATATATATATATATATATATATATATATATATATATATATATATACTCTTTGATCAACAACTACATTTTAGTCTCTATTATGATACAGTTACTGTCTGATACACAAAGAGTATCATAGAGTCGCTATTTTTGTCGCTAAGTTAGTTATTGACTTAGCAACGGATGTATCAGTTGCTAGTACATCGCTGATATTTCGTCGTCGATTGGTCGATCTAGCGACAGATCAACGACGAAAAATAAACGACATATGAACTAGCGACAAAAAATTTCGATCGATATTCCATCGCTTTTACTGTTTAGCGGCGGAATATGTCAAAATAGTGATAGAAACTAAGTTTGCTATTTTGCAGTATTTTTGTTGTCTCTTTTAAATATACATCCTCATGTAAGCTAAGCATGCAAAAAAAAAATCTTTTAAATATGTCAAATATTTTTTTGTATTACTGCTCAGCAACGAAATATGTCAAAATATTTTGCCGTCACGGTATAAGATTGCTTTAATTAGATGTTACGGAAGGGCTCTCTTCTCTGCACCCTGCGAAGTGCACAGAGACATAAAGTCTGATATTATCCTCCTAGATGCCAACTTTGGGATCGAGTGGCAGATTTTGGGGGTTGCAAAGGCGATGGTCCCCGAGGGGCGGCCCCAGTCCATGTCGGTTAGTTGGATCATGTGGATACATTGCACCAGGTTAGTTAAAAAGTGTCATTAATCCTTCTTCTTTGATATCTAAAGCCTAAACAATGGTATTTACTTGTTTCTTGTCTGTGTATGTAGAGTTTGCAATACTCTTCAGCTAACAAAGAAGAGTGACATAAATAACTTTGGGGTTGTTATTATGGAGCTGGTGACCGAGAAGCATCCAATTGATCCGGAATTTGGTGAGAAAGATATGGTAAAATCGAGACCACCATCTCAACAACAATATGTACAACAGCGGAAGCGGAAGCGGAAACGAAAGCGGAAGCAAAAATTAGAAGAATATATTTATATTTATATTCGTATTATAATTGCAATCGATATATTTTTATTTATAAATTGTATATTTTAAAAAAAATGGACACACAATCAAATGATTAAAAACTGTTGGAAGATAACATTTTAACAATATTTTTAAAAATTGAAAACTTTATTTAGAATACTTTTAATTCAGTGTTGATAATACAATTACAACTTACAAATATTATTTATAACGTTTAGCAAACATGATTAAATAACATTATACAAAAGTTGTATAAACTTCTTTTTACAATATTTGTACATAGTTGTATACAATCTATGCACAACGTTTACTAAACGTGGAAGATATTATTTCTACTACAGCTGCAGAACGTTGTTGACATTGTATTTACAATACTTGTAGTATGTTTTAAAAAGTATTTTTACAATACTTAGAAGATGTGTAGAAAGATTTTCTTCAAATTTTATAAATTTAACAATATTTGTAAACTAGTGTGATAAGAATTTATACAACGCCTTCACAACGTTTGAACGGATGTTGTGGAAGATACCCTCCACTTTTACAACCCTGAATGTAACAACTCTCTATTAAATGTTGTAAAAGCCTTTTTACAATATTTTTTCAACGTTGTAAAGTAGTTTTTTTTTCCTTGTAGTTCATGTATACCCTCCAACATGTTTAGTTTTGCAAGTATGCCCTGTGAAACTTCAAATTGTATATATATATTTTCAAAAAAATATTTTGCTTGATGTCCTTGTCTGGAGGATCCATGAATATTTATACATTTCACTTAATTAAATATAGTCCAAGACCAAACAACTATCTAAAAATTAGAAATAAAATACATATAAAAGATATTTTTTAGATCATTTATATAATTACGTGATTAAAGTTGATTATTAATTGTGACATATGACGATGTTGTTTCTTTGTCATGTTCTTTCGTTAGAAGTATATTAGATTTGTATTCTAGCTGAACACATTTATCCAGAAGGTACGATCAATTGTATAGTTGTGCACTCTTATTTAATTATAGCAAGTGTAGTGCACTTTTAGGAAAGCAAAAATGATTTAAGCATATATACACAATTACGAATTTTAGACGAGTATACAAGTAAAAATGAATATTTGGTAGGTCAAACAAGCAAAAAATCCTTTTCAATATATATCCTATGCGCCCTTAAAAAAAATCTTAGATATGCTTGTTGACACAAAAACTCATGACATATCAAAATCTATTTTTTATTAGAATTTCTCCAACTTCCTTTACTATTCAATATTCTTGAAACAGTGAATTAAGCACGTATACACAATTACGTATTTTAGCAGAGTATACAAGTAAAACGAATATTTGATAGGACAAACATGCATAAATTTATTTAAATTATATATCCTCGTGTAAGATAGACGGCTTTTTTGTTTTTCACACACCCATCTACATTCTAAACGGTCCCGAGGCTAACCCCTCACCGATCAGGCCAGATACCTACGCCTCCACTGCAGCAATGCTGCATTGGCAGCTAAGCGCCCTTAAAAAATAAAGGAAAAGCTTAGATATGCTATTTAAGCACTTGTTGACAACAAAATCATGAAATATCAAAATCTAATTTTTATTAGAATTTTCTACAACTTCCTTGACTTCTATTCAATATTCTTCAAAGAAAACGAAAATGGATGGTTCTTCTTCGATCTCCCTTATTTTCCAAAATTTGATAACGAAGTAGAATTTGTTTCCCAATCCAAATGAATGATGTTGACTTAGAACTGCTTCCCCTCGAAATTCTGTCCAAATTGCCAATTAGCTGGCACCGCGTTGGTCGACTCCACCGTCTTTCCATCGCTCGCGGTGACCCTGAACGACAAGCTCTGGCCGAGCAACTGTGTGCCCGTCTGCCAGTTCTGTCCCCAGTTTCTCTTCATCTGGATCCATCCGGTCCTCGATCCCTTGACCGAGACCGCTGTCACGTCTCCAGCTCCACCGACGTTATAGACCAGGACAAGGATCCAGTTAGGATTTCCCTTGATCTCGAACCTCATGCCACCTTTCTTACTGCAAGGCACCCTCCGAAACTGGACGGGAATGATGCCTGCATGGTAGTCCTTCACCAGCTTCACGAACATGGGCATTGCGAGGTCGAAGTGCTTGAGAGGTGGGTTGCACCAACCGCCGTCGTTGTTCGGCTTCGAAGCGTTGGGAGGGCAGAAGTTGGTGGCAGTGATGGTGATGGTACTCCCAGGGTTGCACCACTCGGGGTCGTTGATGCATTGGAGTTGGTAACAGGCGCCGCATGTTAGGCCATTGTTGAAGAGGGCCGTGCTTAGTGCCGCGGTCTCGAGGCCATAGCCTTGCTTGAAGAGATCGCCATATCCACATGCTCCCTCTGCAGTAGTACGTTCCA
The DNA here is from genome assembly GCA_029216955.1 of Iris pallida. Classification (NCBI taxonomy): domain Eukaryota; kingdom Viridiplantae; phylum Streptophyta; class Magnoliopsida; order Asparagales; family Iridaceae; genus Iris; species Iris pallida. The sequence goes on from JANAVB010013400.1 coordinate 11,027,879, forward strand.
TAAGTAGGTAAGAGAAGAAAGTATAAATAAATTGGTGGAAAATGACAGGTATCAAGAGAATTCTTGAGTATGTACGTAGACAGGACTAAGCTAAAATGCTAAGCTAAAATCAATCTCTCTCTATATGTAAAATGCCAAGTCTACAACCAAATATTTATAACTTGTTACAACCCTTCTCTCTTCCACCCTTGTCACATGAGTCCCATCTCCCTTCTCACTCCACCATTTTCTCTCTCCTCCAATCGAAGTTCCGACACGTGATGGTTGTAAGGAAATTGTAAGGCTTTGGTTGTAGGCATAGCAGGTCATGTACTTACAACACAGGTCATGTACTTACAAACATTCTTGCAAAGCTCCTCTCTCTATATATATATGTGTAACTTTAAAGAGTTATATTCAAAGGAAAGCTAGGAACGATGGATACCTCAAAAACTTTTATGTTGTGTCCATGTCACAGTATTGTTCATATATATATTGTTTCGTTTGGAAACGTATTGACTGAGTACGGACACACGATCCAAAATTGACGTTGCAACAATGTTGTTGTGTCATTAAGGTTGAAAATGATAATGACATGCTATAGATTTAGAAGATCCATGATGACGGAAAATCTAGAAAAATTTAGAAGATCATAAACTCACGCATGGTTTCTCCACCATTCATGTCTCCATAGAAAGTTGCATGGCCAGTATCCCAACCACCTCCAGCCTTGGCTCCTGATGCCATTAGGAACCCACCAATAGTTACAACAAAAGCTATTACTACCAAAGCCGCCATTGCTAATGTCTGTCTGTGTCTCTTGTGCTGAGATGTTGATGAAAATGTCTGTCTGTGTCTCTTGTGCTGAGATGTTGATGAAATAACGAGAGCAAGGACGTGATTTATATAGGCAAAATATCATTTATTAGGTATAATTAGAGAGATCCTATGAATTAATAGGTTTGAGCAAAAGAAGAAAGAATATTATGTTCAATCTCCTTCCAATGATGAATTAATAGGTTTGAGCAAAAGAAGAAAGAATATTATGTTCAATCTCCTTGCAAATGATTAATTAATAGGTTTGAGCAAAAGAAGAAAGAATATTATGTTCATTACCATCTTATGCATGCATAAAAAGGAAGAATATTCAATACACGAATAAGAATATTCATTACATATTACTCACTACTCAGTCATTCATCTTACTAGCTTTTTGTGTTTTTTTTTTTTGCTTGCTCGCCAACCATGTTGTCATTTCCTTAATTTGTGATAACTCAGCTCATGTATAAATGGTATTGTGTTATTCAATAATTAACCTAGTTGGATAGAATCTATCCGAATAGAGAGGGAATATATTTGGTATATTTTGTAAATATTTTAATTCCCTATCTTATGTTATTTCAGATTATTCTTTTACCAAACTCTAATTGGAATGAGTTTAAAATTTGAATTTTTAATTATCTGGCATTATTACTATTAGAATTCCAACCAAATTAATTACTTCTAACCATAAAAGTTCCAAATGTTTTAGTCACCCATTACTTTTTCGTCTAAATGTTTTATTCTTCATTCATCCATTACATTTTAACCATTACTTTGTTCTTAATTAACCATTAATTTGTTTTTGATTATTTCCTATTTTCTATTTTTTTAGTTTCCATTTTCTATTTTCTATTCTCTATTCTCTATTTTCTATTAATTATTATCTATTAATTATTATTTATTAATTACTTTTTATTTTGTACATTTTATTTTTTATTTTTTTGATTTTTTACTCTTTATACTTTATTTATTAATTTTTAGTTTTTAGAATTTCTAATTTTAAATTTTAAACTTTAATAAAATTTAAATTTTAAAACCTTAAATTTTAAATTTTTAAATTTAAAATTCTAAATCATAAATCCTAAATCCTAATTCTTAATTCCTAAATCCTAAATCCTAAATTATAAATTATAAATTATAAATCTTAAAGCTTAAATCTTAAATCTTAAATCTTAAATCATAAATCTTTAATCTTAAATTTTAATTTTTAATTTTTAACTTTTAACATTTAACATTTAACTTTTAATTTTAAATTTTAAATTTTAAAATTTAAACTATTACTTTATTCTTAATTTTAATTTTAGTTTTAATTTTTAATTTTATTTAATTTTAAATTTTAAATTTTAAATTTCAAATTTTAAATTCTTAATTCTTAACTTTTTCGTTTTTAATAATTAATTTTTAAATTTTAACTTTTAATGTTTGACTTTTAACTTTTAACATTTAATTTTAAATTTTAACTTCTATCTTTTAACTTTAATTTTTAATTTCTAATTTTTAATAAATTCTTAATTGTTAACCTTTAACTTCTATTTTTTTTTAATTTTTTAATTTTTAATTTTAATTTTTAGATTTTAGTTTTAATCTTAATTTTAATTTTAATATTAATTTTAATTTTTAATTTTTAGTTTTTAATTTTTAATTTTTAATTTTTAATTTTTAATTTTTAATTTTTAATTTTTAATTTTAAATTTTAAATTTTAAATTTTCATTTATGATTTATTTTGTATTATTTATTGTATATTATATATTATTTATTTTAATTTATTATTTATTATTTTCAATTTTTTTATTATTGTCTATTTTTTAGTTTTTAATTTTTAGTTTGCATTTAATTTTTAATTTTTAATTTTTAATTTTTAGTTTTTAATTGATTAGTTTTACATTTAAAATTTTTAGTTTTTAATTGATAAGTTTTTAACTTTGAAAATTTTATTTTTTGCCTTTGTTTTAAAATTTAAATTTTTTAGTTTTTAGTTTTTATTTCTTAATTTTTAATTTTTACTTTTAGTTTTTAGTTTTTGTTTTTAGAATTTATGTGTATCTAGTTTTGTGGTTGGTTATTCTTTCTCAGACAGATACTTACACTTGGGTTCTTCAGAAGTTTATAACTTTTTTTGTTCATGTTTTGTTCTGACCTAGTTGGGAAAACTAACTTTTTGCCATTGTTATGTTGATTTGGTTAGACAAATAAATATTCTACATGTTTGCATTATTTGGTGATACTAATACACATAAACCACCATGCTTTGTTTATCCTTTTGCAAATTAAAGGATAAACTTGCAAAAGTTTGTTTGTGTAGCTGCTCCTGGCATTTTTCCCTAGTCTTAATAGTTACAGATTCTATGTAGTATTTGACTTAGTTTTCATAGTACAGATTCTACATTTTTTTAGTCTCTTTTTTGTCAGAAAGATGCCTCCTTCATATTCTACTTGTTGCTGCTGCTAGCTTTGTTTATTCTCATATTTGACAAGTGATGTTGGCTTACTTTGTTAGGGAGAGATTGAGAGTTGGCTTTTTGATGTTTGGAAATAGAGAATGGCTTTGATAGAGGTTTATGTGTGACAAGCCTTGTTTTTGTGTTTCTCAATAATGTTCTCATCTTTTGTGCTGTTTAGAATTGAAAAATAGTGAATGGCTTCGTTTTTGTGTTTCTCATTGTAGCATCCAGTTTCTAAAATGAGGATAACTTTGAAATTTTGTAATTATAATTATTTAATAATAATATTTAAACCATGTTATGATTTTTGATAATTTTTAATTATTTTAAAACTATTTAAAATGTTGAATTGTGATTTTGATGGTTATCTAGTATAACCCTAGAGACTGCATAACCTAGAGACTAACCATGACCATGGGGACCTAACCATGTGATTAGGATGACTAATTGTGACTTTTTAGCCTAAGGATATTTTGGTCATTTTTGACTGTCACGACCCGCACCCTAGAGTTAGGGCACGAGAACGTAACAACGCCCAGCCTACGCCGCAGTATCGGCGGTAGAACGCTGTCCTAGGTCTCAATGCATCTAACAGTATAAGACTAAACATTTTATACTCCCCGAATGGGGGTGACATAGCAGAATGTAAACTCAATCACATCTAAGATAGAGCATAAAAGAAGATAGATAAAACATGAAATCGAAAAGAGATACAACAGATAGAAGTCTAAGTGTCTAAGGTACAAACTCAGAATACATCTCAAACTCAAATACAGTAATCCACAAGTAAATACAACTCCAGACAACTGAGAAAAGCTAACTAAACAACCTCTAATGTGGCTCCTCTAGACTAGCAGGAAATCTCCAAGCTATCTGTAAAATTTGTCAACGTATCCTGTCAGAAAAATGAGCAAGTACAAACACCAACAGCAGTTCCATATGAATTGACAAATACTATAAGAGACAGTAATAATAAAATACAAGACAAAGATATGTAAAGTATAGGGTAAAACCAGCAGAAAATGTATAATAGGTGTGAGTACCGAATAGAACAACAATATGTATGTAGGATTGCTTAGGAACTATCCGGGAGCCGAGTTACAACCCTTAAACCAAACAAGGACCGGGGTTGTAACTCTTCTCCCGAACAAAACTTAGCCTCCTAGGATAAATAAATATGAAAAGGTGCCTTAAATTATTAGTACGTTATGTGATCGGTTTGGGAAACATGTTCAAGCTTTCCATCTGACCGGCTACGAACAAATAACAAGTGTGAAACAACAAGTGTGAAGATAAGGCCGGTCACCATGGAAAGTTCAAGTAGCTATAAACAAGTGTCGAGTACAAGTGTGAAACAACAAGTGGGTATTTTGATCACACAACCACTAATAACTCCCCATCCCCGAATAGTATAAAAGATCCGGTCATAACACGTCATGACACGAGGTTTAAGAGCAGGTGATCAGCCCACTCCCAAGTCCATGTCTATACAAGTACAAGTAACAAATCGAGTCATGTACCAATATACCAAGTAATCCGGAAATAACATCTCATGACAGGATCCGACATATACTAGTCCGTAAAATATCGTGTCTGAGAATCAAGTAAGACACTACAACTGAATCGGATATAGCAGATATCAAGACAATAAAAACTATCAGTGAATGTACTCGCCTGATATCTGAATGTCCAAGGTAAAGATACTGTCCGAGGAGAGGTGTCTGGCTCCTAATTAGAACAGCACAAGTCATAACATGTCCAGAAGGGTAATATAAAGCACTACAATGCATTCTACATGAATCTAGGTCAACTAGGCCAAAGTCAACCCTTGGTCAACTCTGGTCAACTGCACTAGTCAAACTAGGTCATGTCCTAACCCAGCAAGTCTTACTAGGCCTAACCAAGACTATCCTAGCAAGCACACATCAATACAAGGCTATACAAGCCAACATACACCCGACTCTATATAGCATGCAATTATTCAATACTCAAATAGGCAAGAATTCACATTGGATATACACTAGGTAATCTATTACTTTAAGCTATATATGTCTACACATATATACACATGCATATATTGGTATTCAACATTAGGTCTATAATTATGGCATTTCAAATGGTTATATAAACTTATATATATTACAACACAATATGCTACATATATATAATATACATACATAGCTAAGTTAACTATATTCATAAATACTTATTTAAGAGGCTATGTGTGTGTATGTGAACATGGCAAAGGCGCAAGTGAGGGTTAAATGGGCATACATAGTGTATACATATCAAAGAGTGTCAAAGTGTAAGTGAACAATGTGTCAAGTGTGATAGTGTCAACATAGTGTAAAGGGGTACATGAGGTAATATAGGATTTGTGTTAACATAGAACATTACATCTCATTAACTTGTATATTGCATACATTACATCTATTATTATATTACATTCATGCTTGCATTCATTCATCATTCATTTATTCTCTTGCACTACTACATGTACCATACATTACATACTATGGAACCTACATATTTATTACAAGCCATACTTATACATCCTTATATTAGATAGGATACTTACACCTCATACATCATTTATTTAACCATTTACTCATGCTTGCATTCTCTATTTAGTTACATAATGTATATACATTAACATGGATTAAAATCAAATAGAACATTATATTACACACAAGGGTGCACAAAATGCATATGTCGAATAGTAACTCCTACTAATAATCAAGACTGTACCAACTCAGCATGAATTAAATTCTAGTATTAAATTATGTTATAGATCTATGTGTTAGCTTTCCGAAACTTCAAACGGATCGCATTTTCATTTCCGGAAACTCCCGGAATCGCGAAAACACCGAAAACGCGTTTGTCTTTTGTACAGCTGACACTCAAATAATTCTCCAGAAAGTTACAGAAAGAATTAGGCCTATTAATACATGTTTTTGGAAATCTAACTTCAATACGCTTCTTTTAAAAAAACAGAAGATTAAACCGAGCTTTGAGCTAAAAGTTATGACATTTCTAAGTTAAGGCTGAAATTAAAAACGTGGATAAAAATCATGACGGATTTAAATAGTTTGAGCCAAAAGAATAAACAATATATATCCTAATTATCCACAACAATAATAGCATAATAATATGAGTAACCACACTCACAAACTTGATTATATAATCATCATGAACCATTTATTACATATATAAATATAGATACACTCTCATTACAATATATATATATATATATATAAAAATCTATATATGTAAAATGAACACATCCACAACACAAAGGACACTCCTATGACCTCCAAATGGACACAAAATGGACACAAATGGAGGTACAACCGTGGGGGTCATTCCTATGGGTTCAAAATAGACCTATATGCATGAGAAAATGAAAATGAGAAGGGATTTATACCTCCCGGTAGATCGAATCGAAGAAAAGCCTTCCCGGAGCGATCCCGACATGTAGAGATTCTAAAAGGACACGAACGAGCTCCGAATTCTCCCAAACTTGGGTAGCTTCCTCCTTTGCTAGAATGGAGGAGGAAAGAAGAAGATTTGGTGGCAAAATGGAAGGATTTGGTGGAGAAATTGCTAGGGATTGCTCTCTAGGAATTTGGGGAAGAACAAGAGAGAGAGTGTGGATGAGAATAATGAAATGAACTTGAGCCTATCCTCTCCCAAAGTGGCTGGCCATATGGGGCTATTTGTCCTATTATGGTAAGGTCCAAAATGCCCCCACTAACCTATTCTATGAGTATTAGGAAAGGGCTAATTGGTTGGGGCTAAATTAGTCATTCTAAAGTCTCTAATCACACTAACCTTATCCATAATAATTAGTCTAACCTCTAACTAAAATATTTCTATCTTGTGGACTAAAATTAATATCATGTTGGCCATGCCTAACTAGTGTGTGGGTCCCACTAGAGTCAAACTACCCCCGGGTTCCCGTTTCAAGTCGGATTGAGTTGAAATTCGAACCCGACTCAAATAACCCGAAAACAATATCATAAATAATAAAATAATATCAAAATAATTCAAAGGGGTCAAATGCAAAAATATCCTTAGGCCAAAAATGATATTAAAATATCATAATCACATGGTTAGGCTCTAGGTCAAACAGTCTCTAGGGTTTCACTAGCAAAACGTCAAAACCACAAGTCATTGATTTAAATAATTTTAAAATAATTTAAAATCACCAAAAATTATATCATGAATTAAATATTATTATTAAAATAATTGTAAACACAAAATTTCAAAATTATCCTCATTTGGGAAACTGGGTGCTACAACTCTACCCACCTTAGAAAAATTTCGTCCTCGAAATTAAAATGTCCATACTCCCTCTAGGTCAAACCCCCACAATCAAAGTCCCAGATTAAAACAAATCATGTGATCAAAAGGACGACATACAGGATCATTGCATACGGTGGTAGTGAAAGTCTCATCTAGTTATACTAGTCATGCTAAACCAAGACGGTCATAGGGTATCAAACACACAAGAAATCTAGAGTGCTAAACTGAAAAAGATACAGAAATAACAAATCATCAAAACTGTAAGACAGTCTACCATCCTATGTGAAAGCTGGTACTCATAAAAAATATATAAAAATAAGAAAGGTAACTTCCAATAATCTAAAAGGGTACAATAAATCAATTTCAAAGTTAAAAAATTGAAAGTCACTTGCATTGAAATCCAATCACAATATATATATAGAGAGTGTTAGAGAGGGAAAAGCTGGCATTATGTGTATAGGGACATGTTCATATGGTTAGATAGTAGGCGTGTGTGTACGTGAATACATATAAAATTGTATATGAGAAATTGGGTTCCAAAACAACAGCTATCAAGTTACACTAATCATGGCATTTTGGTTAAACAATCTACAATACGCAACTTATTCACTCATAACATGCATGGCTAACCTTATACATATATATATATATATATATATATATATAAAGAGGGTGTGTGTGTGTCCTTGTACAGGGTTATAGCCTAGTATTGAAAGGTTAACCCAGTTTTAGTTCAGCATTTACATGCAAAGTCTGAAAATAAGCTAACATTTAAAACAGTGAAATATTAACATAATGCAGTCTCAGATTTTAGGATTTTGAAACATCGCAACCCATCTCAATGGTCCTAATACATCTTAACATGATAGAAATGAAACCCTAACATACTATCCATACATTTATCTATGCACACAGTTCAATATTACATGTTAAATCTGAAATTTAACTAAACATGGAAATCAATGTAAAAATGTTAACATGTAACTAGTTTTCAGGATTTTGGAGAAATTTGAACATTAAAAACCAATTCAATGTTTATCACAACTAACATGTAAGAATATGAAACCTAAATTTATATCCCTACTTCCCACAAGGTATATAGCTCAAATATTACATTTAAGAAATAAAACATCAATTTGAACTAACATTTGGAATCCCGCATCAAGGGTTAACATGCACACAGTCTCAGATTTTACAAATTTAAACACAAAACTCAACCAAAATTTTGAATTGAAATCCCACGTATAACATACATGTGCAGTGATGTAAACATAACTAATAATATGAAATTTATATTTAAATTACGAATTTAAACATGGGAAAGCAGAGAACCAGAAATATTGGGGTTTTGACAATTTAAACATCAACAACATATTAATATGTATTTAGATAGGTGGAAAAATCAAGTGTAGCATGCATACGTGTTAGGCAAAGTGTCTGCTATATATATTCATATACATATTCTCATGTCCTAATATAAAAAAATTATTTCTACGTTAAGAATAATATTTAGATTCCTACCAAGATTGCAAGCAGGTGATTGACGTAATCAAGGCAGTTTTATTATTATTATTTAATACAAGAATAATAGCAAGGAAGAAATAACGATAAAATCTGTTTTGCTTATCTATTTAAAGAAGAACCATTTTGAAATCCAGAGCTAAATTATCAAATCCAAGATAAAGTCTAGCAAAATTATCGATTCATTGCATTAAGAAGAAACTCATAGCAAGAAGTTACGCAAAGGTTTATAAAAACAAGCAAACCTACTCTTAAGTTAAATAATGAGAAGCAAACAAACAAAACAATTAATAATTAATTTTTTTTGAAGGACAGAAACAAAAGTAGAGAAAACATGTTTCGAAAACATTTAAGGTACAATCTGATAATCATATGCGTCTGTCCAAAATCATGGTACACTAAATCCTTGTCATACTAGTAAGCAAGGCTACGATAATCACAGAGTCCTCGACTTAGGCACATACCTCTAAAATCATGGTATTTAACATTTTTGCGATGCCGCTAGCTTGGCTGCGAAAATCTTAAATTCCTACACCCGAGAGATATATCCAAGTCAAACTATATGTCCTCACCATACTGGCTAATATGACTGTAGAAGACTAGACTCCATAACTTAGATGACCTAACCCATATAATTTCATCTTGACAAAATTAATTTAAATCAACAATAAATACTCAAAAATCAATTCAAATTTATCAACGAACATCAAAATCCAAAAATGAACAAAAATCCATGAAAATACAAACTCGGATGCAACAACTATCATCAAAATTTAAAATTCAATAATCATCCTTCAAAATCAATAATTACAAACTCAAGTTCAATAATAATCCATCAAAATCAAATACAAATGCAGAAAGTAAAGATAAATCAATCAAGGAAAAAGAGTTTTCAAATCGAAGTTAAATAAGATTCTCAAGGGTCGTCCCGGGAATCTCTCAAGGGTCCTAACTGTGATTGAGTACCATCAAAATATATCCTAATCCTACTGCAGGCTGTAGTGGTACTCTAGTTCGAATACCACTACACTTTTAGTCTCGACCTGCATGGGCCACCACTAAAAACGTGTCACGACCCGCACCCTAGAGTTAGGGCACGAGAACGTAACAACGCCCAACCTACGCCGCAGTGTCGACGGTAGAACGATGTCCTAGGTCTCAATGCATCTAACAGTATAAGACTAAACAGTTTATACTTCCCGAATGGGGGTGACATAGCAGAATGTAAACTCAATCACATCTAAGATAGAGCATAAAAGAAGATAGATAAAACATGAAATCGAAAAGAGATACAACAGATAGAAGTCTAAGTGTCTAAGGTACAAACTCAGAATACATCTCAAACTCAAATACAGTAATCCACAAGTAAATACAACTCCAGACAACTGAGAAAAGCTAACTAAACAACCTCTAATGTGGCTCCTCTAGACTAGCAGGAAATCTCCAAGCTATCTGTAAAATTTGTCAACGTATCCTGTCAGAAAAATGAGCAAGTACAAACACCAACAGCAGTTCCATATGAATTGACAAATACTATAAGAGACAGTAATAATGAAATACAAGACAAAGATATGTAAAGTATAGGGTAAAACCAGCAGAAAATGTATAATAGGTGTGAGTACCGAATAGAACAACAATATGTATGTAGGATTGCTTAGGAACTATCCGAGAGCCGAGTTACAACCCTTAAACCAAACAAGGACCGGGGTTGTAACTCTTCTCCCGAACAAAACTTAGCCTCCTAGGATAAATAAATATGAAAAGGTGCCTTAAATTATTAGTACGTTATGTGATCGGTTTGGGAAACATGTTCAAGCTTTCCATCTGACCGGCTACAAACAAATAACAAGTGTGAAACAACAAGTGTGAAGATAAGGCCGGTCACCATGGAAAGTTCAAGTAGCTATAAACAAGTGTCGAGTACAAGTGTGAAACAACAAGTGGGTATTTTGATCACACAACCACTAATAACTCCCCATCCCCGAATAGTATAAAAGATTCGGTCATAACACGTCATGACACGAGGTTTAAGAGCAGGTGATCAGCCCACTCCCAAGTCCATGTCTATACAAGTACAAGTAACAAATCGAGTCATGTACCAATATACCAAGTAATCCGAAAACAACATCTCATGACAGGATCCGACATATACTAGTCTGTGAAATATCGTGTCTGAGAATCAAGTAAGACACTACAACTGAATCGGATATAGCAGATATCAAGACAATAAAAATTATCAGTGAATGTACTCGCCTGATATCTGAATGTCCAAGGTAAAGATACTGTCCGAGGAGAGGTGTCTGGCTCCTAATTAGAACAGCACAAGTCACAATATGTCCAGAAGGGTAATATAAAGCACTACAATGCATTCTACATGAATCTAGGTCAACTAGGCCAAAGTCAACCCTTGGTCAACTCTGGTCAACTGCACTAGTCAAACTAGGTCATGTCCTAACCCAGCAAGTCTTACTAGGCCTAACCAAGACTATCCTAGCAAGCACACATCAATACAAGGCTATACAAGCCAACATACACCTGACTCTATATAGCATGCAATTATTCAATACTCAAATAGGCAAGAATTCACATTGGATATACACTAGGTAATCTATTACTTTAAGCTATATATGTCTACACATATACACACATGCATATATTGGTATTCAACATTAGGTCTATAATTATGGCATTTCAAATGGTTATATAAACTTATATATATTACAACACAATATGCTACATATATATAATATACATACATAGCTAAGTTAACTATATTCATAAATACTTATTTAAGAGGCTATGTGTGTGTATGTGAACATGGCAAAGGGGCAAGTGAGGGTTAAATGGGCATACATAGTGTATACATATCAAAGAGTGTCAAAGTATAAGTGAACAATGTGCCAAGTGTGATAGTGTCAACATAGTGTAAGGGGGTACATGAGGTAATATAGGATTTGTGTTAACATAGAACATTACATCTCATTAACTTGTATATTGCATACATTACATCTATTATTACATTACATTCATGCTTGCATTCATTCATCATTCATTTATTCTCTTGCACTACTACATGCACCATACATTACATACTATGGAACCTACATATTCATTACAAGCCATACTTATACATCCTTACATTAGATAGGATACTTACACCTCATACATCATTTATTTAACCATTTACTCATGCTTGCATTCTCTATTTAGTTACATAATGTATATACATTAACATGGGTTAAAATCAAATAGAACATTATATTACACACAAGGGTGCACAAAATGCATATGTCGAATAGTAACTCCTACTAATAATCAAGACTGTACCAACTCAGCATGAATTAAATTCTAGGATTAAATTATGTTATAGATCTATGTGTTAGCTTTTCAAAACTTCAAACGGATCGCGTTTTCGTTCCCGGAAACTCCCAGAATCGCGAAAACACCAAAAATGCGTTTGTCTTTTGTACAGCTGACACTCAAATAATTCTCCAGAAAGTTACAGAAAGAATTAAACCTATTAATACATGTTTTTGGAAATCTAACTTCAATACGCTTCTTTTAAAAGAAACGGGAGATTAAACCGAGCTTTGAGCTAAAAGTTATGACATTTCTAAGTTAGGGCTGAAATTAAAAACGTAGATAAAAATTATGACGGATTTAAATAGTTTGAGCCAAAAGAATAAACAATATATATCATAATTATCCACAACAATAATAGCAATAATAATATGAGTAACCACACTCACAAACTTGATTATATAATCATCATGAACCATTTATTACATATATAAATATAGATACACTCTCATTACAATATATATATATATATATACATATATATATATATATATATATATATATATATATATATATATATATATATATGTAACATGAACACATCCACAACACAAAGGACACTCCTATGACCTCCAAATGGACACAAAATGGACACAAATGGAGATACAACCGTGGAGGTCATTCCTATGGGTTCAAAATAGACCTATATGCATGAGAAAATGAAAAGGAGAAGGAATTTATACCTCCCGGTAGATCGAATCGAAGAAAAGCCTTCCCGGAGCGACCCCGACACGTAGAGATTCCAAAAGGATACGAACGAGCTCCGAATCCTCCCAAACTTGGGTAGCTTCCTCCTTTGCTAGAATGAAGAAGGAAAGAAGAAGATTTGGTGGCAAAATGGAAGGATTTGGTGGAGAAATTGCTAGGGATTGCTCTCTAGGAATTTAGGGAAGAACAAGAGAGAGAGTGTGGATGAGAATAATGAAATGAACTTGAGCCTATCCTCTCCCAAAGTGGCTGGCCATATGGGGCTATTTGTCCTATTATGGTAAGGTCCAAAATGCCCCCACTAACCTATTCTATGAGTATTAGGAAAGGGCTAATTGGTTGGGGCTAAATTAGTCATTCTAAAGTCTCTAATCACACTAACCTTATCCATAATAATTAGTCTAACCTCTAACTAAAATATTTCTATCTTGTGGACTAAAATTAATATCATATGGGCCATGCCTAACTAGTGTGTGGGTCCCACTAGAGTCAAACTACCCCCGGGTCCCCGTTTCAAGTCGGATTGAGTTGAAATTCGAACCCGACTCAAATAACCCCAAAACAATATCATAAATAATAAAATAATATCAAAATAATTCAAAAGGGTCAAATGCAAAAATATCCTTAGGCCAAAAATGACATTAAAATATCATAATCACATGGTTAGGCTCTAGGCCAAACAGTCTCTAGGGTTTTACTAGCAAAACGTTAAAACCACAAGTCATTGATTTAAATAATTTTAAAATAATTTAAAATCACTAAAAATCATATCATGAATTAAAGATCATTATTAAAATAATTGTAAACACGAAATTTTAAAATTACCCTCATTTGGGAAACTGGATGCTACATTGACTTATTAATGAAAATAAATTTTGATTAATTAATGTTGTGCTAATTGAATTGTTAGAGACTAACCTAGTTTTGACTAAACCTAAATGTTAATGATGCTCATGAAGGTTTAGTTAGAAGGTTAGTGACTTAATGGTTAAGTTAGATTAACAATATCTAGATATTTCATAGTAGGATATTTACCTATTAGGATATTTGTGAAAAAGAAAGCCTTATGACTAATTAAACCAATAGGAAGGCTTAAAATTGGGTGGACAAGCCCCAGCCGCTAATCTACATGTAAAACTAACCCTAATTCAACTAATGACCAGCCATCAATTGTCCCCCCTTCCTATAAAGAATCCTTAAGAAAATCCTTGCCTCTTTTTACCTCTACATAGAACCCTAATTTCTTCTTCCCCAAACTTGAGAGCTTTGCTCTTGATTTTGATCTCCAAATCCCTCCATTCTTCTTCCAATCTTCCATAATTTCTTCTCATTCAACCAAGGAGGAGGTACTTCCAAGGATTGGAAGCAAGGAGCAAGGAAGGGTATCCATTTTGGAGGAGCTTTTTTGTCGGAACCGTGTCCTTTGAGTGTATCATTGGGATCCCACTTCCAATAGGTATAACCATCTCTCTATTTTAATTTTTCTTGCATTATAGTTAGATTTGAATCCATAGGATCCATCCCATGCATGTACAACCATTAGATTTTAATTTGAGGCCATTTGGAGCTCTCTTGAGGATTTTAGATATGTGTCTTGTGTCCTACTTGATAGATCCCAAATTAGGACACCCTATGTGTATGTATGTATGATAATAGTTTAAATAGATATTTAAATTTAGTTTTAGAATGGTTAGAGAGTGGATTGATCTTAGTTAGGATGGTTAGAATGAGTTTCATTTGGATACCTATGTTGGTATCTAAGTATCTTGGCCTACATGTGTTTTTTTTGTCCAAAACAACTCAAATTCGTCATAATTTTTATCCACGTTTTTATTAACCAAAGCAACTTAGAAATCTCATAACTTTTACCTTAGAACTCTGATTTATCTCCCTTTTTTTAGGAACCGTATCAAAGTTAGCTTTCCAAATATATCTTTTAATAAGCCAAATTCATTCTGAAACTTTCTGTAAAATTATTTGAGTGTCAGCTGTACGAAAGATGAATACGTTTCGTGTTTTTGCGATTTCGGGAGCTTCTGGACACGAAAATGCGATCCGTTTAAAATTTCGGAAAGCTAACACAAAGGGCTACGGCATACTTTAATCCTAAAATTTAGTGAAGGCCCAATTGGTACAGTATTGATTTTAAGTAGAAGAGTGACTATACGATATAGACATTTTGTGTAACCTATGTAGTATGGATATTAAATGAATGTAGAGTATGTAATGCATGATATGTTAGATGAATGAAATGATATATATATGATATGTATCCTCTTTACATTAATATATATATGGTTGAATGCAAGCATGTAGGAATGCAATCAATGTAATGTATGTAAGCAATGCATAAATGCATGAATGAAAGAATGATATACAATGTATGCATGAAAGTATATAATGAATGCTAGATATGAATGCAAGGTATACATGTAATGATAGATATGAATGCATAATGTATATATAATGCAATATAATATATAATGATAGCATATATGGTAATGTAGAATATATAATGCAAGCATGTATGTGTCCACTGTTTTTCCTTTTCCTTACATTTTTTCTTTCCTTCCCTTTCCATTTCAGTTTTTTCTCTTCTATTTTTCCATGTTGTATACAATGTATATAATGTATAGATGCATATATTTATGTAATATGTATGAATGACATGTATGTAATAAAAATAAGTATATGTATGCAACTTAATGATATGTGAATGTAATATAATGTAGAGTATGCATATATGAAATATAATGTATACAAGTATATAATGTATTCAAATATGTATATATGCATCTATGTATGTATGTATGTATAGGTACATGAATGAATGCAAGTATACATATGTGATATGTATGTAGGCACGTATGTAATGTATGTATGTATATATGATATGTAAGTATGCATGTATGTAATGTAAGTATGTATTTCTATAAACTGAGTTAACCTATAATCTTTTACACACATGCATTCATACATCCTTTGATACCATGTATCCCATGTCACATACACTTACCTATCACTAAATCTGAGAACAATAACACATATCCTTTCACACACATGTCATACACACACTCACTTACTCTTTTACCTCTCCTTCGCTCTCTTTGTGTATATATATATGTATGTGCCTATATATATAGCTTTCCTTTATATATCTATGTATATGAATATTTGAATGTGAATAATATATATACATTATATGACTAAGTTTGTGTCCCTTGTTAGCTTATGGCTTAGTTTTGTGCTTAGTTTAGCAAGTGACTTAGGCTATGAGTTAGTAGCTATCTTGGATACTTGATTTGCATATACTTAGTTTGTTTAGACCTAGAATTGACTAACCTAGACTAGTTGACCATTGTTGATCCAACCCTAGCTAGTTGACCACAGTTGACTAGAGTTGACCTAATTTGACTTTATAGTTGACCAAGAGTTGACTTGACCTAGATTGACTTAGATTCATGTAGATTGCATTATAATTTCAATTACCATATAAATTAAACTCTTTTAACCTGTGTTGGTCTAACAAGGACTCTGTGACTCCAGTTGGCCATCTTTTTATATCAGTTGTTCAGGGTATCAGGCGAGTACATTCTCTGATTGTTTCATACTTGTCAGGACTTATATTCTTGCTCTAGATTATTTTACATGATACTGACACGATTGTTATCACGGATTAATACTATATTGATCTTCTTTTGCGATGTTATCCCCATTGTGTTCAACAGATACATATTGTGATGTGCGGTTCACGAACATATTGTATTTATTGTACACCCCTATTTATGTATACTCATTGTGCATCTTGTACTCTCATGATCACATGAGCTTCATAGAGAAACTATTATACAAGGTAACGTAACTGGATTGGATCCTTGTGTATTGATTGGAGAGGGTGAGTAGGAAATGGTTATGTAATCAAATCCTATTGTACAAATATTGTATAAACTATTGTATATGTCCATTTATACTTACGTATGATGGAGTTACCATTGTTATTGTATAACCTACCTGTTTACATAACCATATTATGCTCTCTAAATCACTAGTACTTGCAGTTTTACTTTTCCTATATATATTTTCAGTTATAAATTCTCTCTTGTTTTCATATACATCTTCTTACAGTTCATGTATCTTACTCTTTTGCATGCTTTATATTTCCTAACATGTTATGAATTGCGTGAGATGTATTGTGCTCGCTTCTGTCCTGACTGGACCTGTTGAAAATATTACAGGTAACCTGAAGATTCATAGCTAGCCTAGAGGGCCACCAGAGCTTGGAGTAGATTACTAGTTTATGGTTTAGTTTCACTTTTAGAACTTGTTTGTAATAAGTGAAAATTGAGTTGTATTTGAGATTGTTTTAAATGTTGTTTAGAAGTTTATTTAAGTTGCCTGAGTTTCATATAGTTGTTAGACTCATGTGTTATCTTATCGTGCTTACATTGTGATTGACTACTATCGTATCTTATACTTGTCCTCCATTCGGAGATGAGATTATGACAGTTATATTATATAATTACGTGAGTTGTTGATTAGATAGTGACCTCGAACAGCGTTCTAACGCCGATACTGCGGCGTAGGCTGGACGTACCCACTTCTTGTGCCTCTAAACTAGGTGTCGGTCTTGACTCGTTTTTGTGGTGACCCACGCAAGTCAGAGTCGCAACTAGTGCAATTTCGTAGTTGTGCTCGACTTAGAGTGTTGCTACGAGCCTGCTGTTAGGATATCGAATTAGGCAATATAGAGAGTTACTCAATCGCAGTTAGGACAACTTGAGAAGATTCCTGGGATGACCCTTGAGAATCTCATTATAAACTATCTTGAAATTCAATTACGACAGTTTCTGTCTACTTCCTTGTTCATTAGTTAATTTGATTCTTGGTATTCATTGTTGACTTGATTTTCTGCCAAGATAACATTATGGGCTAGGTTGCCTTAGTCATAGAATCTAGATTCTTCTACAGCCATATTAGCTGGTTTGGCGATGAGATAGAGTCTGATTTTGGATATATTTCTCGGGTGTAGAAATTTAAAGTTTTTGCTACCAAGCTAGCGATAATGCAAAAATTTTAAATACCATGATTCGAGAGGTATGTACATTAGTTACAGACTCTATAGATTATCGCAGCCATACTTATTAGTATGACGAGAATTCTGGTAACATGGTTCTGGATAGACGGATATGATTATCAGATTGCAGAATAGATATCATATAGATGGTGCCCTAGTATAATGGAGTGAAATATCAGTATGGATATTACTTGAGTATCATGGATCAGATAGAGGGATGTTGGCCACCTGTAGCGCAGCACCGTACCCCGCACCATTAGAGGAATATACCCCGGAGGGGCAGGGCTTTTGCGCTGACAGTCGCATAGATCGACGCTACGGGTGACGGGTTAGCAGGTCTTTCTTTCCTGTTATTCTTACCATCTTATTGTGTGATTCCATTAGTATCTGTCAAGATGTTTTGTGCTGTGATAGATATTATAGTGACCCTGATCAAGACCATGATATCACGACCAAAAGGACCACAATTTGCATGTTTTAGATATAGTTTTCTTGACCTTGATTGTTGGGAGTTTAACCTAGAAGGAGTACGATCATCTTAATTTCGAGGACGAAATTTTTTTAAGGAGGGTAGACTTGTAGCACCCAGTTTCTAAAATAAGGGTAATTTTGAAATTTTGTAATTATAATTATTTAATAATGATATTTAAACTATGTTATGATTTTTGGTAATTTTTAATTATTTAAAACTATTCAAAATGTTGAATTGTGATTTTGATGGTTAACTAGTGTAACCCTAGAGACTGCATGATCTATAGACTAACCATGACCATGGGGACCTAATCATGTGATTAGGATGGCTAATTGTGACTTTTTAGCCTAAGGGTATTTTGGTCATTTTTGACTTATTAATGAAAATGAATTTTAATTAATTAATATTGTGCTAATTGAATTGTTAGAGGCTAACCTAGTTTTGACTAAACCTAGATGTTAATGATGCTCATGGAGGTTTAGTTAGAAGGTTAGAGACTTAATGATTAAGTTAGATTAACAATATCTTGATATTTCATAGTAGGATATTTACCTATTGGGATATTTGTGAAAAAGAAAGCCTTATGACTAATTGAACCAATAGGAAGGCTTAGAATTGGGTGGACAAGTCCTAGCCACTCATCTACATGTAAAACTAACCCTAATTCATCTAATGACCAACTATCAAGTGTCCCCCCTACCTATAAAGAATTCTTAAGAAAACCTTTGCCTCTTTTCACCTCTACAAAGAACCCTAATTTGTTCTTCCCCAATCTTGAGAGCTTTTCTTTTGATTTTGATCTCCAAATCCCTCCATTCTTCTTCCAATCTTCCATCATTTCTTCTCATTCAACCAAGGAGGAGGTGCTAGCAAGGATTGGGAGCAAGGAGCAAGGAAGGGTGTCCATTTTGGAGGAGCTTTCGTGTCGAAATCGTGTCCTTTGAGTGTATCATTGGGATCCCACTTCCAATAGGTATAACCACCTCTCTATTTTAATTTCCCTTGCATTTTAGTTAGATTTGAATCCATATGATCCATCCCCATGCATGTACAACCATTAGATTTTAATTTGAGGCCATTGGAGCTCTCGTGAGAATTTTAGATATGTGTCTTGTGTCCTACTTGATATATCCCAAATTAGGACACCCCATGTGTATGTATGTATGATAATAGTTTAAATAGATATTTAAATTTTGTTTTAGAATGGTTAGAGAGTGGATTGATCTTGGTTAGGATGGTTAGAATGAGTTTTATTTGGATACCTATGTTGGTATCCAAATATCTTGGCCTACATGTGTTTCTTTTGTCCAAAATAACTCAAATTCGTCATAATTTTTATCCACGTTTTTATTAGCCAAAGCAACTTAGAAATTTCATAACTTTTAGCTTATAACTCCGATTTATCTTCCGTTTTTTTAAAAGAACCGTATCGAAGTTAGCTTTCCAAATATATATTTTAATAAACTAAATTCATTTTGAAACTTTTTTTAAAATTATTTGAGTGTCAGTTGTACGAAAGATGAACGCGTTTCGATATTTTTGCGATTCTGGAAGCTTTCGGACACGATAATGCGATCCATTTAAAGTTTCGGAAAGCTAACACAAAGGGCTACGACATACTTTAATCATAAAATTTAGTAAAGGCCCAATTGGTACAGTATTGGTTTTAAGTAGAATAGTGGACTATACGACATAGACATTTGTATAACCTATGAGCCTATGTAGTATGGATATTAAATGAATGTAGAGTATGTAATATATGATATGTTAGATGAATGAAATGATATATATATATATATATGATATGTATCTCCTTATATATATATATATATATATATATATATATATATATATATATATATATATATATATAAATATATATATATAAAAATATATATATATAAAAAAATATATATATATATTTATATATATATATATATATATATATATATATATATATATATATATATATATATATATAAGCTGTAGGAATGCAATCAATGTAATGTATGTAAGCAATGCATAAATGCATGAATGAAAGAATGATATACAATGTATGCATGAAAGAATTAATGAATGCTAGATATGAATACAAGGTATACATGTAATGATAGATATGAATGCATAATGTATACATAATGTAATACAATATATAATGATAGCATGTATGATAATGTAGAATATATGATGCAAGCATGTATATGTCCACTGTTTTGTCCTTTTCTTACATTTTTCTATCTCTTCCCTTTCTATTTCAGTTTTCCCTCTTCTATTTCTCATGTTGTATACAATGTATATAATGTATAGATGCATGTATTTATGTAATGACATGTATGTAATGAAAATATATGAAATAAGTATATGTATGCAACTTAATGATATGTGAATGTAATATAATGTAGAGTATGCATATATGAAATATAATGTATGCAAGTATATAATGTATTCAAATATGTATGTATGGATCTATGTATGTATGTATAGATGCATGAATGAATGCAAGTATGCATATGTGATGTATGTAGGCATGTATGCAATGTATGTATGTATATATGTATGTATGTATGTATGTATGTATGTAATGTAAGTATGTATTTCTATAAACTGAGTTAACCTATAACCTTTTATACACATGCATTCATACATCCTTTGACACCATGTATCCCATGTCACATACACCTACCTATCACTAAATCTGAGAACATTAACACATATCCTTTCACACACATGTCACACACACACTCACTTACTCTTTTACCTCTCCTTCGCTCTCTGTGTTATATATATATATATATTATGTGCGTATATATAGCTTTCCTATATATATCTATGTATATGAATATGTGAATGTGAATAATATATATAAACATTATATGACTAAGTTTGTGTGCCTTGTTAGCTTATGGTTTAGTTTTGTGCTTAGTTTAGCAAGTGACTTAGGCTATGAGTTAGTAGCTATCTTGGATACTTGATTTATATATACTTAGTTTGTTTAGACCTAGAATTGACTAACCTAGACTAGTTGACCATTGTTGACCCAACCCTAGCTAGTTTGACCACATTTGACCTAGTTTGACTTTATAATTGATCAGAGTTGACCAAGAGTTGGCTTTGACCTAGATTGACTTAGACGTGTAGATTGCATTATAATTTCAATTACCTATAAATTAAACTCTTTATAACCTGTATTGCTCTAACTAGGACTCTGTGACTCCAGTTGGCTATCTTTTCATATCAGTTGTTCAGGGTATCAGACGAGTACATTCTCTGAATGTTTTATACTTGTCAGGACTTATATTCTTGCTCTAGATTACTTTACTTAATACTGGCACGATTGTTATTACGGATTGGTACTATATGGATTTCCTGCGATGTTATCCCCATTGTGTTAACAGATACATATTGTGATGTGCATTTCACGAACATATTATATTTATTGTACACCCCTATTTATGTATACACATTGTGCATCTTGTACTCTCATGATCACATGAGCTTCATGGAGAAACTATTGTACAAGGTAAAGTAACTGGATTGGATCCTTGTGTATTGATTGAGGAGGGTGAGTAGGAAATGGTTACGTAATCAAATCCCATTGTACAAATATTGTATAAACTATTGTATATGTCCATTGTACACTCACGTATGATGGAGTTACCATTGTTATTGTATAACCTAACCTGTTTACATAACCATATTGTGCTCTAAATCACTAGTACTTGCAGTTTTAATTATCTATATATTTTTAATTATAAATTCTCTCTCGTTTTCATGTACATCTTCTTACAGTTCATGTATCTTACTCTTTTGCATGCTTTATATTTCTTAACATGTTATGAACTGCGTGAGATGCATTGTGCTCACTCCTGTCCTGACTGGACATGTTGAAAATATTACAGGTAACTTGGAGATTCCCAGCTAGCCTAGAGGACCACTAGAGCTTGGAGTAGATTACTAGTTTATGGTTTAGTTTTACTTTTAGAACTTGTTTATAATAAGTGGAAATTGAGTTGTATTTGAGATTGTTTGAGATGTTTAGAAGTTTATTTAAGTTGCTTGAGTTTTATATAGTTGTTAAACTCATGTGTTATCTTATCGTGCTTAGATTGTGATTGAGTATTATTGTATCTTATACTTGTCCTCCATTCGGAGTTGAGATTGTGACAAGTATATTATATAATTGCGTGAGTTGTTGATTAGATAGTGACCTAGAACAACGTTCTACCGCCGACACTGCGGCGTAGGCTGGACGTACCCACTTCTCGTGCCCCTATACTGGGTGTGGGTCATGACACTTATGTTATTGCTTGATGTCCCTCCCCCTACCTAGGCTAGATGAGGAGCAAGTATGCAATATCAAAGTGTGAATTTTCTTGAGTGTGGTTGGTTCTTTGGTTACATCCATGTCAACCATGGTCTTGGTCTATTATCTAGATAGATATTGTTATATTTTCAACATCAGATACTATATTTGATTATAACATAGGTAATCCCAGATAATGAATGAAAGATCACAACGATATGGATATTATGCATAACAACAAGTATCTTGCTTTTAGCCTCTGAGCCTAAAGTTTTTTGGGAACTAGAATAATTTTATTGTTTTTTTTGTTGTTTTTTTTGTCTTAACATTTTGGCTTGTCCTTTGAGTTTTTCAACAAAAATCTTGTATCAACACAAATACTTTTTTGGGTGTAGTTGGCAAGCCTTGCATATTGTAATAAAGTTTGGGATTTATTGGGCTGTGCATTTTAACATGGTAATATTATCTCTTGCTGAACTTTTTTTAAGAGACATGTTGTCAATCAAAATGATCTAAGTGAGGCTAGGTATGGTCTAATCTAGGTCAGAACTTAAATTTTGACCCAAGCGACGAACCATCAACGTCAAATCTGTCGTTGGTCCTAAAATCAACGACGTAAGGCGTGTTGTCGAACCGTCACCAAGCATGACGAAATGGTGTCTCAGTTGACATTCCGTCACTTGGACATCATCTGTTGTATCATATCCATTGTCGCTAATCTACAGGTTTTTTTGTAGTACAAGTGTACCAATTTATTTTGCAAGAACAACGCAAATGTGTTCTATTTACTTAGAAAGAAATGAAAAAAATAAAGTGCCTATTTGAGCTGAAATCTAAAACATCCCCAAGTGAAGTGCAACCAAGAAATGAAAATTGATGCAGGACCAATGTGAAATAACGTATAGGCAACTCTAGGGGAGGTGAATAGAGTGTGTCGATAATCACAAAATAAAAATTAACTCTGTATCCCTCTACAAAACAACTATCAAGATAGTAAATAAATCAGAAAGAAATGCGAAAGTAAATAAATCAGAAGAGCATTCGCAGACACATCAGTTTTAACCTGGTTTCCCTCGTGGAGGACTAGTCCAGGTCTGAGAAATCTAGCTCAGGATTAAAATCCACTATTTATGAAATAGTGTACAACCACATGCCTTTACTCAGAAGAGCACGCCAACTTCTTACAGATTCGCAGGTGGCAAAACTTGGAATTATCCAAGTGATTTTTCTTTCACTCTTGCACACAAATTCTAGCTGATATCGCACTAAGAACCTTGGGCTAAGGAGAGTTGTGGCTTAGGAGATATGGAAGAATAAGGCTTAGAGTAGTAGAGCTTAGAAGGCTTGAATATTTGAAGGTGAGAGATAATTTGAAATGAAAGAATTCAAGCTCTATTTATACTACTCTTGTCACTCCCCACACCCGTAGGAGCGATCGTCCTCGCTAAGACATGATGCCACACGAGCCTAGATTGCGCGTGCAAGGCAGTTTCATAACGGCCGATTACATCGGCGGCGACGGGGTCGTCGCACAGAAGTCCCAAGCAGAAATATTGAAACATGCAGCAAAAATTTAGAACAAGACCACATGAACACAAGTCATTAAAAAGAAACTCTTTTATTGATATTGAATACAAGATTACATTTGTGGGCGCAAAGCCAAATTACAAGTCGTGCTCACTTTTCTTCATTTTATAAGTCTCTCTGCTCTCTCTCATCTCTCGATACAAATGGTTGAGCCAGTGGAAGCTTCGAAAGGTAATGTCCATACATTATGTCCTGTATAAGTCTTCAGTTCACGGCCGTATGCTTTGACTCGTCAAGGAACTCCGTACCTCGACGCATCCAAGCGGCTTCGCGCCACGAGCTTTTACCTGTGCCTGCACATGAAATACTGTGTGGGTGTCAGTACTCAACTGTACTGGTGGAGTGAGCTCCTCGCCCACCCATAAAAACCGACACGTTCATTTACTTTGTGCAGCTTAAACCCTTTCGATTGTCTTTCTAGTCTTGCCTTAGGATCAGTTTTAAGACTTGACGTCTAACCAACTCGTTACGCAACGACGTAGTCATGCTATCATGTTAACGTGTATTTCGATCGAGGCAGTGCCTCGTCGTACATGTACTTGACCAAACTTGAACTCGAGACGGCAGGGTCGTGCCATACTCTATTCGCAACTTAACATGTTCGAGCCTGTGCTTCGCCGAGGAAAACTCATGCGAACTCGGCCATGCCAATACTTTTCTTAAACTCAAGTGCCTCTAGACCAACTTTTGTGCCAACGATGTTAAGGGGACGACTCGTGCAGGTCGTGCCTAACGACTCCCTGACTTAGCCATCTTTTACATTACGGTCCTTTCGACTTAAAGTGATGGCACTCGACTTAACTTATGCAAACTTAGGCCAACAATGCTGATACGCGAAAGCCAATACGCGAATGCCAATATTGATACGCGAAAGCCAATACTTGATACGCGAAAGCCAATACTTGATACATGTCATGCTAGACTGTCTCATGATTCGACCGACGCCGTGCTAATACTTGACGCTATCCAAATGCAACACGCGGATTGCCGCTCTTGCCGACACATCTATATGAGGTGGTCACTAGCAATGTCAAGCTATCTTGGACTCGGCTAGGGGGTATCGGACCGCCCTTCCATGGGTAGCTAGCCACGGAAGCGCCGATACTCCCATGCGGTTATCCAGCATCCTTCTTTAAGCCGCCTCGCTCCTCCGGGCCGAATCGGTCCTTGGCATAGCAACCGTTCGAGGAAACTTACCTTGTCGACAAGTTGTCCAATGACCATGCAAGACTCAACTCGATCTACCAATCCTTCCTTAACATGACCATGCTTTCCTTCTTTCTATCGAGACTCCCAAGTAGCGGGACTGATCTCGTGCACTTCCTATCAAGACTTTTAGCGAGACTCCCAAGTAGCGGGACTGATCTCGGCGACAACAAGTCGCGTGGACTTTCTTTGATCGTGGCATACTCTTTACTAGATCCACCGTAGCTCGTGCCTTAGACAGACCTGGTTCTATAGACGACGCTAACGCTCAAGTCATATACTTAATACAACAAGCCTTGTTCTCGAAGGACTACGCGACTTGACAACCGCATATAGAGCGGGACAGTGCTAGAAATACTTCGATAGCCCAACATAACTCTTGTCTAACTTATTCGGGCAGCGACTCGACGAGAAAAGGCTATGCCGAGCTCCGCGTCGAGGGAACGTGCTATGCACGAGGTCGACTTGAACAACCAATTCTGGGTGCCTAGACTTAAGCTAACGAGCCGTGCAAGACGACTTAACTCACAGGACGTACGAAGGCTATGCCAAGCCTTAGACAACGGGACCGTGCATGCATTTTTAAGGATTTACGCGAGCGACACCTATGACTTAGGCTAATTCAAGTGTTGGGACAAAACGACGGGACCGTGCATGCTTTTCAAGCATTCACGCATGCGACGCCTATAACTTAGGCCATTTCGAGTGTCGGGACAACTTAGCAACTTAAGCCAACTTCGTTCTTCCAAGACACGGGAACGAAGGATCGAGTGTCATTTGAAAGCACGCTGAGCCGACTTCTAAGCAGACCGTGGGACCATTTCTATATTCTAAGACATTCCGACGGGTTGGGATTATTCTCTAGCTATGTGGATGCGTCTCTTTTATTAACAAGTCTAACTTGTGCAAGTTGAAAATATGTGAGTTATTAAGTGAAGACTAAGATGAGGCGAGTTCACCGAAACTATCCCATCTGTGCGAGGAGTCCCCTCGACCGAGCGAGCCTTCGAGCAGTCGTTGCAAGGCTAAGTTCCAACGTCGTCGGCGTTTCGATTCCTCCGATTGACTTTGCTGGACGGGGCACTACAACATACACCACTCAGAACAAGTCTCGTCCTCGAGACTTTCCTGAAGCAAGCCATCCTACCATTTCTATGGCCAAGACTTAATCGTACACACTCCGCCTACGCGTTTCTTCAATTTCAAGCCATGCTTGCACTGGTA
The DNA here is from genome assembly GCA_029216955.1 of Iris pallida. NCBI lineage: Eukaryota > Viridiplantae > Streptophyta > Magnoliopsida > Asparagales > Iridaceae > Iris > Iris pallida. The sequence continues at coordinate 11,054,882 of JANAVB010013400.1, forward strand.
TCAATCCTTTCCTTAACGCAATTTCAAGACTTTCGACACTCTTCCATTCCTCAAGTCTTACTTGAACTCAACGTATCCTTGGCTAGATCATGCACGCATTCCAAGCGTCCCTAAAATACATGCATTCAGCCAAGCCACATGATAGAGAATTCGTCATTCTCATTCGAGCCGTATCGTGCACATACTCAGGCGTCCCAAAATATGCATGTCACGAATATCGTAAGAGGTATTCCTATATTCGTGATTCACGCTATCCATCCATGGCAATCCTCAAGATCAATCTTTCGATTGATAACTCATGAAACAGGACGTCTCGCCTAACCGCTAGGCCATCTTTTCGAGTCTAAGTCAATGTCAGGATTGGAATCATAGTTCCCCAACAATAATGTCAATACTGACCCCAATCCTAGGGTCAAACCAAAGTCAATAGTACGAGATTTTTCTACCCAAGCTCGTGTCACTCAGATTTCTAAACATCGACCGATCACCTATTCGCATCAATGCATTCGTTTGTGTGTATTAGAATCCATTCATATCACCAAATCGACATACTTCTCATATCCATTCTAACCAATTCATGTATCGATCATGAGGTCATCCAGCTTGACAATACGTTGTGCCCCAATCTCATGCGAGTCCGATTATCTACGGTGGTTCATGAATCACCATACAACGCTGCCGCGGAATAATCATTCTCATCGGGGCGTAACTCTTGTTTGAGTTTAGACTAATTCATTCTCGATACGAGGATTGGACCTACGCAATCCTCAAATTCGATCATCATGCACGTTAAGTCATTCTCGAGTCCACATTCGCGTCAAACCACAAGTCGATGTATCAAATTGCCACGCTATGCTAGTTCAATAACCCCCGCTGTATGAATCGCCATACCAGCGCTCACGTGGAGTGATCGTCCTAATCGGCACGATGCATGTGCGAGGCTGGAGTTGCGCTCGCATAAGACAAGAATGTCGAAGTTGTGGTTATCGACAAAGCAATTCCAAATATTTCATTTCCATCCAAGTCATAATTTTAATTTGATAGTCCAACCATCATTCATTCAACTAAAAAATCTTGAGCCAAGTTTATCTTTTTCTCAACACATTTCAACATCTCGAGTATAGCATACATCGAATAATGACATTTGCACGATCGTGCCGAGTCAGAGTACCCCGAGTTATCGCATATCGATCTTTGATACGCCTCAATACCATCAACGATATGCGTAACCTGACGATCTTCCTTTGTAACCAATTTTGAGTCGTGCGACTGATGCGATTTTCCAAACTGGATATTCCATAATTTCCTCGATATTCAAGATCATTATCTAAAACTCAAGTCACATTTCATTCGACGCAATCCAAAATCATAAGCACGATCCTCTAGGTTTCCTCGATTAAGACATTCACTTTTATTCATCGTTCCGAATCATTTTCTAACTCGCGTTGCCCATTGACAAGTTGTCCGAACGATATCTCGTTCAGGACATTCGAAGTCACGACCAACTAAGCCTGACGCATTCTAAGGCTTTGTGCGATCGCATCGCCTCGCCGACATACTCGCCATTACTCGTAATCCTCAATTTTGCTCGAATGATTTTCAAAAAATCCATACACCACTCAGGATTTGAGCCATCCGATCTAGTCCTCAATCACGTTCGCGTCGTTCGCTAAGACATCCTTCAGATTCGTTCGACGAATCTCTAGCGTAATCGCTCACGTTGCATCGACGTACTAAGTCGTTCGCACTATTTTTCAAAATCCAAATCAATCTTTCATGCACTTCTAAGCGTTAGTTCGATAGTGCTCCCCTCGATATACACTCTAAGTGCATCTCCATTCCCGACCGAACGATACTTAATATCGCTCGCAACTCGTTTGCACCAAAAGGTCGAGGTGCGCGACACGCGGCACAACTTAGCCAAAAGCCGTATGCAGAGCCATCCCATACGGACTATATTCCGAGTTTGTACGCTCAATTACTAGGGTCGTCGTAGGACTATTCGGACATGCACGCGACTTTGCTAACTTTAGCACGTTTTCATTCAAGACAAGTTGACACCGTTCGGCACAAAGGCCTACCAATGTGTCCGGCGATGGCCTATCGATGCGTTCGATTGAACGCTTGTATGAGGTTTTGAAAATATTTAGACTTATTGTATGGACATGCCGAGGGACATTCGAGAGAGAGCGCACACTTCTTTAACAACGACGAGCATTCAAAACTAAAAAATTTGACGTGAAGTTCAAGGACGTAAAGCCATGCTCTGATACCATTATGTCATGCCTAGCTCTCGTAGGAGCGATCGTCCTCGCTAAGGCGTGATACCGCACGATCCTAGATTGCGCTCGTGCAAGGTAGTTTCATAACGCCGATTATATCGGCGGCGACGGGGTCGTCGCACAGAAGTCCCAAGCAGAAATATTGAAACATGCAGCAAAATTTAGAACAAGCCCACATGAACACAAGTCATTCAAAAAAAACTCTTTTATTGATATTGAATACAAGATTACATTTGTGGGCGCAAGGCCAAATTACAAGTCTCTCGTGCTCACTTTTCTCTTATTTTACAAGTCTCTATGCTCTCTCTCATCTCTCAATACAAATGGTTGAGCCAGCGGAAGCTTCGGAAGGCAATGTCCATACATTATGTCTGTATAAGTCTTGAGTTTAAGCGGCCGCACGCTTCGACTCGCCAAGGAACTCCGTGCCTCGACGCATCCAAGCGGCTCCTCGCCACGAGCTTCTACCTGTGCCTGCACATGAAACACTGTGTGGGTGTCAGTACTCAACTGTACTATGGAGTGAGCTCCTCGCCCACCCATACAAAACCGACACGTTCATTTACTTTGTAGCTTAACCCCTTTCAATTGTCTTCTAGTCTTGCCTTAGGATCAGTTTAAGACTTGATGTCTAACCAACTCGTTATGCGACGACATAGTCGTGCTATCATGTTAAAGTGTATTTCGATCGAGGCAGTACCTCGTCGTGCATGTACTTGACCAAACTTGAACTCGGGACGGCAGGGTCGTGCCAAACTCTATTCATAACTTAAGATGTTCGAGCCTGTGCTTCGTCGAGGAGCAACTTATACGAACTCGGCCATGCCAAGACTTTTCCTTAAACTCAAGTTCCTCTAGACCAACTTTCGTGCCAACGACGTTAAGGGGACGACTCATGCAGGTCGTGCCTAACTCCTGACTTAGCCATCTTTTACATTATGGTCCTTTCGACTTAAAGTGATGGCACTCGACTTAACTTATGCAAACTAGGCCAACAATGCCGATACGCGAAAGCCAATACACAATGCCAATATTGATACGCAAAGTCAATACTTGATACGAAAGCCAATACTTGATACATGTCATGCTAGACTGTCTCATGATTCGACCGGCACCGTGCTAGTACTTGACGCTATCCAAAGGCAACACGCGGATTGCCTCTCTTGCCGACACATATATGAGGTGGTCACTAGCAATGTCAAGCTATCTTGGACTCGGCCAGACGGGGGTATAGGACCGCCCTTCCATGGGTAGCTAGCCCCGGAAGCGCCAATACTCCCATGCGTTATCCAGCATCCTTCTTTAAGCCGCCTCGCTCCTCCCGGGCCGAATTGGTCCCTTGGCCTAGGCAACCGTTCGAGGAAACTTTACCTTGTCGACAAGTTGTCTAATGACCATGCAAGACTCAACTTGATCTACCAATCTTTCCTTAAAATGACCATGCTTTCCTTCTTTCTATCGAGACTCCCAAGTAGCGGGACCGATCTCGTGCACTTCCTTATCAAGACTTTTAGCGAGACTCCCAAGTAGCGGGACCGATCTTGGCGACAATAAGTCGCGTGGACTTCTTTGATCGGGGCATACTCTTTAGATCCACAGTAGCTCGTGCCTTAGACAGACCTGGTTCTATAGATGACGCTATCGTTCAAGTCATATACTTAATACAATGAGCCTTGTTCTCGAGGGACTACGCGACCTGACAACCGCAGATAGAGCGGACAGTACTAGAAATGGCTTCGATAGCCCAACATAACTCTTGTCTAACTTATTCGGGCAGTGACGATAGCAAAGGCTACGCCGAGCTCCGCGTCGAGGAAACGTGCTATGCACGGGGTCGACTTGAACAACCAAGTTCTCGGGTGCCTAGACTTAAGCCAACGAGCTGTGCAAGACGACTTAACTCACAGGACGTGCGAAGGCTATGCCAAGCCTTAGACAACGGGATCGTACATGCATTTTCAAGTATTCACGTAGGCGACGCCTATGACTTAGGTTAATTCAAGTGTTGGGACAAAACGACAAGACCGTGTATGCATTCTCAAGCATTCACATAGGTGACGCCTATGACTTAGGCCAATTCGAGTGTCGGGGCAACTTAGCAACTTAAGCCAACTTCCTTCTCCCAAGACACGGAAATGAAGGATTGAGTGTCATTTGAAAGCATGCTGAGCCGACTTCTAAGCAGACCGTGGGACCATTTCCATGTTCTAAGACATTCCGACGGGTCGGGATTATTCCCTTAGCTATGTGGATGTGTCTCTTTTATTAACAAGCCTAACTTGTGCAAGTTGAAAACATGCGAGTTATTAAGTGAAGGCTAAGATGAGGTGAGTTCACCAAAACTATCCCACCTGTGCGAGGAGTCCCCTCGACCGAGCGAGCCTTCGAGCAGCCGTTGCAAGGCTAAGTTCTAACGCCGTCGGCGTTTCGATTACTCCGATTGAATTTGCGGGACGGGCCACTATAACTCTGGAGAGGCAGAGTTCGACCCGAATTCTGCCCCTAGAATTCAAATTTTTGAAAGTTGGACAACTTGAACCAAGCAGGCCCTAAAAATCAGGGTACTAAAATAAGAGACAGAGTTCGGCCCAAACTCTGTGTGGGGGCAGAGTTTAGCCCGAACTCTGCCTCCTAGGTGGCAGAATGGCCTTTAGGCCTTTGGGCTTTGTTTGGCTTGGTGGAGCTTGGGCTTGGTTCAGGAATTGGTCTGTTTGTATGGTAGAGCTTGGAGAGATATGTCTAGGGATTGAGATGACACAATGCGACTCAACGTACGTATTCTCCTAGACTCAATAAATTGAAGATTATAGACTTGGAACAAATAGGAAAACCAAGATCCCTTTGATGACGCCTTTCTTCTGATATTTGAGCATACCTAAAGACGTCTTTTTCCTTGATAGTAGTCATCCAAAGATAAACAGATCTGTAAATCTGAATACCTTTCGGGGGCTTCGCCCCCGAACCCCCAACGGAGGGCGCTGTCCCTCGACCCATGTCCGCTGACCGGGCAGCGGAACCCCCGATGCGAGGCCCCGGATAGGTCGCTAGGTGGTTCAGAGAAATATTTTTGTATGACACCATCTTTGGTCCATCATTAATTCATTATTACCTATGTCCTGGTTTGATTATGCTTACTACATGTCTACAAATACATGTTAGGCGAGCAAAATTTGTTGCAGTACGATACAAGCATGGCAATATTATATAGGACAATTAGGACAATGCTAAGTTTAAGTAGCAACATGATAATGAGTATATGAATATTAGTGACATCATTATGTTAAACTTAACTGATTAGCCATATTACAAAACACGATGTAATCATTAGGCTAACACAATGTGCGAAGGAAAAAACAAATGTGAGTTATTAACCAACCATGAAACTAGGAACAAGTCACTTCAAAATAAGAAGGGTGGGATATGAGAATCCTTTCTCAAATTTTATTACTATGAATCCATTCTCAAGCTTTATTCCTATGTTTCACATACACAAATAAGACATAGAAAAGGCATATATTTTGGCATACCCTATTGTATCTTGGAGTGTATGTGTCGTGTCTAGTACGTTTCGACACACCACTATTGTTTGGAGTGTGTGTTTGCTATAGTTAGAAACATGAAGACCCTCATGAAGTCATTTCTAGTTGTTAAAATTGTTACTCTCCTATTTTTAATACAAGATCACCTGTGGAATATGAAGCTGCTGAAAGATATAGACACTCACGATCCAAATTTTTTGCTTTGCTTTCAATATTTGAATTGTGACAGAGAAACTAGAACCAGAAGTGCATATCATGAGCCTTATGATCCTTGCCCCTGATCGACCCGAGACGGTCCTGTCAAGCCCCTTCGTCCATGAGGGCAACGGGTACGCATTTGCTCTTAAGGATGGAAGTCTGTATCGTCTCAAGTTCTCCTTCACCGTTTCCAACAACATCGTGCCGGGCCTCAAATACACAAACACGGTGTGGAAGACTGGAGTGAGAGGTATCTACAGGAAAACTATGCAAAAATTATTAGATTTACTTATTCTTGTACAAAAAGTTATGTATGGCAGTTACAAAATTAATATGTGGAAACTTTGATTCCCCCGACAGTTGAGAACAATAAAGTGATGTTGGGAACCTTCAGTCCTCAGAAGGAACCTTACACATATGAACTGGAAGAAGAGACCACGCCCTCTGGAATGTTTGCAAGGGGATCCTACTCTGCAAGAACGAAGGTATATAGTACATATATACATTTATATAGTACATAGTCAATGGGGAAGAGGCTGATGGATATGATGAAACCCTTTGTCCACTAGACTTTGAAACACAAGGAATGACTGTCAATGATGAAATCAATGCACTTATCATTAGACCACTTCCTCTTGGGGTTAAGCTTCATGCATTTATAGATGCATGCCATAGTGGCACCGTACTTGATTTACTATTTCTCTACAGATTGCTGGTATCTTTTTTAATTCTCTAATAGGAAGCTCTTATGCAAATGACTTTGAATGGGTAAATAAATTATACCAATCCCCCATTCCTACTCATTGATGCATAGAGATACATCTATAGACTAAGAACATTTATAAGAATGGCCCTCTTCATGCATAAATTAGGTGTCCCCAAGCCACTTGATCATATTTCCTACTATTTGCAACACCAGTTTCTTTTTCTGGCTTGCTCATTGGCTTGGTTTACCAAGTTTACGACTTTCTCCATTATCGAGGAAACAAAAATGAACTACTTATACCAGAAAGAACATGACTTGCAGCATTGCTTTATGATGCTAAATGTATCCTTACTAACCTACGTCCTCATATGATTTTATTAAACTATAACCTTCTTCTTTTTTATTCTTCCCATCTTCCCTAAAAACACCAAGTTTAGTTATGTATCAGATGAGACAAGCACAAATTTTCTATCAGTTTACTCTTTCGGATAAAACTGAAGTCTCCTATCTTTCTGGTATTATTTTGATGTGTAGAGTCCAAAGGGAAAAGAGAGCATAGATGCTTGTAGTTATGTACTTCTTACTATCTATAATAAGAGTATTAAATTAGACATATGTATTGGACTGCAGTGCTACCTTAATATGACTTGCTTTACATGAATATTTCATTTCTTGTAGTCCGAACAAGCATCTTGGAATCAAATTGAAATATTAAAGCTCTCCAACATATTGGGTATTAACTACTTCAACAAAAAAACGAGTCCTATATGGAGGATACTTATAGCAGCAGTGATGAGGATGGCGAAGAAGCAAATGATGAATATATACTACCTATTTTATAGGTAAGAATGGTGGCCTCCTTAAAGGTTTGGTTTCTTTTATTATCTTCCATTTGCTCTCACAATAATAATATTTATTAACTGCATACCAACATATGAATCTATACTACTTATTTTTTTTCATTAACTGCATACCAACAGATTGGAACTTATTACTGTAATTCTTGCGAAAATAATATGTAGTTCCCATTTAAAATGTTTTCCGAAAATTTCTTTTTCAATTAAAGCTTCATTTTTCACTTAAAGCTTCATTTTTCCCTTCTTTAATTTTTTTTGTAATTAGATGGAAATACCTGATGGATCCTTTTGTTCCGATTTAAACATTCACAAATAATGTAATCTAGTATGTACAAATTGGTCTGTACAGTTTGGAACTTGTCTTTCTTTTTTGGTGGTTTGGATAGTTAATATGTCCTTGCTAATATATTGGCATGTCTTAATTTCAATTGCAGGTCATTCAAAAGCATTCTGGATTTACTCAAATGATGGGCGACGACTCTTGTAATGGAAAAAATTTGGGTTAATTTTGTGAATGTTTAATAGATGATTCAAAAACATGGTGTAGTGCTTAATATTTTGGGTTCATATTTTTTATGTAATGGGTGGAGATGATGGGTTCATTTTGTAAGTGATGATGTAGGTGATGTATTGTGTTTTGGATTTATTTTGCGAATGATGGTAAATGATGCTTAATGTTAAGCTTTTCTGTTGTTTACCAATTGAATATTATAGTTATATATGGATTTTGTTGCCTTCTACTTAATATAATATGTTTTTCTATTTTTTAAATGATAGTAAAGAATACTTGATGTTATTAAGCTTTCTTTGTATGGAAGCTCCGACTCCTGGATATATGTCTGAGCACAAGCTCGACAACGGCTATGATCCTGTGAATTATGTTATATGTGTATTTAAATTGTATATTTTATAGCTGAAAAATACAAACAATAATTTCATAAGCATTACTTTGAGACGGTTATGTAATTGTCCTGGATATAAACGACATCCTTTTGTGACGCAGACAAAATTTTCTAGGACGGATGTTATTCATCACAAACTCTTTTATTTTGGGACAATTTAGTAAACCGTCATAAAAATATAATAATTCAAACTCTTTTGGTACGGTTAGATTTTTCGACCCTAAAACTAAATTAGGACGGTATTTTCCGTCTTAAAACTTTTTACCACGCCACCCTAATAGCACAGTTACATTTCGTCCTAAAATTTGTCACAAATTACGTTTTAGGACTGATTTGGGCATTTTTAAGACGAATTTTTGGTGTCTAGAAAGATATTTTTTTTGTAGTGGTAAGAACAAGTTTGATATATATATATAATCTAATATATATATATATATCTAATATATATATATTATATATTATTTAAAATATATATATATATATATATATATATATATATATATATATAATATATAATATATATATATATATATATATATATATATATATATATATATATTATCTATTATTTATATTTATATATATTTAAAAAAAATATATATATATATATATATATATATATATATATATATATATATATAATATATATAATATATTATATATATATATATATATATATATATTATATGTCCCGAGGTCGAGGCCCATTGGGAAAGACGAGGCACCCCGTGTGGATGGGAAATATATTTCTTATATATTGTTCATATTATATATTATATATATAATATATATATATATATAATTATAATATATATATATATATAGATTTTATATATATATATATATATTATATATATATAGATATCTATAAGAAAAAAAAAAATATATATATATATAAGAAATATATGAACTAATATAAATGACAATATATGAAGTAATCATGTAACCTTAATAAACATTTAAAATTATGACAAGATCAAAACATGTATAAATATGCTTTATTAGGCAAATATGTAATTAATTATAAGAAATAATTAAAATAAAATATGAAAAATCAATAGTGAAATATTATGTAGACACAAGGTTATCATAAAAAGTATATGTATATATTTTCCAAGTAAAAGATGACTTGTGCTAAACATTCATATTCATAATATACCGATTAAAGAAAATATTACATGTTAAAGACAAATTGTAAGGAAAAAAATTTAAAGACGGAGAGTCAGAAACACATTAACTAAAAAAAACTTAAGCCCCTATGGACTAGAGTGGTATGCATGCTTCATAGATAAAGACTAAGAGTAAAGAGCATATATAGATAAATGTGTCACACTAATAGAAAATGAATGAAAGACTATATAGTGTGAAGTAATCATTTAAACTAAACAACTAATCATGCTAGGGTTATATCTCACATGATTTAAACAATAAACAATATGAAGATATCCATGAGAGCTAATAGCAAGACATCAATAAGAATATGCCAGATTCTATAAATAAAAGAAAAACTATTTTTCATGTTACCAAAGTGGTTCTAGTGACCACACTTTTGTTACTGCAATTGCTTGGAAGATGATATTTGTAGCTTTGCAATCACCAACGCGCTCCATGGTTCTACTTGATATAAGAAGCTTCATCTGCTCCAAGAGACAAAGTCTTCAGCATCCAAAACTTGGATCCACATTTGTTAATCTTATGAATCCATTTGCATAAGTTTATATCAACAAGTTTTCTAGTCTGACATTGACTAGAAATGTGTCCTTTCATATCACAATAATGACAAGAAGCATAGACATTAGTGCAATGTGCAGCAGTATAAGAACGTGATTTGGTATGATATGTCTTGCGTGATTGACTATAATAAAAAGTATGGTTATGTTTAACATTAGTCGTGCCATATCTTTTTTGAATCTTGGGTTGTGTCACATGCCTTGTGTATGACTGTGTCTTGGGTTGAACAGCTCGTATAACGATGACTGGGTCGGTGCCTCTTACCACGTCACAAGGAGAGGTAATGTGGGTGCACCCAGACTTAGTGCCCGAAGTTACCCAGCCGGTGCCATCTTTAACCAGCAAAAAGAAGGGCAGGATGTGATCCGGCCATACAATCTAAGCTGAAGCTGAGGAGGCGACGGCCATTGTTATCCGGTCTGGCGCACAATTCCAGCCCACTCTGGGTAATTCAGTCGAATACCCTCAGCCGACAATGCTGCCTGCTACAGATGCTCCAGGACTATCTCAGCCTCCACTGGTGGACAGATCCAAGCTGAAGGAAACCCGCTTCGACAGGCCGTTCCGTAAGGACGTACCTCAGGGGTTGGAGAGACCTTACAACTTTGACATACTAGCACAACTGGCTAATACGCCCACAAATTTGTCGTTATACGAGCTCCTAAGGCTCTCCAAGTTAGCCCAGGTCAAACCTACAGGGAAATACTCGTCAGCAGATCTCCAGGGCAGTAATTGTGCAGATGCAATATCCAACATCGTATTCACCCCACAGGACATGTTAATCAAGACTAACTTGCATGATCGCCCCTTGTACTACACTGGATACATAGGCGACATCGAAGTGGATCGGATGCACATCGATCGTGGCTCGTCAATAAGCATCATCCCGAAATGCTTGTTTCAACTCCTGGGCATCCCTATGCACCGGCTAGCGACGACCAACACTGCCATTAGCGGTTTCAACTCAGGAAGGATCTATCCCCTGGGAAAAATTTGTTTGAAATGTCAGATCGATGATCTGAGGATGGAGGTTACCTGCTACGTCATAGACGCAGATACGCCCTACAATATCCTCTTAGGGTGTCCGTGGATACATGACTATATGATTGTGCCGTCTACGCTCCACCAGTGCTTCAATTATGTCAGTAAGTACGACCTCATAAAGATATAATTTGCCGACATTGATCCCTTCAAAGGGGTTGAGTCTTATTATTCTTCTGAGGCTTGTCTATATGAGGAATCCAAAAAGAACATAACTGACGAACTGGAGGCCATAACAGGGTCAGAGGAACCTCTGAAAATCCATCTCCAGGCCTATAAACCGGGTAAAGCCATACCCCTTGTCGCAACGTTGCATAAAGAGGTGCTCGGTTCCACCGCCCTAGCTGCGCAGTTGGAACCGATGATCATCAGACTCCCGAGGTCCAGCCAGAAGCTAAAGCCCGTTGTGGAGCCAATGGTGATCCGATTTCCAAAACCCAATCAAAGGCGATCGGAAGATGCGAGGTCTTCTGTGGAGCCGATGGTGATCCGATTGCCAAAATCCAATCAAAGACGATCAGAAGATGCGAGGTCCTCTGTCGCGCCGATGGTTATCCGCCTCCCCAAGACAAGCTGTCAGCCAACTGTTAATTCGAGGCCCTCAAGAAAACCGATACCACAAACAGAACCCTTGGTGGTCAAGCTGTCCAAGAAGTCGCCCCAGCCTCTGGTCATACAGGGGTAGCCGAAGAGGAGGCAGAACTCGGAAAATATCTGGTTGCACATGTTGATAGTCCTTCGACTGATGGCGTAATTCCTCTCGACAAAATATCTTATTTTATCAATAAAAGGTTGTCGTTGAACTATCCTGAGTGTAATAAGCTTAATCTGATGTATGCTATGGAGCACGGCCTGGACATTAACCTGCACACACAGGTGACAATAGTCCATACCGCAAACCGACTTACTCCCATTAGAGGTGCCTACTTCCTAGTCCCAAGCAGAAGAAAATGGGGTCACACGATCATCTTCGGCCGAAAAGAAGGTCCTCAACCTTTCATGCCAGAAAAGTTCGATCTCGAACCTGACACTAGAAGATTGTCGCTCTACCTATATAGTTTCCGAGCTAAGTATTTCATGCAAAAGCAAGGGTACGACACGGAGACTACCCCAGATATGAATTACGGCAACGGTCGGCGATCGCCTCTGCAGTTGTCAGCCCCGGCTGGAAAACCTCGAGATTATTACAGCAAGTCCAAACACGGTCTCGGTTATGTTACACCAGCAACAATGCCCGAGCACTCCGATGAGGAATGTGAGTGGCATTCTCATTCATTCGAATTGCCTACATACGATTCCGATGATATCATTGAGGATATATTTAGGCAGACATTGTCTGTCAACATGACATCTACTGACATTCAGGAAGAGGATAAAGATCTGCCCGAATCTAATAAATTGGAGCCATGGGCCCAACAGCTGGATGCACAGCGGGAGAAGCACTTTGAACTAGGAGACCCTCGTACTGAAGATGAGGTCATGCAAGTTGACCTCGGTGATGGATCCGCCTCGAAGCCAATCTTTATCAGTAAAAGCCTGACGGACGATGAGCGGGAGTCACTGTTGCAACTCGTCAGAGAATATATCAACGTCTTCGCTTGGAGCTATGAAGACATGCCAGGGCTAAATATCGAGATCGCACTTCATAAGCTCAATATTCATTCGGACGCAAAACCAGTCAAACAACAGCAACGACGGTTCCGTCCAGACATCATGAACTCAATCGAAGCGAAAGTAAACAAGCTTATAGCTAGCAGTTTCATCCGCGAGGAGCAGCACCCAGACTGGGTAGCTAATATAGTACCAGTCATCAAAAGAACGGAAAGATCCGAATCTGTATCGACTTTCGTAATCTGAATGCGGCATGTCCTAAGGATAAATTCCCTCTTCCGATCACCGACATAATGATCGATAATACGTGTGGCTTCGAGCGCATGTCCTTTATGGATGGCTTTTCGGGGTATAATCAAATCAAAATATCTCCAGATGATGAAAAGCATACATCATTTCGAATACCGATCAACGTGTATTATTACACAGTCATGCCCTTCGGCCTAAAGAACGTCGGTGCTACATATCAACGAGCTATGATTGTCATCCTCAGAGATCACTTGTGCAAGACGGTGAAGTAATATTGACGACATCGTCGTCAAAAGAAGCTCCAAGGATGATCACTTACATGATTTGAGGATAGTGTTCGACCTTATGCGAGTGCACAATCTGAAGATGAATCCCACCAAGTCCTTCCTGGGCGTGTCCAGCGAGAATTTCTTGGTCTTTGTTATTACTTCCCGGGGTATTCACATAGACCCCGATAAAACAAAAGCAATCCTGGAGATGAGTCCACCGAGGAACCTTCGCGAACTCCGAAGCCTTCAGGAAAGACTAGCCTACATCAGGAGGTTCATATCTAACCTATCAGGGTGATGTCAACCATTCACACAACTCATGAAAAAATGCATCTCTTTCGTATGGAATGAGGAATGTCAATGCGCCTTTGATGACATTAAGGAATACTTGTTGAATCCGCCGGTTCTGGTAGCCCCGGTCGCCGGAAAGCCCTTCCTGCTCTATGTATGGGCAATGGAACACTCCCTCGGTGCCTTGCTAGCACAGAACAATAATGCAGGGCACAAAAAAGCCATCTATTATCTCAGTCGAATAATGGTGGGGCCGGAGCATAGGTACACCGTCGTGGAGAAGGAATGCCTTGCCTTGGTGTTCGCCGTTCAGAAAACACGACATTATGTGACAGGGCAGACCATCCATGTTGTCTCACAAGTTAACCCCCTCAGGGTTCTCATGACCAAGTCGGGCGCACTCAGTTCTTGTCTAGCCACCTGGGCAATATTGTTGTTGTCACGCCCCAGAACCAGAATACTGGAGAGCGGGGGCAGACATAGCCAGCTACGTATATGAAATGGATTCCATCTCACTATACGGTCACGGCTGTCTAGATACATGAGGGTTTACTACAAGCCAGCAGTCTCCTATGGTCATGAACAAGCCTAGTGTCTCAATCACAAGCAAGTAAGTAAATGTTACAAGATGTATGATCATTAAATATACAATGATAAGGCGTCCCAAATATTACATATTCAGCTGATCATGAAGCTAGTCGTTACAAAATGTTAGGACTAGCAAGAGTTTAGTCATACATGATCACCCCTAGGATCTGTTAATCATGTTACAGCCCGTAGGCAGACAGTAAATAATGTACAATCGAGCTAAACAGGTGCTCGTCGGCTAAACGCCTCAAAAGAATATTTTTATTTTTACAATAGAGCGGGAGAGCCAAAAATAACCCACTCGTTGCCAGGGTTCCGTCTAGTGGCCACCATCTGGCTGGAAGGTCGGTAGATCCTCTGGAGCTGCTCCGAAATCTGGCCATACAAAACCAGCTGGGTCAGACCCCAGAAAGAGCAAGTGCCACAAAGGAAGCTTCACTTAAGAACTAAAACCAGCAATCAGCACAAGATATAAATAAAAGTAAGAACTGGAATTAAAGAAAATACACCAGGATGATATACGACGAGATAACCATGGAACTATTCAGATAGCCAGGTTACAACCCGTAAACCAAACAAGGACCGGGGTTGTAACCCTTCGTCTGAACGGAGCTTGGTTTCTCACCATCTATCGGTAAAAATAAATACAGGCATTTAAGTCGTGCAGCAATCTGGAACAGGATCAGGGCAAGACTAGACTGGTTAGACTCCATCCAATCACTTCACGGCCAAGCAAGAACTACGGCTTGATACTTTAACTAACTAGGGTTGTCACAAGCCTAATTACTAACAAGATGCAGTGAGATTATTCCACAGCCACAAGCCCTGCAGACTATCCAGGTTCCCCGGGTTAAAAGATTAGAGTTAAATTCAGGTGGGTACATCGTCCAGGAAACGAATGTACCCTTAGGTAGCTTGAAGGGTGCAACACATGACAGTGTGCTGGAAATGTGCCCTACTCGACGGCAGGCTACAGATCCCAAGGCGTGCCCAGGTAACGGGATTACCTGTAGCTAGGAAATCTCTTCATGACTAATGTATCAATCTAGTTATTAGTCCTTAGTTCATTTCAATAGGTACTCCTGACCGTGGTACTCAGGAGTCCCATCCTAGACATGATGCAAGACAGGACTGGTTTATTTATACAAGCACAATCACCCACGGTGTCCAGGATTAATTATACAGGTCATGTCATGTCAGGTAGCCGTCGCAACAGCTTATCAAGATATAACATGTCAGGTCATCATGTCAAGTATACTAGTCAGGAGTGCGCCAAGACGGACCACTATCAGGTCATGTCAGGTCATTATGTCAGGAGTGCACCACTACGGGTCACTATCACGTCATGCTCAATTATCAATTCCAAACATATCAAGTAAATTCGTGATTATCAAGTTTAGGACAAAAGGCGTAAGGATATAAAATGGACGTTAAATATCTAATAAAATATCAATATACAGGGCTATAGAAGATCAAGGGTGATCAGGCTACGCTCAAGCCAGGCTATGCTCAGGCTAGCATACGCTCATGTCTGCGTACCAAAGGATCCATATACTTCCAATGGGAAGCGTACGCAAGGGTCAGCGTACACAAGGGCACGTTCAAGCTACAGGTCAGCATACGCTCAAGCTAGCGTACGCTCAAGACTGCGTACGCTCGAGCTAGCGTACGAAAGGGGCCAGCGTACGCCTTGCTCGCTTAAGCTATCGTACCAAGGCACGCGTACGCTCAAGCTAGCGTACGAAAGCTAGCGTACGCTCAAGACACACTGCCAACAGGCAGCGTATTAAGGTGAGCGTACGCTCACTAAAGAGCAGCGTACGAAAGCTAGCGTACGCTCGCTAAACAGCAGCGTACGAAGGCTAGCGTACGCTCGCTAAACAGCAGCGTACGAAGGCTAGCGTACGCTCGCTAAACAGCAGCGTACGAAGGCTAGCGTATGCTCGCTAAAGAGCAGCGTACGAAGGCTAGCGTACGCTCGCTAAACAGCAGCGTACGAAGGCTAGCGTACGCTCGCTAAAGAGCAGCGTACGAAGGCTAGCGTACGCTCGCTAAACAGCAGCGTACGAAGGCTAGCGTACGCTCGCTAAACAGCAGCGTACGACTCAGTGGCATAAGCTAAAAGCTAGCTCACTGTACACTGTCTTCTCCAAATGGCAAGAACAGCAAGAACTCTAAAGTTGAATCTAAGCTTCAATTGTCCAAATCTTGGTCAAAATAAGTCCGAATCCAACTTTCCATAGGTCAAAATTGGGTAGAATAAAATTCTCTAAAACATGGAACCATCAAAACTTGAAAACAAGCAGGTTTGATAGATCAAAACACCAAAAATCCGAAAATAGCAAAACTCTAGATCTACAAGAAGTAAAGCCTGAAAATGGAAAATGACAAGTTCTAATGTGGTTTAGAATCATGAGGAGAAGCTAATGAAACCATCAAAAGGAGTTCTCTTGTGGAAGCAAGTTGCACTTGCCTATGGTGTTCTTGGTTAGTGGATAAGAGTAATGGTGGGGGAAGGAGAAGTAAATGAGAATTATGGAGAGAGAGAAAGAAGAAATGGCAATAAATATCAAAGGTGGTGGTAGGTAGGGGGGTTGTGGTGGAAATGAAGGAGAAGCATAGGCTAAGGTGTTCCACCCTTGGTCCATGATGAACCAAACATTGGGCCGGCCGAACCAAGCCAATCCAAACCGAGAGTAAACAAGCCAAGCCAAACCAAGGAGATATGCAAATACAAGATAAAATATGTATACGTATTCAAAATACGTAATACGAACAACAGGCATTACAACTCTATCCACCTTAAAAGAATTCCGTCCTCGAAATTTATTTAAGAGGCTAGAGGGACAAGAACAAGCTATACTATTCACAGGCAATTATACTAGGCAATCAATCAATCATGCAAGCAAGGAATTGATGGCATGAGGCATAAGAAAGATATTATACCTCACGAGTCAAACAAGTCGGGATATCGTGATCGGATATCATCCTCACGCTCGCACGTTGACTCCCCCAAAGAGTGATGACCCCAAGCAACTCGGACTAACTTGATAGTCTTGTTCTTGAGGATCTTCTCTCTTCGATCCAATATAGACACGGGCCTCTCCTCATACGAAAGGTTGGTACCAACAACCAATTTCGAATGATCCAGGATGTGGCTCGGGTCCGGGATATACCGCCGTAATTGGAATACATGGAACACGTCATGCACCTCGCTTAGCGACGGTGGAAGAGCGAGACGATAGGATACATCTCCTACTCGCTCCAGAATATCAAACGGTCCTATATACCTAGGACTAAGCTTGTCCCGTACGCCGAAACGAATGACGCCACGGTTAGGCGAAATCCTCAGGAATACATGATCGCCGACCGAGAACTCGAGAGGACGCCGATGAGAATCTGTCCAATGACGCTGGCGATCTTGGGCAACTCGAAGGTGATCTCTGACTCGCCTGACTACTTCAACGGTCTGAGCAATCATTTCTGGACCAAGCATCTGCCTCTCTCCAACATCATCCCAGGCTAGCGGGGATCTGCACTTCCTGCCATACAGTGCCTCGAACGGTGCCATCTGGATACTGGCCTGGAAACTATTATTGTATGAGAATTCCACAGGTGCAAGTGATCTTCCCATGAACCACCGAAGTCAAGTGTACAAGACCGCAACATGTCTTCAAGAGTCTGGATCGTGCGCTCCGACTGGCCATCTGTTTGCGGGTGATATGCTGAACTGAACTGAAGGCGAGTCCCCAAACTCTTCTGCAGGCTATGCCAAAAGTGCGACATAAATCTTGAATCTCGGTCCGAGGTGATATTGACTGGGACACCGTGCAATCTGACAATCTGCCTGAGGTACATCTCTGCTAACTGAGCCGTTGACTGACCAACTCTGAATGAAAGAAAGTGAGCCACCTTCGTGAGCCGATCAACTATAACCCAGATAGCATCTCTACCAGCTGGGGATCTAGGTAGTCCAGTCATAAAATCCATGGTCACATGCTCCCACTTCCATTCTGGAATCGGTAAGGGCTGAAGAAGTCCAGCCGGTCTCTGATGTTCGGCTTTAACTTGTTGGCAAACCAAACACCGAGAGACAAATCGAGCTATCTTCCTCTTCATGCCATTCCACCAGAAATACTGTCGAATATCACGGTACATCTTCGTACTGCCGGGATGGATGGAATACTGTAAACTGTGCGCTTCTGACATGATCTCCTGTCTGATGTCTCCACTGGGTACACAAAGACGCTTACCATGCCTAAGTGTACCATCCTCATGAATACATAACTCTGGTCTTCGTCCTGCTTCACACTCTTCTCTGAGTCGCTGAAGCTTGGAATCTGCCGACTGCGCCATCCGGATCCTCTCGACTATAGTGGACTGAACTTGCATGCTGGCCATCAATGCCACACTGGAAGGGAGAACAACTTCAATACCCATCTTCTGAAGATCTGCTAACAGCTCTGGTTGCGCTGTTAGAAAATAAGCTCCGGCTCTCCTGCTCAACGCATCTGCTACGACATTGGCCTTCCCAGGATGATACTGCAGGTTGACATCATAATCCACAAGAAGCTCTAGCCACCTCCTCTGACGCATGTTAAGATCCTTCTGGGTGAAAATATACTTCAGGCTCTTGTGGTCGGTGAAAATCTCTACCCTATCTCCGTACAAGTAGTGTCTCCACAACTTAAGTGCAAATACCACTGCTGCCAGCTCCAAGTCATGGGTTGGGTAATTCCTCTCATGATCACGAAGTTGTCGTAACGCATAAGCTATCACCTTCCCATGCTGCATCAGAACACATCCTAAACCTCTGCCTGAAGCATCACAGTACACTGAGAATCCTCCGGTTCCATCTGGAAGCGTGAGAATAGGAGCTGTTATCAGGCCTCGCTTCAACTGCTCAAAAAAACTCTGACACTCTGCTGTCCAAGCAAACTGTGCATCCTTGCGGGTCAACTGGATCAATGGCGCTGAAATCCGAGCAAAATCTGAAACAAACCGCCGGTAGTAGCCGGCCAATCCAAGAAAACTACAAACCTCTGCAACGGTGCTGGGCACTGGCCATGACTCAATAGCTACAATCTTCTGGGGATCCACTTCCACTCCTCCTCTGGTGATGATATGACCCAAGTACGAAATGCGATCGAGCCAAAACTCGTATTTACTAAACTTGGCATATAACTGGTGCTCTCTGAGGATCTGAAGAACCACACGAAGATGCTGCTCATGCTCCGCCTCACTCTTGCTGTAGACCAGGATGTCATCCAAGAACACAATCACAAACTGATCCAAGTAAGGCATGAAGATGCGATTCATGAGGTCCATAAATACTGCCGGCGCATTGGTTGCTCCAAAAGGCATAACAAGGAACTCCCAATGCCCATATCTCGATCTAAAAGCTGTCTTCGGGATGTCCTGCTCTCTGACTCTGATCTGATGATAACCTGAGCGCAAATCAATCTTCGAGAATACTGAAGCCCCCTTGAGTTGATCAAACAAGTCATCTATCCTCGGAAGAGGGTATCTGTTCTTGATTGTCACTGAGTTCAAGGTACGATAATCAACACATAACCTGGACGTACCATCCTTCTTTTTCACAAGAAGCATCGGGGCTCCCCAAGGCGATCCACTAGCACGAATGAATTCCTTGGTTCTGAGCTCTTCAATCATCTTGTACAATATCTCCAACTCTGATGGCGCCATCCTGTAGACTCTCTCTGACACTGGGGCTATCCCGGGAATCAAGTCTATAGTGAACTCGATCTCCCGCTCCGGAGGCATACCTGGAAGTTCTTCTGGGAAAACATCTGGATACTCCTCGACTATCCTGGGCAACTGAACTGCTGCTACTGCCATCCGCAATATCGGAGGAGAAGGCTCAACCTCGCCTCGAGAGAAAGAAAACTCCGGCTCTCCTGAAATGCTAAAAACAACCCTACCAATATGGCAGTCTATCCTAGCATACTGGTTCCTCAACCAATCCATCCCTAGGACCACATCATAATCGGCCATCGGGAATTCTATCAATCTAGCGGGGAATTCTCTACCGCTAACTACGATCCGACATGAGGAAAACACTCTATCTACTCCCACAAGTCCGTTACCAGTAAGTATATTAAGCCTTACTGATAATGACTCGGGCTCCAATCCTACCCGTGTCGCGAATCGTGCAGACATAAATGAATGCGATGCACCAGAATCAAATAAAGCTGAAGCTGGAAGGGAGTTGACGAGAATAGTACCTGCCACTACCTCTCCTGGTGCCAATCCTTCCTCCACGGTCATCACCATAGCCTGACCGTGCCCTCGGGGTGCTGGTCCCCTCTGCTGAAATCCTCGCTGTCTGCTCTGACTCTGGGCTTGGACTTGTGCATACTGCTGGGGGTTCTGCTGCTGGAACACTTGGGTCTGAGGCGGTAAGGGCCTCGGCAATGGATACTGCTGCTGAAGGACCGGAGCTGGTCCTCTCACCGAAGAGCTAGAAAGGTTGGATGAGGATGAACCACCCCTGTTCGAGCAGGATCCAACCCTATGGTCTGGTGCTCCATAAGCCAGACACAATCCCTGCGCCCTACGGCACTCTGCCACCACATGGCCTGGCTTCCCACAATGAGAACAACCCACTGCGGAAGATTGCTTCTGCTTCTGCTGCTGCTGCTGCTGAGGGTACGTCGGGGTTGAATGCTGAACCGACGTCACTGAGGCTGCTCGCCTCGGAGCTCCAATAGTCAAAGCCCTGGCTGCCGGGGCAGGGGCTGAAGACTGATTCATCTGGCCGTGAGATCTCTTCCGACCTCCGGTCCTGTCCACGATCCTCTGGGAGGTATACTCATGCCTCCGGGCTGCTCTCAAGACTGCATCAAAAGTCTGATGCTCAAACTGCTCAACTGCTAACAAGATCTCCAGGTGCAGTCCCTGCTGGAATTGCTGGGCTCTATCATACTCGGTTGCCACCAAGGTGGGAGCAAACCGACTGAGTCTCGAAAACTCGGCCGCATATCCATCGACCGTCCTGCCTCCTTGCTTCAGATTGGTGAACCTGGTCTGCAGATCATACCGAGCCACGGCATCGAAATACTTGGTCTGGAATCTCTCTCTGAATACTGCCCAAGGAATGGGTGCTGCTAACCCAACGGCCTGCGCTGCCCACCAGCTGCGGGCAAGATCTAACAACTGCAGGCGCACCACGGCTACCTTCTCGTTCTCTGGAGTCTTGGCTGCTTCTAGAACCACCTCTGTGTCCTGAAGCCATGCATCTGCCGCGATAGCATCTTCACTACCGTCAAAGAATGGAGGGTTCAAGCGCTTGAAGCTGTTGGCCGCGCTGTTACCCTGATGACCTCCCCGGGTCAAAGCATCCGTCACTGTCTGGTGCAAGGCATCTCCACGCCGGTCTTGGGAAGCTATCAGGGTCCTGACGAGTCCTACCAAAGTGCCGTCATCATGTTCTGCAGGTTGAACGGCTGGACTGGTGGCTCTCCGCCAGAAGGCACGACTCTGGAGGCTACTCCGGAATGCTGGGCTTGATCTCCAGGTTGCTGCTGGTCCGCGGGAGGTGCTCCGCCTTGCTGGTCGGTAGGACCACGAACAATGCCGCTGAAGAGACGACATAGGGAACAATAAGGAAGGACCAGGACAGATCAACGATACAAGCATATGATCAGGACAAGAATCCAGGGATTCAGAAGATACGAGCGGAGATCAAGGACGAATACTGATTGAGACATCTATTCGGTAAACCCTCACATATCTTGATTTACAAGACCTGCATGGGCCACCACTTAAACCATGTCACGCCCCAGAACCAGAATACTGGAGAGCGGGGGCAGACATAGCCAGCTACGTATATGAAATAGATTCCATCTCGCTATACGATCACGGCTGTCTAGATACATGAGGGTTTACTACAAGCCAACAGTCTCCTATGGTCATGAACAAGCCTAGTGTCTCAATCACAAGCAAGTAAGTAAATGTTACAAGATGTATGATCATTAAATATACAATGATAAGGCGTCCCAAATATTACATATTCAGCTGATCATGAAGCTAGTCGTTACAAAATGTTAGGACTAGCAAGAGTTTAGTCATACATGATCAACCCTAGGATCTGTTAATCATGTTACAGCCCGTAGCAGACAGTAAATAAAGTACAATCAAGCTAAACAGGTGCTCGTCGGCTAAACGCCTCAAAAGAATATTTTTATTTTTACAATAGAGCGGGAGAGCCAAAAATAACCCACTCGTTGCCAGGGTTCCGTCTAGTGGCCACCATCTGGCTGGAAGGTCGGTAGATCCTCTGGAGCTGCTCCAAAATCTGGCCATACAAAACCAGCTGGGTCAGACCCCAGAAAGAGCAAGTGCCACAAAGGAAGCTTCACTTAAGAACTAAACCAGCAATCAGCACAAGATATAAATAAAAGTAAGAACTGGAATTAAAGAAAATACACCAGGATGATATACGACGAGATAACCATGGAACTATTCAGATAGCCAGGTTACAACCCGTAAACCAAACAAGGACCGGGGTTGTAACCCTTCGTCTGAAAGGAGCTTGGTTTCTCACCATCTATCGGTAAAAATAAATACAGGCATTTAAGTCGTGCAGCAATCTGGAACAGGATCAGGGCAAGACTAGACTGGTTAGACTCCATCCAATCACTTCACGGCCAAGCAAGAACTACGGCTTGATACTTTAACTAACTAGGGTTGTCACAAGCCTAATTACTAACAAGATGCAGTGAGATTATTCCACAGCCACAAGCCCTGCAGACTATCCAGGTTCCCCGGGTTAAAAGATTAGAGTTAAATTCAGGTGGGTACATCGTCCAGGAAACGAATGTACCCTTAGGTAGCTTGAAGGGTGCAACACATAACAGTGTACTGGAAATGTGCCCTACTCGACGGCAGGCTACAGATCCCAAGGCGTGCCCAGGTAACGGGATTGCCTGTAGCTAGGAAATCTCTTCATGACTAATGTATCAATCTAGTTATTAGTCCTTAGTTCAATTCAATAGGTACTCCTGACCGTGGTACTCAGGAGTCCCATCCTAGACATGATGCAAGACAGGACTGGTTTATTTATACAAGCACAATCACCCACGGTGTCCAGGATTAATTATACAGGTCATGTCATGTCAGGTAGCCGTCGCAACAGCTTATCAAGATATAACATGTCAGGTCATCATGTCAAGTATACTAGTCAGGAGTGCGCCACGACGGACCACTATCAGGTCATGTCAGGTCATTATGTCAGGAGTGCACCACTACGGGTCACTATCACGTTATGCTCAATTATCAATTCCAAACATATCAAGTAAATTCGTGATTATCAAGTTCAGGACAAAAGGCGTAAGGATATAAAATGGACGTTAAATATCTAATAAAATATCAATATACAGGGCTATAGAAGATCAAGGGTGATCAGGCTACGCTCAAGCCAGGCTATGCTCAGGCTAGCGTACGCTCATGTCTGCGTACCAAAGGATCCATATACATCCAATGGGAAGCGTACGCAAGGGTCAGCATACACAAGGGCACGTTCAAGCTACAGGTCAGCATACGCTCAAGCTAGCGTACGCTCAAGACTGCGTACGCTCGAGCTAGCGTACGAAAGGGGCCAGCGTACGCCTTGCTCGCTTAAGCTATCGTACCAAGGCACGCGTACGCTCAAGCTAGCGTATGAAAGCTAGCGTACGCTCAAGACACACTACCAACAGGCAGCGTATTAAGGTGAGCGTACGCTCACTAAAGAGCAGCGTACGAAAGCTAGCGTACGCTCGCTAAACAGCAGCGTACGAAGGCTAGCGTACGCTCGCTAAACAGCAGCGTACGAAGGCTAGCGTACGCTCGCTAAAGAGCAGCGTACGAAGGCTAGCGTACGCTCGCTAAACAGCAGCGTACGAAGGCTAGCGTATGCTCGCTAAAGAGCAGCATACGAAGGCTAGCGTACGCTCGCTAAATAGCAGCGTACGACTCAGTGGCGTAAGCTAAAAAGCTAGCTCACTGTACACTGTCTTCTCCAAATGGCAAGAACAGCAAGAACTAAAGTTGAATCTAAGCTTCAATTGTCCAAATCTTGGTCAAACAAGTCCGAATCCAACTTTCCAAAGGTCAAAATGGGTAGAATGAAATTCTCTAAAATATGGAACCATCAAAACTTGAAAACAGCAGGTTTGATAGATCAAAACACCAAAAATCCGAAAATAGCAAAACTCTAGATCTACAAGAATTAAAGCCTCAAAATGGAAAATGACAAGTTCTAATGTGGTTTAGAATCATGAGGAGAGCTAATGAAACCATCAAAAGGAGTTCTTTATGGAAGCAAGTTGCACTTGCCTATGGTGTCTTGGTTGGTGGAGAAGAGTAATGGTGGGGGAAGGAGAAGTAAATGAGAATTATGGAGAGAGAGAAAGAAGAAATGGCAATAAATATCAAAGGTGGTGGTAGGTAGGGGGGTTATGGTGGAAATGAAGGAGAAGCATAGGCTAAGGTGTTCCACCCTTGGCCCATGATGAACAAGCATTGGGCCGGCCGAACCAAGCAACCCAAACCGAGAGTAAACAAGCCAAGCCAAACCAAGGAGATATGCAAATACAAGAAAATATGTATACGTATTCAAAATACGTAATACGAACAACAGGCATTACAGTTGTCCCCTATGACATGGTTTTTGTTCCATAGAAGGTTGTCAAAGGTCAAGCCTTGGTCGACTTCTTAGCAGTCCATCTAGGCCCCAAGGTAATATCGTTGTGGAGTCGGGATAGTATTAATTCTTCTCTGAATTGGTAGTCAATCGGGTATATTCTCTCACTGAAACCTGTTCAAAGAATGTAGCTGAATATAATGCTGGTCATCGGGCTTCGATTCGCAAAGGAAAGTAGGGGTTGAATACCTAGAAGCGTATGGTGACTCGCATGATTGTTAATCAAATCCGAGGCTCGTACGAGGTTCGCAATGAGGACCTGATTCCTTATCATCAGACAACAATTACCATCATTACAACCTTAGAGGGGTTATTTATAGAACATGTACCTATGCCCCAAAATATTGAAGCCGAGCCCTAGCAGGCCTCGTCGCTTCCTCGGTGGTTCCAAACCATGCTCATTTAGTCGACGTGATAGGCCATGAACTGGTTTGTCCCCAAAAACAATGTTCAACTAGATACGAGTTACTCCACCCAAATAACCAATGACGTACAAGACTGGAGACTCCCGTTCATCGACTTTGCAGTCTACGAGATCTTCTGAGAATGTGCAAGAAGCAACTTCAATCAGAAGGCGTTCTCTATATTCTTCTATGATACAGAAACAAAAATACTATATCGATGATCCTATGATGGACTACTGCTACACTGCCTATCAAATGTAGAAGCCAAAGAAGCCCTACACGAGACTCACGATGGTGTTTGCGGGGCTCACCAACCTGGCCCGAAGTTGCAGGATCGTCTCCGTCGGATGGGCTGTTACTGGCCTACGATGGAGTAGCAGATGCGGTCGATTATGCAAAAAATTGTAGAGCTTGTCAGATCCATGCAGACTTAATACATCAGCCATCCGAACTCTTGCACCCAATAGTGGCCTCTTGGCCATTTAAAGCGTAGGGAATGGACATCATTGGACCAATCACCCCACCGCCATCTAAGGGACACAGGTTTATACTTGCAATCACGATTACTTCTCTAAGTGGGCAGAAGCTGTTCCGCTGGCAGAGGTAAAGACACAAACGTGATTAGTTTCATAAAATATCATATCATTTACCATTTTGGACTGCCCCGGAGATTCATGATAATGGTCCGCAGTTCGCAAGCCATACTTTCTATCGATTCTGTGATAAGAATCGGATCCAGAATGTGGCTTCAATGGCATAAACCCATCGGCTAACGGTATGGCAGAAGCTTTTAACAAGACCATATTCAAGCTTCTCAAAAAGTTCGTGTCTTCACACAAAGCACGACTGGAATAAAAAGCTGGGCGAATGCTTATGGGTGTACCACAATATATTCGGACGACTACAGAAAATATACTGTTCTTTCTGGTGTACGAGGAGAGGCAGTTCTCCATGGGAGATCCAGATCTCCTCGCTCGTGTGGCCCTTACCAGTTGACGTCGGACGAAAACTACCGCCGACGATACAGAACTGGAAGCCTTAGACGATAAAAGTTTACATGCTCAAACAAGCATCAAGCTCTATCAAGCATACATCTCTCGAGCCTTCAATAAAAAAGTCAACCAGAGGACGTTCCAAGTAGGCGATCTCGTCGGTCGTTCGCAGATCGATGGTCATGACTCCAAACGTATATAAATTCCAGCCTAAATGGGAGGGTCCTTCATCATTGAGACCGTATTCTCCAATGGTGCATACCGGCTCACGAAACAGAATGGAGGCTTGCTCATGATGCCCATAAACGGCAAGTTCTTAAAGAATACTGTCTAAGGATATGCTGGTACTTCCTCAAACCACCAATCTCCTAGACCGTCGAGTTTATACACCAAGTACCTTGAATTATACTCTATAGCTCCGAGTGGATTTATTGCATTCCGGGGTGACAAGTCATGTATACTAATACCTATGAACTTCTACCCTAATGCTTCACCCAGCTGGAGTTTACCAGGCTTATTGCCATCTCTGAGTAAACTTCCTGGTCCTGATTATGTATATCACGTCCTATTACCTCTGATACGATAGTCTCTTAGATTAACACCTGTACCCAATCTGGGATAAAGTCATGGTGTTAAACCACAGAACTATCACGTCCATATTACCTCTGTTGAATTTTATCTCAAAATCTATTACGTACGACCAGTGCGCAGAAGAGTAATAGGTCTACCAAAAATTATTCAAGATAGTATGTCACATCCATATTACCTCTGATATAGATAGTTTCTCATCTAACAAATGTATCCAATCTGGAATAAAGTCATGGTGTTAAGACCACAGAACCTGTCACGTCCATATTAGCTATGTTAGGTTTGTCTCAAAATCTATTACTCGCATCACTAGTGCACAAAAGGGTAATAGATCCACCAAAAATTATTCAAATCTATTACTCGGTCATAGGCACACAAAAGGGTAATAGGTTCACAAAAAGTCCCCAGTAGGATGTCCTCTACCAACCACAAATACTGTATTAGGCCCCCTACTACAAGCACTTCAGACATAAGCAAAAGATAAAAGATAATACATTTTTTTATTTAAGTAAACAGCAACTGCGTTTTTGGGGACATCTCAGTAAAAAAGAAAGAAAGGAAAAAAATCACTATCATCAGCAACACATAGTTTGGGAGTAGGCCTCAGCTATCTATGAGTGCTCGATTTCTGTTTGGCACGGCGTTTAGCTTCCTGTGTCAGCTTTTCAGCATCCTCCAGATGTGCATGAGCCTGCCAGTTCTCACCTTCTTTAGTGCACCCTCCAGAGCGGCAGAGGCTCGTGTGACCTCATTGGTTCCTCGTAGACCCGCTCTCTCTCTCGACGGGTGGCTTGGAGCTCAGTCTATAAAGATGCCAGCTTGGCTTGGAGCTGGAAGATCTGCACTAGTTTAGCCATAGTACGAACGGTGGTCTCTCACGAACTAGGCAAACCTCTCCATTTTGGCTAGCTTGTCGTA